>PVHT021183500.1:147041-176452 GCA_004024745.2 Catagonus wagneri | reverse complement strand
ACTAGACGCATATCTTTTTTTTTTTTTTTTTGGCTTTTTAGGGCCACACCCATGGTACATGCACGTTCTCAGGCTAGGAGTTGAATCAGAGCTGCAGCTGCCAGCCCACACCAGAGCCACACCAACACCAGATCGAAGTCATGTCTGCGACCTATACCACAGATCACAGCAACGCTGGATCCTTAACCCACTGAGCGAGGCCAGGGATCAAATCCGCAACCTCATGGTTCCTAGTTGGATTCATTTCCACTGTGCCACAACAATAACTCCAAGACTTGTATCTTTCTTTACTAAGGCCCTGAATTATCTCCAACTATGGCCCTAAATCAGTCCTTAGGTAAAGTCCTACAGCTGTCCCCAACTCAGACCCTGCACTGTTCCTCAGACCCTGCTCCATCCCTAACTATCCATCCTGTACTATTCCTCACCGAGCTCCTGACACTACCCCTAAGTCCCTATTCTATCTCCATCAAGGCCCTGACAGTATACCTAACCTAGGGGCCATGCTGTCCCTAATACCCTTATATGTCCTTAACTAAGGCCCTGATCATCTCCAACTAAGGCTCAGATCTTGCCCCTAACTAAGGCCCTGTGCTATGTCCAACTGTGGCCTTCACTCTGTCCCTATGAAAAGTCCTAATGCCGTCCTCATCTTGGAGACTGCACTGCTGCTAAGGTTGTGCACTGTCCTTAACTAAAGCCTAGTTTTGTCCCTAACTAAGGGCACTGACGTCCAAACCCATGGCCCTGACACCGTGTTTAACTCAGGCCCTGTGTTGCCCATAATGAAGGCCCTGAGCTTCTGTAACTAAGACTCTTAAGTGTCCTTACCTAGTACCCTTATATGTCCTTAACTAAGGCCTTGATTATATCCAAGTAAGGCCCAGATCCCGCCCCTAACTAAGGCCCTGTGCTATGTCCAACTAGGGTCTTGTGTGTTCCTATGAAAAGCCCTACTGCCGTCCTTATCGTAGACACTGCACTGCTGCTAAGGTTGCACACCATCCTACACTAAGACCCAGCTATGTCTGTAACTAAGGCCACTGCTGTACAAACCCAAGGCC
Organism: Catagonus wagneri; assembly: GCA_004024745.2. Taxonomy (NCBI): domain Eukaryota; kingdom Metazoa; phylum Chordata; class Mammalia; order Artiodactyla; family Tayassuidae; genus Catagonus; species Catagonus wagneri. The sequence goes on along the minus strand of PVHT021183500.1, from coordinate 175,388 downwards.
CTCTCGGTGTGCCTAAGGCCCAGGGCTGTCCCTAACAAAGACACTGGCACTGTCCTTAACTAAGGCCCTAAACATAGTTCTGCCCTGTGCCAGGCACTGTTCCAGACTAAAGCCCTACACTGCCCCTAGTTAAGACCATTATGTGTCCTTCACTAAGGCCCTGAGTTATCTGTAATGAAGATTCTGTGCCATGTCATACTATGACCTTGACTTTGTCCTGAAGAAAAGTCCTAGTGTGCTGTGGTGAACTTAGACCCTCTACTGTCCCTAAAGTCATGCATTGTCCTTAACAAAGGCTCAGTTATGTCCCTAGCGAAGGCTCTGTCTCTAACTAAAACACTGTGCTATGTCCAACTCTGTCCCTAAGAAAAGTCTTAACGTTGCCCTCCACTCGGACCCTGCACTCTTCCTAATGCCCAGTTATGTCCCAAACTAAGGCCCTTGCTGTCTATACCTAAGGCTCTGACACTGCCTCAGTTCCTGCATTGTCCCTAACTGTGGCCATGCCCTGTCCATCAGACCTTTATGTGTCCTAAATGAAGACTGAGATTTTCTCCACCTAAGGAATTGAGTAATCACCAACTAAGGCTCTGACTCCATTTCTAAGTAAAGTCCTACTGCTGTCCCTAACATAGGCCCTGCACTCTCCCTAAGGCCATGAAGTGTCCCTAACTAAGGCTACCTAACTATCCCTAAATGAGGCCATGACAATGTCCCTACTGAAATCACTAAGCTATCTTCATCTAAGTCCCCAACACCATGCCTAAGGAAGGTCCTGCTTGTCCCTAACTGAGACTCTACACTGCCCTTCACTGTAACCCTGAGCCTTCCCCAACTAAAATCTCGACTCTTCCTGTAACTAGGGCCCTGGGCGCTCCCTAACTAAAATCCAAGCTTCTTCTATCTAAATCCTTGGCTCTCCCCAGAACTAAGACCCTGTGATGTCCCTAAATAAGGCTCTGGGCTATCCCTAAAAGAAGCCATGCACTGTCCCCTCCTTAGTCCCTAGTCAGTTTCCCACTAAGGCCCTGACACTGTGCTAACTTAGGCCCTGTGCTGTCCCTATATAAGCCTTGCACTGTCTCTAACTAAGAACTTGCATTACCCTTCATTATCAACCTACGCTCTCTCCTGTTTGCCTAGCTAAGGCTCTACACTGTCCCTAAATAAGGCCCTGGCATGTCCTTACCTAAGGTCCTGCACTAACCCTAACTCATGCTCTGAGCTGTCTCTAATGAAGGCCCTACCTCTTTACCTAATTTAGGCCCGGCCTTGTCCTTATCTAAAACCCTAAGCTCTCTCCAACTAAGATCTCTGCTAACTACATTAGAGGCCCTGACTCTCCCCCAAGTAAGCCCCAGTTGTGGTCCCAAATAAGGACATTTGCCCTCACTGAGTGGAGGCAAACTGGGCCACAGGGTCAGAGGCACCACGTACACAAAAACAAGGTTCTGAGCACCTCCTTGAGTTTCCATCCATCCATCTCCAATCACTTTCTGGGCCTGGTCAGGCAGCCAGGGAGATGCAAGGGGGAGAGACTCAGCTGCTTCTCTGGTGCCCTCTGGCGGACATCCACCCTAACAGCAATCCTCAGCCCTTCCTCTGCCTCCCACAGCAGAAGCCTGGTCTGCACTGGCCTGAAGCATTGGCCAGCATGATTTCATGACTCCTCTTCCTGGCAGGACACTGAAATGCATGATAGGAAGGGGTGTGACTATCTCAAAGCCGACCAGGGCACTCACCCCACAGGACACCGTCCCACGCCCTGAAAACAGACACTCTACTTGTTAGGTCAGCACAGTCAGCTGTCAATCAGTCAGCACACTTTTGCCCTGGCACCCACCTTGAGATCCAGCACCTCCAGGTGTTATTCACTTTTACCTGGATTTGGGCAAGTTCCTTGGCAAACTTGTCCAGCAGAGGAGGAAGCTGCTCCGTTGTAGCAGGGAAGAGGAGGATGTGGAGATCTCTTGAGTGAAAGAGCACAGCAATGAGCACAACCCAGCCACCAATATGCCACTGCACGGACACACTGCATTCACCACCCGAAACCCGGCTTTCCAGAAGCCCAACTCCCTGCCAGGCTGATTCTGGAAAGCTGCACATCCCACATTCAAGACTGGTGTTTCCAGATCCAGAGTTCTGCCTCCAAACAAGGAAAGGATACTCAGACCCCACGCAGCCTGTCAAGCACTCTGATCTTTGGGCCACCCGACCAGACAGGAATTGAATTATACATGTGATGGCACAACTATGCCCCCTCACTGAGTTGAGGCAAACTGGGCCACAGGGTCAGAAGTGCCACGTACACAAATACAAGGCTCTGGGCACCTCCTTGAGGTTCCATCCACCCTTCTCCTGCCACATATCTGAGCCTGGAGATATAGGAGAGAGATACAGGAGGGGAGATGAAGAGGGAGCTGCTCTGCTGGCTCTCTGCTGCCATCTGGTGGACATGCACCCTAACAGCAACCCTCAGCTCTTCTCTGCTTCCCACACAGGACTCTTTTTGGCACTGGCCTTGTACACCTGCCAGCATGATGTCCTCACTCCTCTCCCTCCCTGCACCCTGACATGAATGATGGGCAGCCATGATTTTCTTACTCTTCTCCTTCTCAGTGTGTGAAATCCAAACAGGCTGGGGTCTGACTATCTCAGATTTGGCCAGGGCACCTACCCTTTCTGACGGTAATCCACTCTTGGAAATCAGGTTTGTCAACCCTGACAAACTGAGTGAGGCCAGGGATTGAATCTGCATCCTCTCAGATACTATGTCAGGTTCAGCTTAAGATCCAATTCAACCCCTAGCCAAAGAACATACAAATGACATAGCTGTGGCCTTAAAAAAAAAAAAAAGTCATAGAAACGCAAGGGAAACTGTCACAGTAGCTCCACATCCAGATGATGGCAATGGGAGGATTACAGGCAAATACCAACTTAAAAATCTGTCTTGTTCCTAGGGCACTATCCCTAGGAGCTCCAAGGGCACTCCCAGGGCACTCAGGCACCCAGATGTTTTACTGCCAAAATATTATACTTAATGCTGGTGTTCCCACTGTGGCTCAGTGGGTTAAGAACCTGACTAGTATCCATGAGGATGCAGGCTCCAGCCCTGGCCTTGCTCAGAGGGTTAAGGACTCAGTGTTGCTGTGGCTGTGGTGTAGGCTGGCTGGGGTAGCTCTAATTTGACTCCTAACATGGGAATTTCCATAGGCCACACCTGTGAGCCCCCCTCAAAAAAGTATGCTTAATCTTGATGACTTTACAGACAAGTCTATATTATAGCAACAAATTTTAGTAGCAGATGTTAATTTAATACTGAATATTTTCCAGTTCATATGAACCTAAAATTATTTCTGGCCTGTTATCATCACTATTTTTGAAAATTTATATAAGCACTTACTTAAATTTTAAGCCCATCAAGCAAAGCTCATTCGGTAAAAATAAACTTGTCCATTAACTGAAGCAACACAAAGAAAAAACTAACAATAGACGTTTAAGACACACCAGAGGATGACACTATTTTGTTGAAATGAATGCATCTTTTATCTATTCACCAAGTAAAATGTTTACTCCTTGAATAAGAGAAACCACAACAAGTCCATAAAAGGGGGGGGGTGCTTTGATGCAATTTTCAAATCGTTTTTTTTTTCTAAGTGTGTTACAGTTTCTCAAAAGTGACTCCTGATAAGACTGTTCTGATGACTGGACAGTGTGCCCCTTTTCACTCCTGGCTCTGTCCCAATCTGGCTGAGCCTGGAGAAGTCAACCACCCTCTCAAGCTCAGAGGTTTCCGTTCTCTGTGTTTAAGGTGCTGGGACCCATATCTGGTCAGAGTGGGGAGGCTTAGGTAAATCTCCCAAAGAAAAGAAAGTGTCTTCCACATACAACAGCTGTTAACAATTCTTTGGAGGTTAGTACCTGTCATTTTGCCTACTTTTACAAAGACACCACATCTTGCGTTCAGTTGTGGACTAGGGATGGAAAGCTCTGAGCTTTCACCACTGCCACCCAGATTCATTCTCTGGTCTGGGAACCGAGAGTCCACATCAAGCCCCTGAGAGCTGAAGCAGAAAAGAAAAAAGAAAAAGAAAAAAAAAAGCTGTCACCATATAGAATCCTCAGATCAAGGCCACAAGACAGACATCATTCACAGCCTCCTTTCAGACATCTGACCTGACTCTTCCCCAGGTTACTTCCCCGATCCAGGTTCACAGACGACACAGGAGGAAATGGGCAGGCTGCCCCGCAGGCCCCCAGCTCGTCTTCTCCTGCAAACCACAGCCAGCGTAGCGTGGTCGCCAAAGTTTCCCTCCACTACCACCTCGTTATCCCGCGAGGCTGCCGGCAGGGCTGGGCACAGAATCCCCACAGGACCCAAGCGCCCTCTCCTAATGGGTCTCAGCTCCACCTGTCCTGCGACTAGGAGGCCGCAACGCGGATCCCACACTCACCTTTCCCCTGGCGAGGTCCAGGCCAGACCCGGGCGCTGCGGGCTTCTGACTGTGTTGGAGGACGTCCAGAGATGCTGCGCTTCTGCCTCTGCCACAAGGACCCCGTTCTCAGAAAACCTCCATGCCACGCGAGTTCCCAAGCCCCCTCCTGCAGTTCAGGCACCAGTCACGACTCAGAGGTTCCCGCGTCTCCTCAGGACGAGTCATGGCGGAAGAGAAGAGGCGGGGCCGAGGCTGCACCTGCGCAGACGGAGATCATAGAGACTAGGAGGGGGTGCGACCTAGAGAGGACCTGGTACCGGGCTCGGAAAGCCCTCACCCACCCCAGAGGGTGTCCGGAGACGTCGTGCTTCTGCCTTTGGGAAAAGGACACCGCTCTCAGCAAACCTCCATGCCACGCGAAGTCCCAGGCCCCCTCTTGAAAATCAAGCACCGGTCACGACCTGGAGGTTACAGCGTTGCCACAGGTGGACCATCATGGTGGAGAGGAGGAGGTGGAGGGGGCGAGGCTGCACGTGTGCAGAGACCATAGAGACTGGGGGGGTGCTGTCTAGAGAGGACCTGGCGCCAGGCTCCTACAGCCCTCGCCCACCACGGAGGGTGTCCGGAGAAGTCGCGCTTCTGCCTATGGGAAAAGGACACCGCTCTCAGCAAACCTACATGCCATGCGAAGTCCTAGGCCCCCTCTTGCAACTCATGCACTGGTCACAACTCGGAGGTTCCCGCGTCTCCTCAGGAGGACCGTCATGGAGGAAAGGAGGAGGAGGGGCCAAGGCTGCACATGCGCAGACAGAGATCATAGAGACTACGAGGGTGTGTGGTCTAGAGAGGACCTGGCGCCAGGCTCCGAAAGCCCTCACCCACCCCTCCCTTCACAGAGAGTTTGAGTAAAGCCTTTAGTGCTACAGGGTAGAAACGCGAGAGGAACGCTGGTCCCAAGGCCTTAGGTGCCCTGAGAGCCAGGGTGCAGTGTGTCTCCACACTGTGAGTCTCTATCCCTGTTTCATACGTGGGTCCAAGGCCAAAGCTGGGAAAGCTCATGACTTAAAATCAGAATCTCCAAATTGCTAAACTGAAATATAATTTATACTGGTGATTCTGGTGAACTCCCACTAAAAAAGGAGACATTCTGGTATTTCCAGTTTGCTAAAATTTTCAACAGAAACAGGTGTGCAATGCTACAATATATTTTTCAGCATATACAGTAATGTTCAATGACTTTACTCCCAAGGGAGGCAACTCGGAGCAGAGAGTCCTAGGCACCCAGCAAACAAGCCCAGGCCTCTGGAGGCTTGCTGTGGCTCCTGCAAAACACACCATCGACCCCGACTCTGAGCCTATACCTGCAGCCTAGGGGCTGCCCCTGCCGCCAGCATGTGCTCTGGCGCCGTCTTGTGGACACTTGCTCTAACAGCAACTCTCAGGTTTTCCTCCTGGATCTGGCTTCAAAACCCCCGGGGCACACTGTCCCTGGGCAATATGCTGGCCAGATTTCCTTCCTCCACTTTCTTTTATTTATTTATTTTTTGCCTTTTTGTCATTTTAGGGCCGCACCCATGGCATGTGGAGGTTTCCAGGCTAGGGGTCTAATCGGGGCTGTAGCCTCTGGCCTACACTGCAGCCACAGCAATGCAGGATCCGAGCCACATCTGCAACCTACACCACAGCTCATGGCAACACTGGATCCTTAAACAACTGAGTAAGGTCAGGGATCAAACCCGCAACCTCATGGTTCCTAGTCGGATTCGTTAACCGCTCTGCCACGACGGGAACTACCCTCCACTTTCTTGAAATACAAAGAAGTGCCTTTCCCAGGGGGCTCCCCAAGGGCAACCTACCCTATGCCATTCCATTCAAAGCCTCAGCTCGCGACCCATCAGGTCATCATAGCCTTTTCCTTTGTGAGATATACCTGCACTTACGTATGTATGCAGATGGCCGTGTCTCTGCGGAAGGAGTGATATTTCCCTTCATTTTCCAGCTGTCCTCCCTTCCTGCATACAATAAAGTCTAGATTCTTTTCTGCCTTTCTTTGTATCCCTTGCTCTCATTCCTTCTTTCCCGATTTACCTGTTTATTCATTTTTCTTTTTACCTGCCTCTTTATTTTCCTTCAGGCACTTGGAGTGTGCACATACTCTCTGGAGAATAATTGAGTCCAAGCCTCTGCTTTTATTGCCCCAAGCCCATCCTGAAGCCCCTCTGTCACCCGAGGTGTGGTGTCAGTAGATCCTTTATTATAGCCTCATCTATCCTTTCCCTTAGCTGCTCTGCAGGCTTGACTCTAAGTATTTATTGACTGCTTTATCGATTCAGCTCATTCACTTGATACCTATTTGTTTGTAAATGAATTTGGGGCCACCTGCCACCACATGCAGATATGGTCAGACCGGGTTTCTTCTCCCAAGGCAACACTTGCCAGAGCCAGAGCAGTGACAGTGTGAGACTCTTAAGCCCAGCAGCCACCAGGGAACTCCCCGAGAGCATTCTTGAGGAAACCCACCAGCCCTGCTTAATGCATTTGACCTGTTTTCAGCCAGGCCTCCCCTCCCTACCCTGGCGCTGTATGCCAAAAGGGGCTCCTCTTGAAAGCAAGAAGGAGGTTCTCCTGGGTCTCTTGAGGGAAAAAAGCACAGCGAGTAGCACAGCTGCCCATCCTAACTCCAATAGTGGCCCCCATTCATTCACCGCCAGCCTCCGTCCCCACAGACCTAATGCCCCAACAGCCAGGGCCTTGGAAAGGGCCAGCTCACGATTCCACACAGAAGTCATGTGGGTCTCGGCTCCTGACTCGGGAGGAACACAAAGACATTCCAAAATCCCAGTGAAGCCCTCCAACATTCAAAACGCCCCCCCACCCCCGGTCTTCCAATCCACACCCGATGCCAAAGGGACACCTGGGTCCTCTGCCTGACGTGAGGCATCAAGGAGCAGAGAGCCAGGTGCCCAGCAAACAAGCCCAGACCTCTGGAGGCTTGCTGTGGCTCCTGCAAAACACACCCTCGACCCCACCACTGAGCCTACACCTGCAGCCTGGAGTCTGCCCCTGCCTCCGGAATGTACTCTGGCACCACCTTGTGGACACTTGCACTAACAGCAACTCTCAGGTTTTCCTCCTGGATCTGGCTTCGAAACCCCGGGGGGCTGCACTGTCCCTGGGCAATATGCTGGCCGGATTTCCTTCCTCCACTTTCTTGAAATACAAAGAAGTGCCTTTCCAAGGGGGCTCCTTCACTCTCATGGGCTTGCAGGTCCCCAAGGGCAACATACCCCATGCCATTCCGTTCAAAGCCTCAGTTTGTGACCCATCAGGTAATCACACTCTTTTCCTTTGGGAGATATACCTGCACTTACGTATGTATGCAGATGGCCATGTCTCTGTGGAAGGAGTGACATTTCCCTTCACTTTCCAGCTGTCCTTCCTTCCTGCATACAATAAAGTCTGGATTCTTTTCTGCCTTTCTTTGCATCCCTTGCTCACAGTTTCTCTTTCCCGATTTACCAGTTTTTCATTTTCCTTTTAAAATGCCTCTTTATTTTTCTTCATGCCCTTGGGCCATGCACGTACTGTCTGGCCACGAATGGAATCCAAGGCACTGCTGTTATTGTAGCCATTGGGCCACCAGACCATGCAGGAATTGAACCTGAGATGTGATGGCAGTACTCTGTCCCCTCTTCTGAGATGAGGTAAACATGCCAGAGACTTGGAGACACCCTGTAATCCAGACCCAGCATGTGCTCTAACAGCAACTCTCAGCCCTTCCTCTACCTCCCACAGAAGAAGCCTGGTCTGCACTGGCCTTGGGTTCTTGCCAGCTGGATGTCCTCTCAGGCACACAGAAAACCACTACAGGCAGGGTTATGACTCTCTTACTGTTGGCCAGGACCCTCACCCCACACGACACCTTCCCCACACCCTCAAATCAAGGACCCCACTTTGTAAGTCATGTGAGCAGGCTCTGAATCAATTGGCATTATTCAGCCCTGGGGTCCGGCTTGTAATCAGGGACCACCCAGCTTTTATCCATGTTACCTGGTTTTAGGAAGCTTCCTTGCAACATGTGTCTGGCAGTGGAGGAAGAGGCTCAGCTGGGGTGGAGAAGACTGTGCAGATCTCTGGAGGTAAAGAGCCCAAGGAGGGGCTTGGTCAGCCCCCACAACACCACTGCACTGACGCACTGCATTTACGGCCATAAGCCCCGCTCTCCAGAAGCTAAGTGGGATGCCCACCAGCTTCTAAAGCCACTGCCTGACCCACGCAGGTCCATTAGAGATGGCCTAGGTAAATGACCCTGAGAGACCAGGTCTCAAGGCGCACGGAGAGAAAAGCAAGTTCTCCTAGAAGGATTTGTTCACTCGAGCTCAGAATTCTGAAAAGATGCTTTATTGAACTTGCTTTTTCTAACTCTATATGCCAAAAGAACCCGTTTTGGAATTTTCAAGAGTTTCACCTAGGATCCTCACCCCAACCTACCACATCCCATGACTTTAAAACACTCAGCTGCCCTGCTCCCACACTGAGTCAGGAGAGCCAGCTTTAGGTCACCCTCCCTTAAGTCAAGAGACATGCCTTTAGGTCAGATCACTATGATCGGGATGGGAAGGAAGAGGAGGAGGAGGAAGAGGCTCCGGTGGAAGGGCAAGGAGTATGTTGGGGAGAAATCTCAAGAGAAAGGGCACAGAGATGAGCACAGCCTGCCCACCAAAATACCACTGCATTCCCACACTTCATTCATGACCTCCAGCCTCTGTGTGGTCTCTAACTAAACTGTCCCTCACTAAGGCCCTGAGTTGCCCCTACCTAAAGCACTGTAGTGTCCCTAAGGTTTGGCAATGTCCCTTACTAAGGCCCTGTGCTACTGCTAACTGTGGTCCTGCACTGTCCCTAAGGAGGGCCTGCCCTGTTCCTAACTAAAGCCTTGTGCTGAACCCAACTACACTTAAGTTGTCCCTAACTATGGCTCTGCTCTGTCACTAACAAGGCCCTAACTAATGTTCTAAGTTCTCCCTAAGTAAGTCTTTGAGGGCTCTCTAACTAGATCCAAGCTCTCCCTATCCAAGGCCCAGCTCTAACCCTAACATGTGCCCTGAACTATTCTTTTTAGAGCCGCATATGGAGATTGGCAGACTAGGGGTCAAATCAGAGCACAGCTGCCAGCCTTCGCCACAGCAACGCAGGATCTGAGCCACATCTGCAGCCTACACCACAACTCACAGCAACGCCAGATCCTTAACCCACTGAGTGAGGCCAGAGATCGAAACTGTAACCTCATGGTCTCTAATCAGATTTGTTTCTGCTGCAACTAGGACAGGAACTCTGCCCTGAACTTTTTTTTTTTTTTTTTTTGGTCTTTTTAGGGCCACACCTGTGGCATATGGAGGTTCCCAGGCTAGAGGTCTAATCAGAGCTGTTGCTACTGGCCTACGCCACAGCCACAGCAAAGCTAGATCTAAGCCCCACCTGCAAACTACACCACAGCTCACAGCAATGCCAGATCATTAACCGACTGAGCAATGCCAGGGATTGAACCCTCAACCTCATGGCTCCTAGCCAGATTCATTTCCGCTGTGCCACAGCGGGAACTCCATGCCCTGAACTATTCTTAACTAAGTCTCCAACTAAGGTCCTGTGCTGCCCCTAACTAGACCTGGACAAGTGGCCTCTCCCTGGGCTGTCACACATCCACACCCACAGCCATGGAACTTGAGGGAAGGAAGGACAGAGACCCAGCTAGTTCCTAAGCAGGATGGTGTGGCTCAGCTGTTTTCTGACAAAACTCACATGCCGGATCCCTAACCCCCAGGAACCCAGGATGTGACTGTTTTTGGAGATGGGGTTTTCCAAGTGCTGTCAAGGTAAAATGATACCACGAATGTAGGTCCTAGTCCAATGGGACTGAAGTCCTACACGAAGAGACCAGGACACAGGCACAGGGGAGACCACGTGAGGACATGGGGAGAAGACAGAGGTCTACACACAGAGGAGAGAAGCCCCAGGAGGAACCAGCCTGCAGACAACTTGATCTCAGGCAGCATCCAGGGCGAGGAGACAGATCTGTTGTGTAAGCGCCTGGCCTTGGGTATTTGTTGTGGCAGTGCAGAGAAGGCTTGGACACAGGGTAAATCAGGCCTGAGACTGGGCAGGGCCCATGCTCCATCCCCCACACGTGAGCTACAGGAGCCTCAGGAGCTGAGGAGCGGTCCCCAAGGGGCACACAAAAGAGTTCAGGCAGCTCCATGCACCTGAGCTACACACACACGCATTCATTTTGTCCTGTACATGCACTCACATCCATCTGAACCGCAGATCTCTGGCTTCACCACCTCCACTGGGGATGCGAGCTTCACTTGCTGGGGAACACCTCCTACATGATTTCCAGGACCGCAAACATCAGAGAGCTCATGCCCACATGTAGTCACACTTCACAGGACCCAGAGACAGTGAATCCTTCTCTTCCCAAGAACATTGTTTCAGTTTTACCTGAATCTGCATCTCCGGAACTGCAAGTGTGTGTGTGTGTGTGTGTGTGTGTGTGTCTTTTTAGCGCCCTACGTGTGTGTGTGTGTGTGTGTGTGTGTCTTTTTAGCGCCCTACGTGTGTGTGTGTGTGTGTGTGTGTGTGTGTGTCTTTTTAGCGCCCTACTCGCAGCATATGGAAGTTCCAGGTTAGAGGTTGAATCAGAGCTGTAGCTGCCAGCCTACACCACAGCCACAGCAACGTGGGATCCTTAACCCACTAAGCAAGGCCAGGGATTGAACCTGCGTCCTCCTCAAAGACATTAGCTGAGTTCATTATCGCTGAGCCACAATGGGAACTCCAGAAAGAAGTGCTCGTGCTTCTTCCCAGTTTTGAACCAGGGACCTTTTGCACATTAGGCGAATGTGATAACCACTACACTACGGAAATGCATAGAACTGCAACTCCTAAGACCCCAAATAAACTCTTATTACTTAAGATTTCGGCATGGTATTTTGGTCAGCATTACATACAGGCCTCTTGGCCTTAATTCAGGATGTCCTTTCACCACCAAACGCAGGGAGAGCCCCTTCCACGTGAGAGACTTATTTCCTGCTCCCAGGGAGGTAGAGATCAGGGTTAAAGCAGCCCTCTTGGATCAGCATCTTCTATAGTAACTTTAACTCAAAATAACCACTGCAGTGCGGTGGCACGTCCTGGAGCACCCACCCTGTGCCCCCACAATACCTGCGCAGCACTACGGGCGTGCGTTTCCTGAGTGGTCAGCTGAGCACATTTAGTCCCATGTGTAACTTTTCCAAACCATCCCCTAATAAGAAGAGTCAGGGATCTTTGAAGAAATGGCTACTAGAACTGAAACAGTAACTATATGAGCCAGGATAATCCTGAAATATGAGGAAATAAGGAAGGGAGTTCCCATCGTGGCTCAGTGGTTAACAAATCCGACTAGGAACCATGAGGTTGCAGGTTCAATCCCTGGCCTTGCTCAGTGGGTTAAGGATCTGGCACTGCAGTGAGCTGTGGTGTAGGTTGCAGACGCGGCTCGGATCCCGCGTTGCTGTGGCTGTGGCGAAGGCCGGCAGCTACAGCTCCTGTTAGACCCCTAGCCTGGGAACCTCCATAATGCCGTGGGTGCGGCCCTAGATAAGGCAAAAAGACAAAAAAAAAAGAAAGAAAAAAGATAAAAAAGAAAATAAGGAAGTACCAAGAAACAAAACAAAAAGCCCTCAAGAAGAGATGAAATGACGTCAAAGGAAAGCAAGACCAATGGAAAGAGCTCTCAGCCAAAGCAGGAAGAGCAACCACTGCGGTGCCCAAAATGACTCTCCAGGGTCCGCCCTGGTAACATAAATGACTGCACGGGTGGTTTTTGTTTTTTGTTTTTCCTTTATTGGTCACCTGTGGCATATGGAGTTCCTGGGCCGGGGATCACAGCCAAGCCACAGTTGCGACCTAAGCTGCAGCTGCGGCGAAGCCGGATCCTTAACCCACTGTGCCGGGTCAGGGATCACACTTGTGTACCAGCTCTCCCAAGACACCACTGATCCTGTTGCGCCAAAGTGGGAACTCCGCACAAGTACAAATTAGCTTAAGCAGACATCTCCTATGCTGGAGAATTCCAAATAACTTGATGCAGACACTCAGGCTTCAATCGAGGAGGTGCACTAACCTGTCTCCTGAAGTGTGGGTTCCACAGAGTAACTTCCTCCTGTCAAGGTCACTGGGACAAGGAGAGTCGGAGAAACTGCCACAGCCCAGAAAAGCCTGACCAGACACGATGACTGCATGCCTTGTGGTGCCCTGGATGGGAGGAGGAACAGAATAAGGTCGAATAAAGGAAACCCAAATAAAATATGTACTTCAGTTAATAAGGTATCAGCTTTTGTTCAGCGTGACAATTCTGTATAAAACTAGAAACTGAGGAGAAATTAAAAGTCACAATAAGAAAAAGTTATTGCACAGATCTATAAACCTAGAATAACTGTGAGGCTCTGCCAGCGCTGCCCCAAACCGCACTCTACTCTGCGTCCAGAGAGACGGCCGACTGGAGTCAAAGCAGCACAGCGGTTGTGTAAGACACTCTGCTGCCGTAAGGGCACCCGCACCCGACCATGCTGGTGCCAGATCTCAGACCTCAGCCCCCAGAACAGTGCGGAATACAGTTTTATTGTGTAGAAGCCACCGAAAATACCCAGTTGGTGTTCCGTTACAGCAGCCCAGATGGGTTTAAACAACCAGCAATGAAACTTACAAAAAATTGAAATTTGAAATGAAAACAGACAAGCTCGTTTACAAAAGACTGCGGTACTTTGAAGTCTGGACTGTGACCTCTGGCCTTGGCCCTGGTCTGACCCAAGCCCAAGCCCAAACCCTCATCCCCTCCTGACCCATAGGATATGCTGCCATTAGCCCATTACCTTTTATTTTTCACGACAAGGAAAAATTGTGCAAATAACTAAGCACAGACACTCTCCAGACAACTATGCTCCCGTGTGTCAGAGCACGCCACTTTTCTCTTGGGTTATTCCAACTTCCTGGGTTTAATTAGAAACCATGCCTCCCCTCGCTGTGCTGGATTGATACAAAATTCAGCAAAAATATAAATAGTGAAAGAAAACATGGAGTTCCCATCGTGGCTCAGTGGTTTAACAAATCCGACTAGGAACCATGAGGTTGCGGGTTTGATCCCCGGCCTTGCTCAGTGGGTTAAGGATCTGGTGTTGCTGCGAGCTGTGGTGTAGGTCGCAGACACGGCTCGGATCCTGCGTTGCTGTGGCTGTGGTGTAGGCTGGTAGCTCTAGCTCCGATTTGACCCCTAGCCTGGGAACCTCCATATGCCGCGGGTGCAGCCCTGAAATGCAAAAAAAGAAAAAGAAAACACATGATTTTAAGTTTGTTGTAAAAGATTCTTGAAAAAAAATGTAGTCAAGAAGGTCAGTTCCACACAGGAAGCAGAAGCAGTGCCAAGAAGGCTAGACTGTCTCAACTACCTTTATTGGTATCTTTTACATATCAGCTCATTACAGTCTTTGTTTCAAATTTCTTACATTAATCCCTGAAAGATCAAGAAGTATTTTTAAATATACAGTTGATTTTTAATGTTACGTACTTAATATTTATGAATTTGTTATTTGTTTTGCACACGTCTATGGCTTTACTACTTTCAAGACAAGTCACACATGAAAATACAGACTAATCAAGACATAAAAGTCAGCTGGTGTCCAGGGTGTGGTTTACAACGCAGAGCTTGCAGACGACACAGACTGTACACAACGCATCCGTGTGAAGTCTGAAGGCAGCGTCTCACCCTGAACTCTGCGAGAGGCGCCTCAGCAGAGGAGACTCGTTCACCACCCCCTTCTCGTTCACACGGGAGACCAGCACCGGACTAGGTCACATACATTCTATCTCTCTGTATTTTTTAACCAAATTCTGGTTTAAAAATCACAGACCAACAATATGTAATTTAAAATGCTGGGAAAAGTTTAACACATGCAGGAAAACATGCCCTATGCATTGTAAAGAGTTCTTACAATCTAGCATAAAGGCAAAATGTGGCTGAAAAAAAGGACACCCACATACAATTATAGGGAAAAAATTAGTCAACAGTTTCAGATATTTATTTAATAAAAATGATATGTCCAAAAATGTCCATGTGTTACAGAGGCTTCTACAAATCACTCACAATAATATCAGCAAAATCTTCAAAACCGAAGTGTTACCCAGTAAACCTAACTCATGCTTTTCTCTCTGAAAGAATGAGGCTTGACTTTCAGTTAAAAGCCAGGTAAACACGACTATGCAGTAACCTTCTTTACAACAGCTTAAATTTACTAATCTAGGGCAACATACCCATTTTCCCAGCTATGCATGCACACAGTATTCTTTGATAAAATGACTCAGTTGTGTTTAAAAAAGCATTAAAGATGAAAAAAAAAAACCCACAGAACTCAGTTAAGCTGGTGGAACCACACAGACACTGAATCCCCCAACACCCGAGAGGCTAAGGGGATAAACCTCACCCCAATATCCAGACGGTGACTCCTCGTCAGCATCTGATTTGGGGTTTATTGCTAACGTTTTTCACTAGCCTTTGGGAAACACTGAGAAGTCTGAAAAGAACCAATGGTTTAGAAAAAGCAGTGTCCTCTGTAAACAGGTGTCCCCGGCCACCTGGCTGACAGCTTTCCTTCTAAGCCCTGTGACCTGAGGATGGAAAGCTCTTGACACACAGGGCTGGAGGAGATGAATCCGACCTGTCACCGCGCGTCACACCGTTCTGCTGCAATGGAGCTACTAAAATGCAGACACCTGTTTGTAATAAAAACTACAAAACTAACAAATCTTTTTCTCCAGAATTATAAAGGATAAAATCTATAAATCGGTACTCTAATGTGATTACAGAAAAATAGCCAACTGAAGAAAAGATAAAGAAACCCACAGGCTGTCTGTGACAGTCCCAACCCGTCTCCTGCAGCCAGTGCCTCCCATCGGTTCCGAGCACTGGCCTCAGACACCGTGGCTGTGTCGAAAGCTGGGTCAACGATCACTTCTGTTGCTGGGTGAGTCCTGTAGCTTATTACTCACACACGACACTTGTTTCATTCCTTAGGATAGTCTCTGAGGATTACTCAATATTGGTTCTTTTAAAGGTCACAAAAGGTGTCAGGAAAAACTTCCTTGGAATTCTTGTGAAATTCTAGAAAGACAACTGGCAATTTGATACTTTCAAATCTCATCACAGTATTTCTTCTTTAAAAATTACAACTGACAACTCACTGAAAGATTTAGTTAATTTACTTCAAATAAGGGAGGGCTTTTCAATAATATCTCCCCACTCTAGATAACTAAAAGATTGAGTGAGACTCAGTGCCAGTAATTCAGAGGTTGATTCCATAAAATTCAAATTTGGTGTGTCCCACTCAGGAAAGATTTTACACACTTACAAACTTGTGCTTTGTCTCATATTTTATAAGCAATGCAGGTTAATTTCAACTTCAGTTTTCCTCTTCAAAGCAGACACGTGGACCTCATGCAAGAAACGTCACCAAGCCACCTCCACACAGACCCGTGTCTCCTGAGCACAACCCTCCACCCCTTGTCCAGGAGGTGTCCTGTCCTGCTCCTTTCACCTGCCGGCGTGTTGAGAGAAGCCACAGCACTGATGAAAGCCTAGAGGACAGTCAGGGACAGCAGACAGGATATGCAGAGCAGAGCGGGCGCGTTCCTGCTGTAGACCTGCCCGGGCACACTGGGCACAGGCCCCTTGCCCAGGCCAGACTCACTTTTCCCTGTAATAAAGCAGGTAATACTTGAGGGGGTCCGGCAGGGGGAGGCGCAGCACCTTCTCCCGCAGGAAGTTCACCGGGGGGCCTGGCTTTGCTTCCAGCAGGGTTCTTGCCTCTGGCTCCTGCCGCTCCTCCTCTAAGTCTTCACAGCTGTTGTCATCCGAGGGGCTGGAAATGCGACTGGCAAAGACCTCTTTGTCCAAAAAGACGATCGTTTCCATGCGACGGCGGCGAACTCTCCTCCGTTTAAACCTGGGGGCGTTCTTCAGTCCGTTTCCCTGTTTGTTCACCGTTTCCTGGTGAATGATCCTTTTAATGGTGCCCCGGATGGCAATGCGGGCCAAGTCCTGGAGGCTGCGAACCGCCAGGGGCGCTGCGGCACAAAGAAGCAGCACATCAGGAGAACAGGAGCGCGCTCTGGGCAGATGACAATTACTCTGCAATCATGCAGCATTTTTCAAGAGATTTTCAGGTACACTAACCCTCAAGTTAGGTACGAACGGGAGGCCGTATTGCTTGGCTAATCAAGCAGCGGCTGAATAAGAACCAGGGTTACAGAGTTTTGGTTCTTTGACAACAGGTTGGTCTCATTTCTCTGTTTACCATGTTCACTGATGCACTCTGTCTGACCCAGTAAAAATGGAGGGACTATGTGATTCCAGCATCCTTTTATCTATTTTAATATTTTCACAGTATTTTAGAAATTCAGTATTTGTTCCTTTTTTACTGAAATAGAGAAAGAGCAGTTCCAAAACATTTTTAAGAACAAAAATCCCAAATCACATCAAGGAGAAATAAAACCTGGTATTAAATTAAAGTTCAATTTAATATAGGCAATACACAGGTAGCAATATAAGGGTTTCCTGTGGGGAGGAGGGTATTAGGGTCGTGTGTTTAAATACATTAAACTGAAAATCAGCATCACGTTTCACCCCAGAACCCACGCCATAGGAAAGGCTCGTATGCCGCCTGCAACACTTCTCACCTGACCAGAGGCCTGTGCCCACTGTCCCAAGGGAGCCCTAGGCACTCTGTCAGCACCGACCCTTCTTTCCAGGATGCGGGAGGCCAGGCATCCCCAGCTCGCCCACCACAGCTTCCAGTGCCCCGGCTTTCCTCCCTCAGGCCCACCGCATCAGACCTCCCCACAGCCAGCTCGGGTCCCTCTGGCTCAGCCCTCCTCCCGGCCCACCTGTCCCTGGCCCACCCACGTGGTGAGAGGCCCACCTTGCCCCGGGCCCACCTCATCCCTGGCCCACGTCTCTTCTGCTGCCTCCTCCTCTGCCACCAGCCTGGGGAGTTCCCTGAAGAGGGTCCTCTGCACATGCTCAGTAACCCTCAGTGTGACATCCATCCCGTGGCTTCAAATAACAGCGACCAGCCAAGGCACCCAGGGCAGACCCGCCTCTACCACAGACACCAGACCCCACAGACTCTCGCGTCCTTCCTCAGAAAGACCCCACGTGCCTGCCCTGAATCCTGGGCACTGCAGAGCCAAGAGTCCTAATTTCCGCCTTTCTCTGGCCACCTGACTCCTGCCGTCTTGTCACTGGTCCGCCCACTCTGACCGCTGACCCCGCCGCCCTGCGCAGCACGCAGCCTCTTCATCAGGTGACTCTGGCCCAGGAAGATAAAGCTGCAAGTAACTGGACCAGTCACTGGGGACCCCTAACTAGAGTCATATGATTGCTCATTGTGCCACATTTGCTGTGAGGCCCTGGCCTCAAACCTGCCTCTCGGGGTCACGATTCTCACCCGAGCAAGATCAAGCCCTCACACCAGGACACTTGTCCTCAGCCAGACCCGCACCTGTGCCTTCGGCCTCCAGAACTCTGCTGGGGCTCTGGAAGGGGGTGCCCCCAACCTCAGCCAGTTTGCTTACCTGCTCTGGTGGGATTTTTGGGGAGGAAGCATTTCACAAACTCATCCTTGCTGACCGCCAGGATAATCCGGAACACAAGGCGCCACGTGACGGGCTCTGCCTCCTCCAGGAAGAGTAACCTGCCCACCCGCCGGGTCTGCCCACACCGGGCGTCCGCATGGACCTCACTGTGCCTCTGCTAGACTTCTGGCCCCTCTCTTCTCTTTCTAGGGAGTCCCTCTCACCCTTGAAGACCAAGCACAAGCACTCTAAAGTAACCCAAAGTAGGCTAAAAATAGATTACAATTTTTAAGATGCCTAAAAATCACTTGTAAAACTTTAAGGTATTAGTGGGTGGAAAAATACTCTTTAATATTAAAAGATTCCTTATGAATTTTATTTTCCTTCAAATTCTAAGGAGAGTAAAAAGACCTAAAAGGTAAGTAAGGCTCTTTGTACTTACGTAACTGGACAAGTCTTGATTTTCCTGATTCTGAATGGCAGGGCTGGATCAGTGGAGCAAAAGAAACAGCAAGAATCTTTTTGGTTTCCCAAGCAGAAGGACCAGTGCGAGTTATCTTGGTCAACTATCCCAAAGACAAAACCAAGAATATTCCAAAGATTTGACTACTGGTAGCACACATTTAACCATTCCTGTATACAATCTAAAAAACCCCAGACGTTAATAATGAAAAAACCTGACAATATGGGCCCCTAACGTGATATGACATGAATTACACATAACTTAGTGATTATTCTTGCAAGGATGTTTAGCCTGAGTATACTCAAGCTTCTAGTACAGAAGTACACATGACAGAGAAAGAGGTTAAAGGGAAATGAGAGACGGGGCAGTCAGACCAGGAACGTGGGGGTCCTGAGGAGACAACTTTCTTGCATCTCTCCAAAGAAGTCCATGTTGTAGGGGAAACGTAAGGAGGTGGCTACAGCTCCAATTCAACCCCTAGCCTGGGAACCTCCATATGCCAAGGGTGCGGCCCTAAAAAGCAAAAAAAAAAAAAAAAACAGCCACACCAACCACCTGCAACGCCTCAACGGATACTGAATCCCACTGCTGTTCTGGAGGATGGGATCTACAGGAACACCCTGCCACAGCCAGGAACTTGGAAGCTGCGCCCCCAGCCCAAGCAGCACTGCCTTCCCAGTCTGTGCCACCTCCCCAGAGCCAACAGTGCCGCCCTCACTCCTGGGAGGCGCACTGACGTGTCTGCACGAGCTCCCGGGTGACGTCCCCTGTGGCACTCGAGGCACCAGCTGGCACGCTGCAGCGAGCGTCGTCCACGTGGTCCTGGCAGTCTCAGGACAGGGCTCCAGCGAGACCACGCAGTCGTCCGGGGTGCTCCGTGCTGGCATCGGGCTCCGAGGGCCCAAACAGGCCGGGTACTGTTTCTGGTCAGCTCTGACACACCGAGATCATCTCTGTCTTACCTGAAGGCATCTACGCCAGCAAATCCTCTACAAGCTAAGAATCTGTGTCCTGGATCTCAGAACTAAAGCACTGAGTAGCCACGGACTGGACAACTCACCAACAACTCACTGCATTCCTGTATACCAAAATCTTTTTTGAAAAACTTTTTAAAAGAATTTCTACTTATAATGAACATGAAATATTTGACTATAAAATGTAAACTGTATGTAAACCTTATAGAAAACTATAAATTCCTATTTCATGTTCTAGATACACAGGTGAATACTGAAAAGATATCTTCAATCCGGAATTAATCTAACACAATTCCAATAAAAATTTCAATGTAGTTCTGCAACACAACAAAGATTTCTAAATTCATTTGTATAAGTAAACATGGACCTAAAACAATAATTTCAGGAAAAAGAGAAAACGCGGGGACGACAAGCCTTGTCACACACTACAAGCTACTAAGTCAGCAGTAAGAAGACAGACAGCTGCCAGCAGGGGTCTGGTCCAGCTCCTCTGCTGCCCTGCTGAGAGCACTGCCTCTGGAGCAGCAAAGGGCAAGGGTAAAAACAGAGCATCCGGTCAGGCGCCTCTGGAGGAGATCGCGGATACAGACAAAACTAGGATAAAGAACATGCACAGGAGTTCCCGCTGTGGCCAACAGGATTCGCAGTATCTCAGGAGTGCTGGGATGCAGGTTTGATCCCCAGCCCCGGGCAGTGGGTTAAGGGTCCAGTGTTGCCACAGCTGCAGCTTGGACCTGATCCCTGGCCCGAGAACTCCATATGCCGTGGGGTAGCCAGATAAAGAAAAGAAGAAGAAGAACATGCAGAAAAACGCGCACAGTCTCTACACAGCAGCGCGGTTTCCAACAGTAGAAGACTGGAAAGAACCCAAATGCCCACCAAAAAAAAAAAATCCCAATCTTAAAAACCAACAGAAAGTTTTAAAATAAACAAAATAGGGAGTTTTTATTGTGGCACAGCGGAAATGAATCCGACGAGGAACCATGAGGTTGCGGGTTCGATCCCTGGCCTTGCTCAGTGGATTAAGGATCCGGTGAGCTGTGGTGTAGGTTGCAGACGCGGCTCGGATCCCGCGTTGCTGTGGCTGTGGCTGTGGCTGTGGCCAGCAGTGCTAGCTCCGATTAGACCCCTAGACTGGGAACCTCCATATGCTGCTTGTGCGGCCATAAAAGGACAAAAAGACAAAAAAAAAAAAAAAAGGGAGCAAAAAAGAACTGCACATTCTAACAAGCATCAAATACCGTATAAGCCATCACCTCTCATTTCTCATGTCTGGGTGGGCAGAGTGTAAAAGCCTGCACGTCCTCACTGCACAAGGTTATGAGGAGACGTGCCTGCTGCTATTTTTTTTAAATGAAAGATAAACTAAAAACAACCCAAAAACCGGTTACCTACAGGTGAGGGGAGCAGAGTGGAAGGGACAGAACGGGAGAAACTTCTGAGTTGTCCTTATTTATTCATTTATTTTTTAAATTGTCTTTTGTTGTTTTAGGGCCGCATTCGCGGCATATGGAGGTTCCCAGGCTAGGGCTCTAACAGGATCTGTAGCCGCCGGCCTTCGCCACAGCCACAGCAATGCCAGATCCGAGCCACATCTGCGACCTATACCACAGCTCACGGCAATGCCGGATCCTTAACCCACTGAGTGATGCCAGGGATCGAACTCGCAACCTCATGGTTCCCAGTCGGATTCGTTAACTGCTGTGTCACGACAGGAACTCCGAGTTGTCCTTATTTAGACTTTGAAACTTCTATTTTTAACCAAGTCATGATCCCCAAAATGGCAACACCTCAAAACTGGAAGAAAAATAAACAAATGAGCTGTTGGAGTTCCTGTCATGGCTCAGTGGTTAATGAATCCGACTACCATCCATGAGGACGTGGGTTCGACCCCTGGCCTTGCTCAGTGGGTTGGGGATCTGGTGTTGCCGTGAGCTGTGGTGTAGGTCACGGATGTGGCTCAGATCCCACATTGCTGTGGCTGTGGTGTAGGCCGGCGGCTACAGCTCCGATTTGACCCCTAGCCTGGGAACTTCCATATGCTGTCCGTACTGCCCTAAAAGACAAAAAAACAAAAAACCTCAAAAATCAAAACAAACAAACAAAATGAGCTGCTTGTCAGCCTGGTGCCGTCACCTCACAGGGGGGCATTATTTCCAGTGACTTCAAACATAAAAAGCTGCACATCTCCGGGGGAATACTGGGACGACAAGCACATACACACCATCCCTACCCTCCCCCCCAAATCCTGAACTAGTTCCAGAAATCAGATTGTTGATGATAATGATGACACCACATGCTGCGGATCAACAGCAAGCTGGGTGGTTGGGGACTAGGCACTCAGTGTGGGAAAAAGGTGATACTGACATAACACTGGAAGGTAAGAAAAACCCTCTGGTATTTTCTGGGGGGGTTCAGGGGGGGACGCTCTGAGGCATAGGAAGTTCCCGGCCCAGAGATCAGATCCACTGCTGTAGCTGCAGCAATGCCAGATCCTTAACCCACTATGCCAGCCAGAGACTGACCCTGCACCCTAGCACTACAGAGACACTGCCGATGCTGCTGCACCACAGTGAGAACTCCTAAAACCCTCTGATCTCGACTCTGAATTGGAAGTATCGGTGTGAATTCATGGGGTGTTTTCTCTCCAAAACATCAGACCAAAGGGTGTGTGTGAGTGAGACACAGACAGAAAGGAAGAGAGAAGGA
Source organism: Catagonus wagneri (assembly GCA_004024745.2). Taxonomy (NCBI): domain Eukaryota; kingdom Metazoa; phylum Chordata; class Mammalia; order Artiodactyla; family Tayassuidae; genus Catagonus; species Catagonus wagneri. Next base: position 153,141 of record PVHT021183500.1, on the reverse strand, counting down.
GGGACTCGGCTCTACAGACCACAAAAAAGATTAACATGGTACCAAACGATTTCCCCAAAACCCCAACTGTGGTCTCTAAATACTGAACTGAAAATGAAGAGATCCTCAGATATGGTTAATTCCAAGTCCATGGTACAAATACACAACTTAAGTCCGGAACATCTTTTCTTGCCAGAAAGCAACAAAACTGCCAGAGACTTCAGAGGTTGTATCAGGGCCCCGGAGCAACTTGGGGGGCCCCCGTCCCCAAGGTGGGACAAGCTGAGATTCAATAAGGATCACATATGAGTAAAATATTAATTATGGTTAAATTCATGAATTCATTCTCAAACTGAAAAAAATCAAACAAAAACCTTGCTGGTCATTACCCTTTGGCAGATGCTAGAAAACCAATTATTAGAACCACTGATAAAACAAAGGTTAAGAGTCAGAATTTATCCTGTCTCTCCTAAAAAAGTATGTCTCAGGGTAGCCAAGTAATTGAGGCTGTTTCTAAGTATTCCAGCTACTAAAAGAGGAGAAAGGATGGCATTAGAATGTATTATTCTGTGGCCCTTAAGGAGATAATGGGTAGAACACAGTCACGCTGTTGGCGTCAGACAAGCATGACGTCCTGCAGAGGAAGGATACTGTAACTCCGGTAAGTGCTCTTTCGCCCCTTCTCCCTCCAAAAAATAAACCAGGCCTTCAGATCCAATACCAACTATGGGAAGACAAAGGGCAGAAAGAAAAACATGCAAAACAACACCACAGAGAAGTAACCTCCAACAAATAAATTGCAAGAAAAAAGTAAAAAAGAAAGAAGGAAAGCTTAGAGATTAATAACACTGAAGAGATAATCAGCCAAGTGCAGTGCATAACCCTATTGGAGACTAATTCAAATAAAGTATTCAATCTGATTTTGGGACAATCAGGAAAATCTGAATGCTAGCTGGACAGCTGAAAATATTAAGTATTTACTATTGGAGGAGCTCCCATCGTGGCTCAGTGGTTAACGAACCCACTAGTATCCATAAGGATGCGGATTTGATCCCTGGCCTTTTTCAGTGGGTTAAGGATCCAGCATTGCTGTGAGCTGTGGTGTAGGTTGCAGATGTGGCTCAGATCCTACCTTGCTGTGGTTGTGGTGTGGGCCAGCAGCTACAGCTCCAATTCAACCCCTAGCCTGGGAACCTCCATGTACCACTGGTATGGTCCTAAATAGACAAAAAAAATTACTATTAATTTTTTTAGGTTGATAATGGTTTTGTAATGAAGTTTAAAAAAACAAAGCCTTGGGGTTCTCCCGCAGCACAGAGAGTTCTGGATCCAACACTGTCACTGCAGGAGCTGTGGTCACTGCTGTGGCACAGGTTTGATCCCTGCCCTGGAACGTCCACGTGCCATGGGCACAGCCAGAAAAACAAGAGAAAGAAACAGAGCCCTTACCTTTTACAGGCACAGACTGAAGTATTTATGGATAAACCTTCTTCTATTAAGGACATTCACTGCAGTCTTTATCTAACCGTAAAATGACAGTGAAAACTACTCATAATCTAACTCTGATTACAGGAGCCAGACAGCAAACTGTGGTCAATAACTTGACAGGTGACCACGTAAGCACTGAAAATGATGATGTGGGACATTAAACACTCAAAGCGAACATTCATGAACTCTGAGAAGTACCCTACCCTCAGCTCTAGACCGTAGGCACCACACCCTCTCTCAAAGGCTGCAAACCAGAGTCGCACCGAGAGTGACCAGGGACTGTGAGCGGTTTCCTCAGCATTCACATTATCCGGGTTTTCCAAAATAAATGATTACTTCTCAAACAAAACGAGTTAAATGCCAACAATTTAAAAATTATAGAAAATTTCACCAATACACAATCTCCTAATGTTTCTGTTTTCCCCGTCTTTTAAATGTTTAAACAATCATTTCTGTTTTTCCTTTCTTAAAAAAAAAATTTTCTGGTTGCACCCTTGGCTTGTGGAAGTTTCCAGGCCAGGGGATCGAACCTGTGCCACAGCTATGGCAGCACTGGACCCTAAACCCACTGCACCACACGGGAACTTCCAATCCTTCTGTTTGGCCTAGCTCTTCATGACCGGGATGTTCTTCCCAACAATTCATGTCTGATTAACTTGCTCTTTTATTACAACCTGTTTTTCCCAATGAAACAACACCTAAAACATACAGAAATAGGCATGGCCAAATAGACTTGGACAAGATTCTTACTAAGCAAGAGATTCTGTAGATAGTTGCCATCATGGAATTTAACAATGAGACTAACAATCAGAACAGAATTACACTAGCAATGTTCACACATGCAGAGTAATTCTAAGGCTCGAACAAGCAACACAGACTTGCTGTGGAGGGTGGTGAAGAAGCAGGAGGAGGTGGAGCCGGGCTCACAGAGTCGGCTCTGGGATGCCTGCCTGAGTCAGGACCCAGCCCCAGCTCCTGTCCCTACGACCTGCACCTGCCGGTTTCCTCACTGGAGAAGAGGAGGGAGGGTTACGAGGGCCTCGAGGAGTCTGACCTTCTCCTCCAGCGGCATGACCAGAATGCCTCCGACTTTGAGGAGGCGCTTCATGTACTCCTCGTGCTCCTTCTGCACGCCAGCCCCGCAGTACACCCGGTCATACTGGGAGCAGTCCGGGGAGATCTCCAGGCAGTTGCCAGTGACAAAGGAGGGTTCGCAGAAGTCAAACCTGAAAGCAAAAAACGTTTTCCACAACTAAATATATCACACTGTAACAGTCTACAGAGTAGGTCAATGGTAAGCACAGACTGTGTTCTCTCTACAGTCCCACAGCAGTGCAGTGAAATGAGAGCCAGAAGCTGGATGCTAGGCTTCAGGATTATGCTGCTGATAAGTGGAACCCTAGAAATTCCAGATACAATGTTGTGTACATCAAAATCATAAGCATGATACAAGCTTAAATCACCCAAGCTCCAGTCATCACTATCTTTGCTCTGTTCTTGTTAACTTATTACCTTTTATATTTATGATTTCATATCTTTATTATCTTATCTTCTTTTATTATCTTACTTTATTTTCCATTCAAGGCCTACCAATCAAGTGAAATGAGGGAAACATATATTTGTTCTTTCTAAAAATTTTAATCCTTAAAATAAGAACTTTAATGCCTTATTTTAAAATGACAAGAGCTAGTTACACGGTAGCATTTAAAGACAAATTCAACAACTCCAATTTAGAAGCAAGCAGGTGACAAAATGTCCGTACCGTGAACATAAAAATTGATAAAAATAAACTTTCTATTTTCTTCTCTTATTATACTGGTGAGAAATTACCTTTACTTAGGTATCATAGTTAAAAAAAAAAAAACTTAAGGCCCTTAAAAACACAAAATACATTAATTGCAACAGACGTATATATCTATACCCCTGGCTCTCCCACCACAGTTTAATTACATTTGCTGGAAAATTAACACTAATAAACTGACTCCTTTCCATTTAATCCAAAGTTTAAGTTATGACTGACACCCAGACCCAGAGACAGGTCTGACCTTACTTGTCAAAGCTGTCGCTTGTCTTGATGAAGAAGTCAAGTTTCTGCTTTGCATACTCGATCACGTCCGAATGAAGTTCCACCCCATGGTTCACACCAAAAGGACCTAAGGTCTCAGGATAACATTTAGAATTAAGGCAAGAACTCCTCTTTATTTCTATTTCACTGATTGCAATACATTTTATTTGGCATGTATAATTACAGAAATTCACACTGTTGGGCCCAAATCACCCAGCCTAATCTTCAAGTGTGCAGGCTGCCTCTGCTCACATCATTGACACTCACTATGACGTCGCCGACTCCACAGCTCCCTAAAGCCTGGACTACTGTGTTCTCAGATTTTTAAAGAACCATTGGAAAATGTAAAAAAGCCCAAGGTTCAAAATGTTACTAATGAACTAAAGAAGAAACATGTATTTGCAAATGAGAGTGGACACAGGCCTGTTTTCCATCAAAGTTCTCCCCAGACACTGAGATGTGGTGTTTAATCCTCTCAAAACAGGAATTAATCATCACCAGAATAAAACTATAATTCCAAAATCACAATGAAACTCTTTTATCACAGGAAATTTATCAACGAGATTCGGCTCTATAGCACAGGGATCTATATCTGATCACTTATGACGGAAAATGATGGAGGATAATGTGAAAAAAGAATGCATATGGATGTATAGCTGGGTTACTTGGCTGTATAGCAAAAGCTGACAGGACACTGTAAATCAACCGTAATTTTTTTAAAAGGAAATTTACTGGTAATTGGAAATAAAGCTGTGAGAAAGATTAGGAGCCAGCAATGATGGAAATCTTTCCTCCATTTAAAACACGTCTGGGGAGTTCCCGTCGTGGCTCAGTGGTTAACGAATCTGACTGGGAACCACGTGGTTGCTGGTTTGATCCCTGGCCTCGCTCAGTGGGTTAAGGATCCGGGGTTGCCGTGAGCTGTGGCATAGGTTGCAGACATGGCTCGGATCCCGTGTTGCTGTGGCTGTGGCGTAGGCTGACAGCTGCAGCCCCAATTAGATCTCTAGCCTGGGAACCTCCATATGCCATGGGTGCAGCCCTAGAAAAGGCAAAAAGACCAAAAAAAAAAAAAACCTCTGGTAATGGAAAAAATGAAAATCATTATTAAAATAAAATAAAATGCTAAGTTATCCCAAATAAATAAATAAATAAATATAAAAAAATAAAATGCCTCTGGGTTAAATCTTGGTGAGAACCAACAGCCTGGTGAGTCTATGTTGTGGGAACTCATTTGCACGAAGCTGTGACGGAGGCTTAGGGCGACATGCACCTTCTGGAGGGGTGTGGTCCTGCTGCGGAGGGATGCCTTGAGAGCCTCTGGGGCACAGAGTCTACCCTGCACCTTGTTCTGGATGGTGCTTATGTGGAGGTGGATGTGAAACTCACACAGTTCCACACTTTGCACCTGTTAATTTACTACAGAGAAGTCATCACTCAATTTAAAAAAAAATCATGTGAAAATGAACAGGGCATGTAGGGCTTTATTTAGAAGAGTTACTTATTTATCGACCCACCAAAGTCACAGCACAGCACTCTCCCTACTGTTCCACAGAAACACCATCTGTGCAAACACATCTTTGCATTTGGCCACTTGGGTTCACCTGCCTCTTTGTGCTGCAGCAGCCCCACCCCTGGCCAAGGCCTTCCTGTCCTCCACGGGGCAATGCACCTGCCCCCTCCCTCAACACCTGTCACACACAGAGCTGCTGTTCAACATTCCCTCATCAAAACATGGCCTACCTGGATTAAGATAGCGGAACAGAAGGACTGGAGCTCAACTTCTCTCTCATAAAAACAACAAAATTACAACCAAATACCGAGCAACCTTCAACCAAAACGGACTGGAAACTTTCAAAAAGATATTCTACTCCAGAAGACAAAGAGGAGACCACATTAGGAGGTAGGAGGGGCGATTACACAATAGAGGCAACCCCACACCTCAGACTGGAAAGTAACTGCATCACAGAGGCTCACCTACACGACCGAGAGTTCTGAGCCCCATGTCAAATCCCCATGCCTGGGGATCTGGCACTGGGAGAGCCCCCGGAGCATCTGGTATTGAAGGCCAGTGGGGCTTCTGTGCAGGAGCTCCACGGGACTGGGGAAAACAGAGACCCCATTCTTGAAAGGCACACACAGATTTTCATGTGCACTGGGTCCCAGGGCAAAGCAAAGGCTCCGTAGGAATCTGGGTCCAACCCGACTGCAGTTCTTTGAGGATCTCCTGGGAAAACAGGGGGTGACTGTGGCTTGTTGTCAGGGAAGGGCATTGAAGGCAAAGCTCTTGGGAACATTTACCAGCCTGCATTTCTCTGGAGGTGGCCATTTTGGGAAAATCTGGCCCCTCCCATCAGTGCTGAGAAGCCCCAGGCCAAACAATAATCCAGGTGGGATCTCAGCTGCACCCACCACTAAACAGGCTGCCTAAAGACACCTCAGGCACGTAGCTCCCTCTAATCTCACCCAGAGACAAAGCCCCACCCACCAGAGGGATAGGAATCAGCCCCACCTACCAGTGGGCAGGCACCAGTCCCTCCCATCAGGAAGCCTACAGCAACCCCCCCC
>PVHT021183500.1:98043-128579 GCA_004024745.2 Catagonus wagneri | reverse complement strand
TTTTTTTTTTTTTTTTTTGGTCTTTTTAGGGCCGCACCCGCGCCATATGTAGGATCCCAGGCTAGGGGTTGAATTGGAGCTGTAGCTGCCGGCCTACACCACAGCCACAGAACATAGGATCCGAGCCGCATCTGTGACCTACACCACAGCTCACGGCAACACCAGATCCTTAACCCACTGTGCAAAGCCAGGGATCGAACCCACGTCCTCATGGATGGTAGTCGGGTTCGTTAACTGCTGAGCCACGACGGGAACTCCAGGTAGCCTTTTCTTAAAGTTTCTTTTGTGTGTGTGGTTATGTAGATTACATGAAACTCACCGTTTTAACCATGTGTAAGTGTACAGCTCAGTGCAGCCATCACCATCCATCTCCAGAATTTTTTCATTATGCCAAACCAAAACTCTGACCAAGATGGGGTGACAGAAGTTGGACTTGCCCTCATTCCTGAAACAACAAAGAAATGGACAAAATACATGAGGCGACAGTTCTCAGGTCACTGGACGTTATACAACAAATTTCAGTGACTCCTGAGAGATGAGAAGCCCATGGGCTGAGCCCTGCAATTGCCCTGCAGTTGTCTCACTGCTGTGAGAATTTCCAGGCTGCGGTGCAGAGGAAGGGAAGCCAAGCAGGGCCTGGAGGATGCTCTGAGCTGAGCAGATAAAGCTGAGGGTTCAGGGAAGTCAAGGCAACTAGAGGTCGCGGGGCAGAGGGCTGGTGGGAGAAAGAATTTAGAGATCTGTGTGAAGACCCCTCCAGTATCCACCAGAGGACCAATCACACACGTGTGTGGGGAGGCAACTCCAGTCAAGGGGCAGAACCCCCAAAGGGAGTGGAGGCAGCATGGTCCACAGCCACAAAGCGGGAGCAGTGCCGGTTCCCAGAGCCAGACTGGAAAGCCTCTCAGTTCGTGGGACATTGGGTAGAGTACACAGGAGTTTCTCGCCTCAGTCATGAGGAATGATTAATTCCGGACTGGTCACTGCACAGACCCAGTGGCAGGGGTGGGGGTCTGTCTGTGGGGTTCGCTACTAGTCACCTGGGCCCAGAAAGGGCCTCAGGCATTCCTAGTTGAGAGCACCACTATCAATAGGCTGGGACGGACGCAGCAAAGAGCAAATTAAATCCAAAGTGAGCAGAAGAAAAGAAATAATAAAAATGAGAGCAGAAATCGATGAAACTGAAAACAAATAATCGATAGGGGAAATTAGTGAAACCAACAGGTGGCTGTCTGAAAAGACTGATAAAAATTGATAATCCTCTAGCCAGGCTACCCAAGAAAAAAAGGGGATAGAAGTCATCAATTATCAGAAAGGAAATAAGGGTCATCACTATACATCTCCGGATATTAAAAGGATAATAGAAGAGGAGTTCCTGTCGTGGCTCAGCGGAAACGAATCTGACTGGCATCCGTGAGGACATAGGTTGGATCCCTGGCCTCGCTCAGTGGGTTAAGGGTCCAGCATTGCCATGAGCTGCAGTGTAGGTCAACAGCTACAGCTATGATTCAGCCTGGGAACCTCCATATGCTGCAAATGGGACCCTAAAAAAAAACAGTAATAATAATAATAATAATAGAATATTATAAACAACTCTATGCTCACAAATATGATAATCTAAATGAAATGAACCAATTCCTTTTAAGACCCCAATTACGAAACTCACACAAGGGTAAATAGATCAGCTGAATAGTCTTTATTAAAGAAATTAATAAATAATAACCTTCCAAAACAAATCACCAGGCACAGATGAGCTTACTGGTAAATTCTAGCAAACACTTAAGGAAGAAATGATATACCCATTGTCTGATCTCTTCCAGGAATTTTAAGCTAGGGAACACTTCCGAACTCATTCTAGAAGACTAAAATTGCTCTAATACCAAAAACAGACAAAGACAATACAAGAAAGGGAAAGTACAAACCAGTATCTCCCATGAGCATAGACACAAAAATCTTCAACAGAGCGTTAACAAATCAAATCCAGTAACATTTCGAATGACTTACATGCCACAACCAAGTGCAGTTCACTCCAGGGTTACAAAACTAGTCTAACATTCCGAAATCAATCGGTGTAATTTATCACATCAACAGGCTAATGAAGAAAAATCTTATGATCATATTAAGAGATGCAGAAAAAGCATCTGACAAAATCCAACACTCACTAATTATAAAGACTCTCCTCAAACTAGGAATAAAGGGGAGATTCCTCAGCTTAATAAAGAACATCTACAAAAAAAACACAGCCAACATCATACTTAATGGTGAGAAACTACATGCTTTCCAATAAAATTAGGAATAAGGCCATAAGGTTCTCTCTTACCAGCCCTGTTCAGCATTGTGCTGGAAGCTCTAGCTAACCCAATAAAACATGAAAAGGAGAAAAAAGGTACAGTTTTGGGCGAAAGAAATAAAAGTGTCTTTGCAGATGACAAGACTATCTACATAGAATATTCCCCCCAAACCTATTAAAAATAAACAAACAAAACCCTCCTGAACAAATAAGTGATTATAATAGTTTCCAAATACAATGCTAACATACAGAAATCTATCACTTTCCTATTTGCTGGCACAGAACAATTGGAATTTCAAATAAAAAAATACAACATTTACATTAACAGCAAAAAAAGAAAAAGAAAAGAAACAGGTATAAATCTAACCCAAAAAAGTACAAGATGGAGATAAGAAAAGCTATGAAACTCTAATGAAAGAATCAAAGAAAATCTAAACAAATGAATATCTCTTCTGTGTTCACAGATAGGAAGACTCAGAGTCAATTCTTCCCACCTTGATCTGTAGATTCAATGCAATCCAGTAAAAACCCCAAACAAGTTATTTTGTTAATATCAACAAAACAAACTGGTTTGTTTATATGGAAAGGCAAAAATAAATAAATAAATAAATAAATAAATAAATAAAAGAATATCCAACACAATACTGAAGAAGAACAAAATGGGAAGACAGACACTACTCAACTTCAAGATTTACTTTAAAGTTACACTGATCAAGGAATTCCTGTTCTGGCTCAGCAGTAACAAATCTGATTAGTATTCATGAGGATGTGGGTTCGATCCCTGGCCCGGCTCAGTGAGTTAAGGATACTGCGTTGCTGTGAGCTATGGTGCAGGTCAAAGACATGGCTCTGATCCTGTGTTGCTGTGGCTGTGGTGTAGGCCAGCAACTGTAACTCTGATTCAACCCCTAGCCTGGAAACTTCCATATGCTGCAGGTGTGGCCCTACAAAGACAAAAAAAAAAAAAGGTTACAGTGATCAAAACAGAGTTCCAGGAGTTCCCTTCGTGGCTCAGTGGTTAACGAATCCAAATAAGAACCATGAGGTTGCGGGTTCGATCCCTGGCCTTGCTCAGTGGGTTAAGGATCCGGCGTTGCCGTGAGCTGTGGTGAGGTTTGTAGACATGGCTCGGATCCCGCGTTGCTGTGGCTGTGGCAAAGGCTGGCAGCTACAGCTCCTGTTAGACCCCTAGTCTGGGAACCTCCATATGCCATGGGTGTGGCTCTACATAAAAAGACAAAAAAATAAAAATAAAAAAACAGAGTTCCAGCTATGGCCAAGTGGGTTAAGATCTGGCATTGCTGCAGCTGTGCAGCTGTGGCTTAGGTTGAAGCCGCAGCTTGTATTCAGTCCTTGGCCCAGGAATTTTCGTATGCCACAGGTGCGACCAAAAAAAACCCAGTGTGGTATTGGTGAAAAAATAGACAAATAGATCAGTAGAACAAAATAGAGAGCCCAGAAAAAGGCCTACACAAATATAATTAATTGTCCTTTGACAAAGGAGCACATCAATTCAACGGAGAAAGGGTAGTCTTTTCAACAAATGGTGCCGGCACAACTGGACATGCACCTACACAGAAATGAATCTAGACACAAACTTCACAATTTCTACATAAAAGTTCTAGAATATAGAAGAAAACCTGGGTGACTTCAGCTTGGCCATGATGTTTTACATACAATATCAAAGACATGATTCGTGAAAAAAAATTTGTACAGTGAATTTCATTAAAATTCAAAACTTCTGCTCTGTGAAAGACATTATTAAAAGAATGAAAAGATTAGCCACAGACTGAGAGAAAATATTCGCAAAACACATAATTAATACAGGACTTGTATCCAAAATATACAAAGAATTCTTAAAACTCAACATCAATAAAAATCAAAGAACCCAATTAAAAATGGGATAATGACATGAATAGAGGCCTCAGCAAAAAGACATACAGATGGCAAATAAGCATAAAAAAGATGTTCAGCATCCTATGTCGTCAAGGAAATGCAAATTAAAATGATGAGATACACCACACACCTGTTACAATGGCTAAAACCCCCAACACTACACACCCCCATCGTCGTCCCCCCTCCCGCCCCGCCCCCTCCCCGGCTTTCTGACATCCCCTCCAGTGACGGGGGAGGTCTCATGTCCACTCTGGGCATCTTGGGCCTCTGGGTGCGGTCACTGCTCACAGGCGCCTCCACACCGCAGGGGAAGAGGGTATGGGGTGTGTGTGGGGGTGTCAGGTGAATGGCGTTACAGCTGGACCTTCTCTCCTGTCTCCTGTCTTCTCGTGAAAAGAGCCAGGAGGTGTCCTCAACCCAGGGCAAGGCCATGGCATTGACAATATGCAAAAATTACCACAAGGTGTCGCCACCGCACAGCTGTTGTGTTAAGAGCATCCAAACTAGGTCATCCGGAAAGAGAAAAAAATTCTTCTCCCTCATTTTAAGCCATTTGTAGCCATTTGGAATGAACTGCACTTTCAGACCTTAGTTAAGGCTTCTCTGCCACACGTATTACACAGGTGACTGCAGGTGGATGTCAGTCTGAAAATACTGGTGAATTCAAATTTTCATATGCGTAAAATGATTGGAAAGGGATTCTTAAAAATAATTTCTCATTTTAAAACAAATCACCTTGGGAGTTCCTATCATGGCTCAGCGGTAATGAACCCAACTGGTATCTATGAGGATGCGGGTTTGATCAGTAGATTAAGAATCCAGTGTTGCTGTGAGCTGTGGTGTAGGCTGGCAGCTGTAACTCTGATTCAGCCCCTAGCCTGGGAATTTCCACATGCCGCGGGTACAGCCTTAAAAAGCAAAACAAAACAAAACAAAACAAAACAAAAAAACAAACAAAAGACAAACCACCTTAGTGAAATGTTAGCAATGCTTGGTGCAGAGAAGCATATGCTGCAGTGATTAATTTGATGTGTCTGAATAATGAGGCTGCGGTGCCCAGATGTTTGGTTACATACCAGTCTAGGTGTTGCTGTGAGGGTATTTTTTAGATGTGGTTAACTTTCAAATAAGTAAACTCTGAGTAAAGCAAATTACCCTCCATAATGCAGGGGGACGTCCTCCGTGTAGCTGAGGCCCTAAGAGCCAAGACTGAGACCTCCAGGAAAGAGGAATTCAGCCTCCAGACGATTTTTCTTTCCTCCCCTTCCTTCCTTCCTTCCTTTCCCTTTCTTTCTTTCTTTCTTTCATCTATCTTTCTTTCTTTCCTTCCTTCCTTCCTTCCTTCTTTCATTCTTTCTTTCTCATATACCTCCATGGTATACACAGGGCCTAGGCCAGGGATCAGAGCCGAGCCACAGCTGTGGCGACACTGGACCCTTAACCCACTGTGCTGGGCTGGGGAGCAAACCTGGGTCCAGGTGCACCAGAGACGCAGTCGGACCCCATTGCCCCTGTGGGAACTCCTCCACACGGCCTTCGGATTCAAGCCAGCAATGTGCACTCTTCTGGAGCCTCCAGCCTTCCGGGCTGCCGCAGTGTTCAGCCTTAACCTCCACATTGTGTGGGCAGCACCTGAAAACAAATCCTTCCTGACGCAGAGGTAGCAATGTAGGGTACAGACGATGTGGATGAGCTGTAGATGTCTGACTCCTTGCTGCTTTTGACTGAACGTGTGCGTCAGACTTAGGAATCTAAAAAGGGATCTTGGGCCAGCCTGGCCGCATTACGGGAACCCCAAGGCCGCTCTAGTGGCAGTAAATCCTCACCAGGCAGCCGGAGAGGGCCCTTTGGGGGCTGAGCCCCTTCCCAGGCTCTCAGGACGTCCTGCTCACAAGGCCACCTGGACAGCTGACCTGGCCTGTCTGGTGGCTGCCACCATCCCCAGCTCCAGGGAAGGTAGGCTGTAGCCTCTCCGGGAAGATGAGAAAGAAAAGATCTCGGCATGTGGCTGGTCCACCCCCCTCTGATCAGAGGGCCTGGAGTGTGTGAGCCTGGAAACGAAACCAAGAAGCAACCTTCCGGGCCCGGTGGCTGCAGATCGCCTGGGTCCAGGTGGGGTTATGTCACCCTCTTAGTCTTGGACATAGAAGCTGGCTTCCCCTAGGCTCTCCCACCTTGCCACTGGGGTGTCCAGGTGCCCCAGCCCACAGCAGACACGCAGACCTGCAATGCCTCCTCCTCCTCTGGACAAAAGGCCTGGAGTCTGTAATTAGTTCAGGTGAAGGAGACAAACGCATTCTCTTGGTATTCGCTGCTTCACATTTTAAGTCGGTGCTGTTTGTAACTCAGAGGCGTGGCTGCTTTTCTCGAGGAGCTCAGCACCCTGGAAGGAGGGATCTGTGTTCACCGTGGGTTCCCATTAAGGTGGGGTCAGGAAGGGTGCCCCCTGATCAATGCTCCAAGCAGGTCTGGGAAATTCCTAACTCCTGGGGCTCCTGGCAGGTGTGGCCCCCACCTGGGGACCGCCCCTTGCCAAGGTGTCCAGGGACACAACCAGACCTACCTAGACCACAGCCTGCCCTTGGGCCCTCCTCCTGCCCAGAGCAGCAGCGCCTCCCCCGGCTGGCCCACGGCGGGCACCCGCTCAGCCCACGGGGCAGGAGGGGCCAGAGGAGCCCCTGGAGAACCTGCCTCCACCTGAGGCGGCTCAGGACCACCCCCTAGCCCTGCCTCCCCTGGGAGATGGTCTGTGGGAGCTCCCAGGAGCAGTGGTGTCTGCCTGGCTACCTCGCCCAAGCCTGGGAAACCAGCAGGACCTGCCTCTCCACCAAGCCTCTTGGAAGAGCCTTCCTGTGGCCTCCTGCCCCTTCTGCTGGCCCAGGGGCCGCAGCAGCCCCTTTTCTGGCTCCTCAGTGCCCACTGGCTCTGACCACCCCGTGGGGTCCAGCTGAGCTGACACTCCCCCTTCCTCTTCCTGAGAGGGGCAGACCCCAGAGACCGGAGGCCTGGGGGGAAGTCCTGGCTGCAGTCAACCCTCTGCGTGACCACGAGCAGTATCTTGAGCCTCCGAATCCTCGTCTATAGGCTGGGGCCAATTCTAGTGCCTACACCACAGGGCTGGGAGATTGGGGGAGCCCATGTGGGTCCAGAGGGCTCAGGGCCACCCAGGAACTGAGAGTCAGGGCTCAGACAGGCAGGGCTTTGTGTTGGTTACGCAACTGTGACTGAGCCCTTCTGGTTTGGGGGCCTGCTAGTGTCTCAGCCAGTGGCCCCCGGGACACGGTGTGGGACTTTCAAGCACTTTTGCTTGGTCTTCACCGTGTGGTGGGGGGACATTGAGGGTTCCTGACCATCTCTAGTCAGATTTCTCCTCTGCTGTTCTGACAAATTCCACAGAGAAAGGCACGACAATTGAAGACAAGGAAAACATTTGCGATAGGTTGTGAAAGAAACAGGCAGAAGTGTCTCTAACTGGGCAGAAGGTGCTCTTGGAGCAGAGACGAGTGGGTTCACTGCGGAGGTAAAAGTGGGGGCTGCCCTTTCCTCCTCAACTCCTGTTCTTGGGCCAGTGGGAGGGCAGGGCTGATCCGCGGGTGCCCCCCTGCCCCTGCCAGGCCCCTCAGTGCTGTACCCACTGCCATGGGTTAGCTGGGCACCTCTGTGTGTTTGAAACTGTGGGCACTTGGCTGAGGTGGGGGCTAGGGTTCTGTTGGAGAAGCCACCTCCTTATTTCAGGGAGGAGCAAAGAGAAAGGCAGGCAGCGCCTGTAACACCTGGAAGAGCTTCAAGGTCCGAAGTCGGCCAGCAGTGAGGAAACGCTCCACACCTCCAGCTGTCACAGTCTCTATGGGGCCAGGGTCTTAGCGGCGCAGCAGCTGATGGGAGAAAGTCTCTCTTGCAATCGCGGGGCACCATCCACGCAGCCCCCACACACAGCACCTGGGGTGCTACCTGTGGGTCCAGGCTAGGTGGGCTGGTATACACACTCGTCTACCTTGGCAAGCTCTCAAAACCTAGCTAAAGTGACAACTTTTAAGGTATAAATTGGCAGGATGGGAAGATGGAAGAAGAGATGGCAATGTGCTTTAGAAACCAGAAAACACAGAGATATTCAATGAACGCTTGAGCACACCCCAAACCTGAATTTCAGCCGGAGTGGAGAAGGTCAGGGCGAGGCGTCCACCCTCAGAACCCCCGGGAACTGGCAGCGTCAGGAGGAGGAAGAGGGGCCTGCAGCAAGGGCGTCTGGCGGAACGTGTCTGAGAGCTGGGGAGGGCTCCCCTCCCTCCGAGTAACGCCTCGACCTGAGCTCCCTGCGGAGGGTAAAAGGAGGGTCCGCAGGCTGGGAGAAAAAGCCAATGACAAGTCCTAAGACCCGGGACCCAACAAGTGCCTGGACTCCAAGACACCCCCCGACCCTGGACCCCAGGAGGCTGGTGGCTGAGGCAGACCCTCTAAGCAGGAGCGCCTGGTGGGGGGTGAACAGCTAATGTCATCATCGGGCTGTGGGACTGTGCAGCCTCCAACATCACAGGTCGCTGCACTCTGCGTCTTCTAAAGTCAGAGGGGCTAGAGTGGCCCCCTGCCTGCAGCTTTACCCGCAGACATACCACCAGGCAAATGCGGAGCCACCTTCGAGCCAGGTCTGCTGATCACACAGGACAAGCCCTCGGAAGCCCAGGATATTATGGTAGACGGAAATCAAGAGCTTATGACAGAAAAATCCTGAGGGTCTGGAACCCTGAGGCCAGGCTCCCTAGCACCTCCCAGCGTCCTGGAGTTGGAGAACAGAGATTGGAAAACCTCAAGACCTCCTAGCACCGAAGCAGCCTCCTCGGTGCCCAGGTTCTTCAGCTTCAGAGTGTCCCACGCCAGCATTCCGTGGCCTCGGTGGTCCCTCTCCAAAAAGCCCCTTCTCCTCCATCCCACCAGCCCCATCCCAAACACGGCCACTCTGAGACCCGCCAACAAGGAGTGCCACCCACACTTGAGGGGAGCGCCCTTTGGCACCCACAACCAGCCTGGGGTCCGAGCAGCTCTGAGGGCACGGCTGGGTCCAGGACCGAACTGGCCCGCCTGTCCCCCTGCAGTGAGCAGAGATGTTTGCTGAGATGCGGCCCATGGAGGGCGCCCCCGCCCCACCGCAGCCCCCCCATCCAAGCCCCTGGGTTCCGCACTGCCTGCACACTCACCTGCCCTTGAGACTGACCTCTGGGGCCCTCCTCTGGTCTGAGCCATCTTCGTGACCCCTCATACACACCAGGCACACTGCCGCGCCACAGGCAGAGCTCGCCTCCACGAAACAAGCTGAAACCAGCTCGCTGAGCACATGAGCACCCAACCGCCACATTCACAGGACGGATGCTTGTCAACAGTGCTCTCAGGGACTCACTGCAGGCCTTGAACCTAAGTCCTGAGGCTGGCGCGTGGCATGGGGAGAGATTCTGGCTGAACGGGAGTGGACGGACCGCGCTCCCAAGGGCAACGTCTCAGAGTCTGGAGGGACGGGAGCCCAGGGACCTTCAGGTGGAGCAGGACAAGCCCTGGAGAGGGTGGAGCAGGACGTCTGGTGGAGACGTATGTGGCAATTCGCCAGTTCTTCCACAGTCCTGGCCTCTGCTTGTCACCTGCCACGGGCTCTCACGGCCCCGGAATGCTGTCACCTCAGCGGGCAGAGGGAACCCAGCATCTGTGCTGGCATGAATGTGTAGAACGCAGTCCCTGTCCCCATGGGGCCTCTGCAGAGGAAACTGGGAGCCCTTCCCAAGGCAGCACAGGCTAACTCAGCGCACTCTGTGTGCCGCACCGGTTCTGGTCCCCACAGCCAGCAGCTGGAGCCCTCCAGCCCCTCGACTGTCCAATTTGGACAGGGATTGGAAATGTGGCCCAAAGTTTCTAGGAATTTTCCTTTGTTCTCAGGTCAGATGGGAGCTCCAGGTGGGCCTCGAGGGCCAGACGCCTAGGGAGGTCCAAGTGTGCTGACATCTGGGTTGAGTGTGACCGGAGGCCTCAAGTCTAGGTCTCACCTGGGAGGGTCACAAAAGAGTAAAACAGCAAGGAGCTACCGTAAGGGTAGACACCTTCAGATATGACTGAATGCCGGAGCCCTGAAGAGGCCACCAGAGAGCTGTCTCTTCCTCCCCCTCCCACCACCTTTCTCTCTCTCTTTTTAGCTCTGCTCGCTCCAGAATATCCAAACACTCTCCTACTGCAGACGGCTTCCTCCTGTGGCCAGGAGATGGCCTGGGACAGACCCTGGTCCAAAAACTGCAGCAAGAAGACCCCTCCTGACCCCAGGAGGAGGTTCCGATTTGCACATGTGCGGGCTGTGACTCAGACCGGGGCTGCCACAAAGGAGACCTGGGAGCCACACGTGGCATCAAGGCGATGTCTGAGACGGAGAGCCCACCAACCACCCGCTCCCAGAGAGCGAGCCTCAGAGCTCTTGGGACAGAGACGGTCTCCTCACCACAGACACGGCTCCCACTCCAAGTCAGAGTGGACTTTTATTGGAAATCACCCTGCGAACACACCGAGAAGCGCTGTGCTGTGGGTTCAATGCGTTTCCTGAGGAAGGAGGGTCACAGTATCGGGGCTGTCAGAGGAACGGGCCTGCGAGCGCCCAGGGCTCCCTCACAGCAACAGGACTCAGCCATCGAGAACCGGCACACGGACGCGACACAAGAAACACGCCAGAGCACACACATCTGCACTGCACTGAAATGAACAATAGATACAGAGTTCCGTTTGCGGTAGTGCCCGAAACAAAAGGAGCCAAAGGGGATGACGAAAACCAAAAGCCTTTCTTCCCATTGGACTGAGGGGAAAGACCCCCAAATTATCAAAATTCCTCAGGTACAAAATACTTTTTTAAAAATTCCATTATTAAAAGAATAAATAACAAAATATATAAAAAATAACTTGGTTGCATTAAAATCATAGCTAGACGTTATAGCAAGGTTTTTTGCGGCCTATCTCACAGTCAAATATTTAATTTTGCTTTGATTTCATTTATTTCCCTCTCATATGTCCTGGTGGGGGGTCTAGGTAAAATAGTATAAAATTAATAAATAAAAATGTTAAATAAATAGCAAACGTTAACATAAGAGGTTGTGAATATAAATACTTACATTTTGACAAAATTAAATAATTTACAGAATAATTAAACTAACTACTTTCTCATTTCTTCCAGGAAGTGCAATTTCTCTACTTTTAAATACTAACTCAGAATTGCAGTCACAATTGATTTGGAATCTATTTACATGTTAGGAACTTTGTGTTTTTAACACATTAAATCAAAATTGACCTTCTTTTGAATCGTAAATGGATCTAAACAGAAGTGAACCCTTGGTGGTCTTCAGTTAGGAATCTAAGCCCTGACCTCGCCGACCCTGTCCCCACCCCGGGAAAGCTCAGCCAGGACCCAGGGAACACGGCAGTTACAGGTCACGGGCCCAGGAGGGCGCACCGAGAGCCAGGGGCCCTGACGCTGACCCAGTCCTGGGTCTAAAGGCCGCAGCCCCCAGAGGGAGCGTGACCCAGAGCACAGTCTCTGGGGCCTTGGGTAGCAGCACCCAGACGGAGGTGCCCTTGCATGGAGCGGGCGCTGACTGGCAGGGTCCCAGGCTGGCTTCCTCGAGCTGACAGTGGGCTGCGGGCCTGTTCCTAACCCACCTTCTGGAACGCTGCCTTTTTCCACCCTTAACGTAAAACTGAATTAAAGGACAACAGAAAACACACTTGCCACCGCGGCCTCACTGAGCAGGCGCGCCGGCTCGCTCCAGGCTGACACGTCACACACACCACCCACCCTGGGCCCAGGACCGCCTCTCAGCCTCGACAGACAAAGGAATACTGTGGTTGCAAACTCCTAAACTTCCCTGAGAACCTTGTCCATGAGCTTCCACTGGAGACATCGAGCTTTCGGAAACAAAAAAATAAATCACTTTGCAATACTTCACGCCCCCGCCCGTGCAGAGGTGTCAGGGCCTCCAGCCCAGCCAGCACCTCACGTGGAGGGCGACACAGCTTCCCACGCACCCCTGGGTGAACCTGCGTGAGGCCGCCCTGGGCCACCAACCGGAGTCACGTCGGGTGGGAATCTCCACTGGGGGGGCGAGGCAAGGGACGTAAACTACGGAGCCAAGGCCAGGGGCCCTGGGCGCCCGGGACCAGCACGCCGGCTCCTGGAACGGGAGGCCTAGACCTGGATGCCCCTCACGGCCTGCTTGATGCTCTCGAGGAGGTCCTTGTTCTCGGGGTCCCGGTAGCACTCCTGGTTGGAGTACATGTCGGTGAGCGTGCTCACGTAGGCGTCGAAATTCTGCTCGCATATGGGCTCCTGTGGAACAGAACCGGCTCAGCAAGGCCGTCTGCGCAGCGGCCCCGGGTCCTCAGAGGCGATGGGGACTCCCGGGAGACGTGGGACCCGGGTGTCCCCCCCGAGACAAGCCCACCGACCGGCAGGGGCAGCGGCAGGCTGTCTGCCTGGGTGGAACCCCAGTAGGACCCCGGGGGCAGAGGGGTGCCCTCCTCGCCCTCCCCGAAGCCCCAGGGCCCACGGGGAGCTCGCCACTCACCATGTGCGGAAGGCGGATGTTGGCAAGACTTCGGATGAGGGCCTGGCTCAGGCCTGACAGCTCCAGAAACAGGGCTTCGTTCTGCTCCTCGATAAGCTTGTTCTCCTCCTCAATGTTCTTCAAGCTCTTCTCCATGGACGAGATCTGCACCAGACAGAGACCGAGCTGCCTCCCGACGCCTCGTCCTGGGCCGCTGCTCACAGCCTTCCCCAGGAGGAAGTGTGCGGGCTGGCAGTGCCCCGGCCACTGGGGTGGAGGAGGGGACATGGTGATCATGCCCCGTCCGTCCCACAGGGTGGAGAAAAGCGCAGGCTGAGGCCCCCTGACCTCAAATCCCAGCCCGCCGCCAACTTCCTCCTCCTCCGTGGTGAGAACGCCGCCCCGCCTCCTGGGGCGTCCGCCTGCCCGTGGGTTTTTCCCGCCAGAGAGGCTGTTAAAGCTGCGGAGGCCGCAGAACAGGCCACTGCGCGTCTCCGCGCCTCCCAGCAAGGCGGACCCAGCCGACACCTCTCCCGCACCGCGAGAGCACCTGGGACCTCCAGCACAAGCACGTCTTCTCCGGACCCAGCAGGGCACCAGGAGGGAGCCCAGAAGCTTCTTCCAGGGGCCCTAAGCATGCACCAGGGGCGGGATGACAGGGCCGATGGCCACGGGCAGTCCCGCCCACTCTGGGTGGCTCCGGGTCAGCATAACTCTGTGGGGAAGGGACGGGAAGCCTGCCGGGGGCCCGGCCTGGACGAGACACGCCTGGGACGGCAGCCCTCAGCCTCACTGCCCATGGAAGGAGCTCGGGGCAGAGGCTTCTTTAGGTGCAGGACCATGAGCCACCTCGCCGGAGCTGAGGCTCCGAGACTGGCCGGGGAGCATCACCCACCACCCAGCGACAAGTCTGGCTTTAAACGGTCTGTGTCGGAGTGGAGCCCCGCCTCCTTGGCCTGAGGACAGGGCCCCCGCGAGGCGGAAGAGGACTCCAAGCCCTTCCAAAGGGACGCTGGTGGACAGTCTGTCTGAAAACGGGTGGACATTGGCAAGTACTGACCCTGGGAGAGGCACTGACCCTGGGAGAGTCTTGGACTTTGGGAAGAAAAGAAGCAGGGAGGTGGCTCAGCCACCCACTGGGGTGTCTCGTGCCCCAAGAAAACCCTGTGCCCTCTCTGCAGCCACCCGCTGTGAACCTGGGAAGAGGCTGCAGGGCAGGAAGAAAATGCTTCCTGATCCTCACAGGCTGAAGCTATTTTCAGACAGACTTCTGAGCAGCGGAGGTCAGCGTAAGCCCATCTGCAGGGGCGGGGCGGGGGGGCAGCACCACAGGACAGGACTTCCCATCTGTCCCCTTTGCCCTCCAAACCTGCGGGACCAAGAGGACGCGGCTAAATGTGGCCTCCTGTCCAGTGCCGGACTCAGCAGCTGAGGGAAGGGAAGGGTCATCTCTTCAAAATAAGAGACCCTTGCTGGGGTTTTTTTCCGATTGCAAATGTTCATTTGGGGGAAATCAGGGTGATATGACGCATGCACTTTAAGTAACTTGTAATCCTGTCGCTCAGCAGCAGCGGTTCTTTCTGGGTCAGACACGCACACTGACTGCTTTCCTCGTAGAAATGCCCTCGCCTCTGAACAGGGCAGATCCCGTTACTGTTCCCACTCTACCTGTGAGGACATCAGCGTGCAGACTGTTGAAGAGGGTCACCAGGTCACTCTGCCCACGTGTGGCAGTGCTAGGGCAGAACCCAACCCCAGCCAGGCTCTTAGAACCCACACCATGCACCTGCTCTGGCCGACAGGACCAGTAACCCCAAGGGGACCACCAGCCACCAGCACCTCGTGACTTTGGATGCTGCTGGGCAGAGCACGTGCTGAGTAGCTCGGCCCAAAAGGGACCTTGATGTGGGGTTTGTCCTCCCCGCCATCCCCCTCCCTGGAAGAGGAGGCCAAGAGGAGGCCCTCTGCGGGCGGGGAGGGCAGGGGGCAGGGGGCAGGGGGCCCACAGGCGGCGCCACCCACCTGGGACTGCAGCTGCGCCATGGCAGCCTCCATCTCAGAGTTGGACTCGTTCAGGTCACGAATCTCCTGGTTCAGCTGCTTGATCTCCTCGTCGTTCTCCAGCACTGTCCCGGAGAGAAATCTTGGCCTCAGCCCAGACCAGCAAATGGGGGTGCAGCAGAGGCCTGCTTTCTAGATGGAACTAGGGACCCCTTTCCAAGCAGAAGCCCCAGGTCACCCCACGTTTCATGCTGGGAAAGCTGGTCTTGGGGCCTAGTAGCCATGTGTCAGTTCTTGCCTCCTGGCCCTGGGACTTAGGTGGGAAAACAGACCCTCTTTGGCTGGTGTTAGTTGCTAAGATAAAAATGGAAGTCCATCCAGATGATGCTGAACTTCCTTAGCTTCCCTCTTCCCTGGGCCCAGGTGAGCTCCCAACCCCATACACCTGGAGAACACGGCTTCTGGGGCTGCCAGCAGGGCCCCCCGGTTCCCAGGTTAGAGCCGCGATGGTCATGTGAGCGCACAGGACAGCCAGGGACTCTGAGCCAGGTCAGGAGAACCCCACTCAGCTCAAGGGCTCCGTCTCCACCGCGACTCGCTCCACCCGCTTCCTACCGTCCAGCTCCATCACTGGGGCTGCAAGGTTCACACACGGGGGCTGCAGGAGGGGCAGACTTACCATCGCTCGTCTTGAATTTCGTGCCGAGAACCTCATCCCCTGAGAGTTTCCCCTTCTTCCCAGCAAAGGTCGCTCTGGGACAGCCAGACAAGCTGGAAGCAAAAGTCACACACACATCGAAAACCAGTTCAAGGTTAAACACCTCGGGCCAGTCTGAGGTCACATGCCACAGTGAGAGCTGGTGGCCTGGTAGGATCCTGTCTGGGACGTTGTCACTCATCCACTGGCACCCCTGTTCCCTGGCCCCAGGCCGCCAGCAGCCCAGGCCATTCCCAGCTCAGGCCTCTGCCCTGAAGCCTCGTCCGCAGGTGGCTCAGGGCTTCCTCACCCTCTCCCAGCTGCAGTTTTCCCCACAGCGCAACCATCCTTCGCCAAACTGGGTATTTAATGGATTTGTTGGTTTGCAGCCTGTCTCCCCACCCGCCCAAGCCAAATCAACTCCAGGAGGGCTCTCGTGGTATTTGATGGACTTTCAGTAATGGCGTGTGCAACGGAGGACCTAATTGATCTTATAGGCGGAAAGACAGGGGCAAAAATGCAAAACAGAAGAATGAGGTTTCTGACAGGACCAGGTGGTAACTCCCTGTACCCAGGCTGTCACCGTGGCATCCTGGCTAGGCCCTGAGCCCCAGGGGCGAGAGTGGGGAGCAGGTCAGAGCCTGTCAGCCCTGCACAGGCCACTGCCCAGGAAGGGAGGGGTCTGCGGTAGAGCAGGTGGCGGCCTGGGACCCAAAGAGGAAGCCCCGGGGGTTGGGGATTGGCAGGTGCACCCTGAGGTCTAGGGAATGACCAGCCAACGGGGACCCGCCCTGCAGTGCAGGGAGCTCCACCCTGTGTTCTGTGACCATCTGCGTGGGAAAAGAACCTGAGAGAGAACGGATATGTGTATAACTGAATCTCTCTGCTGTACAGCAGAAATTATCGCAACACTGTAGATCAACTATACTTCAATAAAGCTTGAAAAATGGGGGAGGAGGAGGAGGAGGAGGGGCCCCAGCGGGAGAGGCAGCGCCTGTGCTGTGAAGCTGCTCCCAGCCGCCCGCTAAGCCTGCTGCACGAGTCACAGAGGGCTCTGCCCCGCCTGCCAGAGGGAACGCCGTGGGTGTAGAAGGGGCACTCGCGCCGGTAGACACATAGGTGACGTGTCACGCAGGCCATCGTGTGATCCCAGTAGACTTTCTGTGGCTTCCCCCAGCTGGCTACCAAGCTGGGTCTTACTTTTACCTGGAGAAACTATTGTTCACACCTGAGTCCTGGCCTGGCCCTCCCCGGGAGTCTTAGCCACACCCCCAAAGCTGGTCCCTCCTGGATGGCGAGAGGGCAGGGAGGCGGGACGGTCACCTCCGGTGGGTGAGGAAGCTGCCGTTGGCGTGGCCAGAGCCGTCGCAGCCTGGAGTGGGGCAGGTGGGCCCCTCGTTCTTCAGGGCCTTCCAGGAGAAGGAGCCATTGAGCGAACACTCCTTCTGCCTCCGGGCGGCCAGGGGGCAGCCTGACGCACTTCTGTGGGAGGCATACTTGCCGCTGATGTGACCAAGTCCCACGCAGCCTGGAACCGGGCACCTGGGCACAAAAGGTCAGAGATGAGCACAAGGTGCTTGGGTGGGAGGAGCCCAGCCAGACCCCGAGACATGCTGGGGGCCCCTGGATAAGCTCCCGGTGCTGGAGCAAGTTCTGGTGCCGCGAAGATCCTGGGCCTCCTGACCAGAGGAACGGCATTCCGCCCTCCCCCAGCCTTGGCCTCCGTCCCCTGCGTGGCTGGGGCCGGGGGGAAAATGGGGGGTCAGCGACCTTCTCTCCCCGCCCCTCAGCAGTGATGACCCCTGGGGCCTGAGGCTGGCTCTTGTTGGCCTCTGGTTCCACAGCTAGACCTTGCTGCTGGTGTCACTTCTGTGAGCTTGCACTGAGCACAGGGCCTGGGGGTCACAGGCAGCTTGGGGACAGCCCAGGGCCCTATCCCCACAGCATCCCAGAATGAGGCTGGTCCCTGATGCTTGTGGATTCCACTCGGCCACGTCTGGAACATGTGTTCTTGGAGGGAGAACGGCAGGCCCCAGAGCTCCACCCAGGGAGGATTCAGCTCTGCCCAAGTTTGCTTGGAACAGCATTTTCTTTCGTTAAGGTTGCTCAAGGCAAGGGGCCAACCCTTGACATCCCAGGAAGAGGTGAAGTAACTAGAGGAGGGTCAGAGAGGCTGCCCTCACACTGCCCCTGGAGCCCGTGTGGTCGCAGAAAATGGGACAACGCAGACAGCCCTGGGCATCCATCCCCACCACCCTCGGAGGGACCTGGACCAGGAGTCCAGGATTTCAGGACTCTGGAGCCGACACCCGACCAAGGACAAGACACCCACCTGCCAGTTCTGTCTCCTCCTTCCAACAAACCAGGCCACATTACTGGCCACTTGTCACCCGCCTACTATGTGCCATGGACCCAATAAGCACAGAGGACCCAGTTTATAGAAAGGTCAGACACAGGAAGCCCCCTGGGGGTGGCCCGGCTGGGGGTTGGGCCATGTTGCCTGGTGGCCTCCGCACTCTGGCCTTGTCTCAGGCAGCCACTGAGGCACCTTCCCAGCCTGAGTCCCCAGCCAGGACCTGTCCCCGCTCTCGGCTCTCAGCCTTTTCTCCTCCCAGCCCCGTGGGCCCAGACAGGTGGGACGCCCACGGAGCCACCCCCAGGTCACCTCAGCGCCCGTCCAGATGCAGTCACTGCCAGGGACCCCTGCAAAGGGGTTGGGAGGCTCCACTCTACATGCATCGTCCAGACTGGGTGGGCCCGGGGCACCCTGGGATGGGCACCATGAGGCCGGACATCACAAGCTCAAAAGGCCAAGTGAGATTCAACTCCCAGGTCACGACGCACAGCTGAGTGTAAGTTCTTTCCTCCACTTTCCTGACGGCCTTCCTCGTCAGGAGGGGCTGCTGGGCCCCGGGGTGCCCTTCTTGGCGAGTACCTCAGATGTGGCCACAGAAACACCGCTTTCCCTCCCGCCCGCGCCCGGTCCCAGTCTTCAGAGCTATCAGGTGGTCTCACCCAAGACATGTGGGGGCCAGACTTGGTGGCCTCTGTGACCCAGGGAACCCAAGGGACAGTCCGAGACACATCTCTTTGGTCAGGTGCCAGTGTGGCCCGGGACGGCTGACAATGGACATTCGGCTCCCGACCCCCACGCTGGAACCTTCGCAGATTTTCACAGATATTTGGTTGTGGCCGAAGGGATTTATCCCAAAGCACTGACCCGACTTAATCTCAAATGCTGCAGACACAGGATGTCATAAAAGGGGACTCTCTTCCTCCACCAGCCCCTCTAAAACCACAGCTAGTGCCTGCCAACGAAATCCCATCACACAGCAGGCCCTGATGCGCCTATTAAGGTTTCTGCTGCGGTCTGCACTTGTTTAAAGATGCTGGTCAATCATAAATACAGTTAAAGTTTATGGCTGGGAGGAGGCCCCATGAAAGAGAGGTGCTAAGTGGGCGGCCCCCTCTCTTTGCCATGGAGCCATTAGAAACTGTCCATCCTATAAATGCTGAAGTGTTTCAAAAAGTCACATTCCCCACTTGGTTGCAGAATCTTGTTGTTGGCTTTTTTTTTTTTTTAAGCAAAGTTGACAGCACATCAGGAAAAGGAAAACCATTTTTCCCAGTTAACTTGAAAAATGCTGATCTCGATTTTAATCATCTGCGAATGCAGCACAATTCACTTTTAATCCCTACCAGCAGGATCCTTGCTAAGTCCATAACAGCACTGCATTTATATGATCTCAGGCAAATTCCAGGATTCTCAGAAGGAAAAATATTCTTTATCCACCCTCCCATTTAGCAGGCAGTATTTACAATATCAACAGCCACGTATTTTGCATTTTTGATTTAGCATTCATTATAGTTTTACTGTATAATTAAATAAGCAACCACGCCCTTATTACATCAAACAGCTGGCAGGGTCGTCCCTTTTGAAGGGCGTGATGCTGGTCAATCAGACCCTTCCTCCATGGCCACGCAGACCTGCTGGTGCAGCTGGAGTGAGCCCCGAGGAGGAGCAACCCAGTGTCGGCCCAAGTGGACACCCCGTGCAGGGATGAGCGTCCAGTGTTCCCGGCCCGCAGGCATCAGTCCTTCAGGGCAGACCTGCTTCCCAGGCCCTGTGGGCCCTCCCCAGCCAAGCCGGCCCAAGGCACCGGCCCACCAGGCAGCCAGAGCCATTCCCTTCCACGCCTCACCCGCCCAGGGGACCACTGCCTGCTTTGCCCAGTGTCAGCTCTGACAGGCTAGGCAAACTGGGTGGTGGATCACCCTTTTGTACCTGTGGCACAGATTTGCCCCCACCTGCAAGTGGGGAGTTCAGGGCACTCAGTCCTACCGGAAGGACAAGCTTGCAGCAATACAAGCCCCCACCACGGTCACACGGGGGCAGGGTTCACACCCCGACCGCACATCAGGCACCCCCAGTGAAAAGGTCAGTAAAGGGTTTCAGGAAGCCCAATCACTCCCCACAGGAGAGTCAAGGTCCCAGTCCGGGGTGACGTCCCAGGTCCCCTCACTCTGCATCGGCCCCCTTCAAAGGCAGATGCGTGCAGACACACTGGAGACCCCGCCACCGCTCTAACCACCGTCTGCTCCTCGACTCCGGCAGCTGGCCTTCCCACCAGACCAGAAGCCATGCAGATGACAATGCCCCCGAGTGCCCTGGAGGGCTGCCCACAGCCCAAGGCTCAGGCCCAGGTGACCCAAGGGCAGGGCAACAGGGCGCTCTGCCTCTCCCACCCCGTCAAACACCCCAGACCTGAGAAGCCCAGATAGGAGCCACTACGCGTGCGTGCCCTCCATGCAGCACACACGGCTGCCACCTTCACAGTGTCTGCGTGCCCAGTACGAGCACGTGGGTAAAGAGAGGCATTGCCGCTCTACTGATGTAAACAGAATCCAGAAGGAGCTTTTAAAATTGTGAAATACGAAACAACCCCAAGCGTGCACAGCAGCCCAGCAGCCAGCAGGACTCACTTCATCAGCTCAGGGTCCTCCTTGTCATCCTTCGCGGGTGTCGCCTTGGCTCCACTTTTCTTGGCACGAGGGCAGCCTGACAAGCTGGTTTTAAAAGAGGGAAAAAACGCCACGTCGTCCCAGAACAGCAGTTGCTCCTACCTGCCATCCCCGCCCCTCCAGTTCTGTGACAGCAGCCCCGGGGACCCAAGGAGCCTTCTGCCAGGGGGCACTCCGCCCGGCAGCAGGGCCACGAACAGGAAGCGGCACCGTGAGCCCCTCACGGTGCATCCTGATCAGGCTCCAGGAACACTGACCAAAGAGATGGGCTCTTGATGCAGCAACGTGAAGGTCTTACTTGGAGCCTTGAATTTCGTCTGAAGAAGAAGCCCCCCGCCACACACACACACACACACACACACACACAGACACACCCCGGCCTGGCACCTGGGGCGTGGCAGGCTCACCTCCGGTGTGACGCGTAGTTCCCGGTTATGTGGCCGGAGCCGTCACAGCCAGGCGTGGGGCACCTGTGGAGGACAGCAGAGCTGGGACCAGAGCCAGTGCGGTCACTTGGCCACGGCAGGTGTCTCTGACTCAGCTCCCCCATGGGCCCAGCCCCCTCCCAGCACTGAGGTCTTACAAACAGCCACGAGGTCCCAGCGGGCCAGCAGCCACCACCTCCAGACCTTAGAACTTGACGACTCAGTGTCCCCAAGGGGACCCAGGAGGGCCAAAAAGAGAGCACATCTCCACGGCAGGATGATGGGCACAGACTCAGCCCCCTCACAGGACCAGGCTGGACTAGAAGGTTCCAGAACACACGTGGGCCTTTAAACAAGTGCTCAAGATGCAGGATAACCCTAAGGCCAGTGCACCCTCCCTATAGTGGCTGGAGGAAGACAGCTGTCCTCATGGAGGACAACCTTCACAGAGCACCCGAGACCCACCGCCCACAGCACGTCCAAGTCGGGGCGAGATTCCTACGCAGTGAGGGCAGAGTTCACACAGAGGGGACTTTTGAGGGTGGCTGGCACGGGCCGAGAGTAGGGAGGGGAGGCACACAACACAAAATCCCAACTTAATACACCCAAAGAGTTAGATGAACAAATCACGCAGAAGTAAAAGTTCCATTTTAATACACCAACATGGGTTTTCTTAACTCCTTTTTCCCTGAATGTCCACTTAGGAAAAGTGAGTCGGTTCCTGCTGCTGTCGGAGCGAGGAATGCGTCCGTTCTGCAGGGCCCTGCCTGCTCTCTGCCTGCCTCTCTGCATTGCCCCTCTTAAGCCAGAGCACGCTAGCCCTGCGAACACGCCAGTCTCAGTGCTGGCACCGGGAGTCTGTGACTCACAGGGTGCTTGTCTGCCATCTCTGGCCTCGTCCAGGCAACATGAGCCAAGGCCATTCATCAGTACAAAAGTGGCCCCAGGGACACAGGGCCCAGGGCCGAGGGGCGGGGCAACAGCCCCTCCGTCAGCCATCAGCCGAGGGCTCCCTCGCACGCTTCCTGAGTCTCCTCCCCTACCAGCGCACGTGGGGCTGGTGCTTGGGGCTGGACAGAGGGAGCCAAGGCAGCCAGGCCGCCCCCCGCCGCCTCTGGGCCGCCTGGCAGATGCCTTCAGGCCAACACTGCCCGCCCCCATCAGGCTGGCACGGCCAAGTGGGGGCTAGGTGCCCCAGGGCCTCCTTCCCAGCCCCTCAGATTTTTGCCCTCCTCATCCTGCCCCGAGGAGCCTCCCTGGCCCCCGCAGCTGGCCAGCTGATCAATCTCCTTCTTGTCAACTTTTGGGGTAACTCAAGCCCCACTGAGGTTATCATGAGTCTTGCCCCAGTCACGTGCAGTCACATTTCAGCCCACACACATCTGAGGCGAGGAGGCTTTTGCGTTCTAATAGAAACCACCCACCACCCCTATTTACGAACGCACCCAATAAGGACCAACTCCTGGGCACTCCAGCTCTGCCACCAGGTCTCGCATGGCCTGAGGTCCCGGGGCTCCAGCTGCCCAGGAAGGGCCGTTGGGCCGCACCACGAGTACCACCTCTTCAGGCAAATTGAGGATCCCGCGCCGGCTCCGTGCTGAGGCCAGAGTCCGGCCCCGCCCTCTGGAAGGCCTGGAGCAGCGCGCACGGCACCTCGGCACCTCGTCCCTGCAGTGCGGCCCCTCGGCCACTCAGTGTGAGCCTGTGCGCCCTGAAGCTGGGAAGGAGCGGACCCAGCTTCAGGGCGCAAAGGCCCACAGTGCAGGCAGGGCCCGGGCGGCCTGGTCCACAGCAGCCCCCAGGCCTCCACGGCGTGGCACAGTTCTGGGCTGTGGTGACATCCCTGCCAGGTGCAGTCTCTGATGGCGGCCTGTGAGTAAGTCTCAGGGTCAGGAGAGGCCACTTGCCGCAGTGTGATGCGGTGGCTTCTCCCCAGGAGTCACGTCAGAGACAGGGTGGTGCTCACGTGGCTGGAGAAGCAGGTCCACACTGGGTGCCAGCAGCAGTGGCCACTCTCCTGGCCCCGGGGACCCCCAGGGCCAGCTTCAGGAACCTGCCCACTGCCTACTCTGAGTGAGTTGTCTGGGCAAGAGGAGGGATCCACACAGCCGACCGCACACCAGACCTCACCCCAGGCTCAACCCTGTCCCGTAGGGGTGGAGGGGCTGCCCCTAACCTGTGCAGAGCCCCCCATGGCTCTCTCACGGGTCTATGGCTGCACAGAGTCCCCACACACGGAGTGGCCCAAGGCAGCCGTGTCCCTTGCTCCTGACCACACTGGCCACATGGAAAGGAAGAGCACATCCCTTGGGGTTTGATTAAAACACGGAAAACACATCATCTGAGACGCACTGCACCCATGGGTGACGGGGAGGTCACCAAAAAAAGTTGTTTGCCAGGCAAGGTACAGGGATCTGTTCCACTGCGGACAAGTCACCTTCACCCGACACTGTCACGAGTTTGATCAGGGTGCCAGACACCCACCAAATGAGCGAGAGAGGGGCAGGGCGGTGGGGTCAGGCCACAGCCACACTGTGGCCCAAGGGAGGCGAGGAGTGGGTTCCACGGAGACATCCCCGCGGAAGAGGAGAGCCGCGGACAGAGTCGAGGAGCGATTTGTTTTCGCGCAAGGAAGACTTCCTGTTGCTGACTTCCGGAGGATCTGGGTCACAGTTCCTCCTAGGCTCACAGGCTTACACGGGCGCCAGCCCCTCCTATGGCCGTGTCTCCGGACCCAGACCAAGTCCGCCTGTTCCTTCCAGCAGCCCTGACCAACTGCTCTGCAGGAAGAAAGGGCCACTGAGCACATGCAGGTAACTCCCAGAATTCTACCACCACTCAGGCCCGCAAACTGGAAAACCCTGAAAACGATCAGTCAGACGAGCAAGTAGAATCAGAAAAGAAAACAGGAGAGAGGGTCATGAGACAGACGCTAGAGAAGAGAGGAAGGACGAAGGAAGAGGTCAGGGTCAGCGTCCCGAGCCAGCAGCACTGGGGGTCTAGAGCTTCCGGAGCCAGACACCATGCATAGGTGACGCACGTGCGAGTCTGCCAGGGGAGCTGAGCCTCAGAACATGCTGGAGCCAAAGCCGCGAATGCCCGGAAAGACGCCTCTGCTCGGGAACTCTGCCCAGCCCTGTCTGCAGGAATAGAAGCCCCGTTGGTAAAACGGGCAACATCCTTCTGCTGCTGCTGAGAACCAGACAGGCCTCCCCAAGCCGCAAAGATGAGGCTGGCAGGACGGAGCTGCCCCGAGCTCCTTGCCCTGTTTCTAAGGCAGCTCAGGTCCCACAAGCAGCAGGCCCCTCCCCTTCAAGGGCAGATCCCAGGCTCATGTCCGGCCCCCAGATCAGGATGAGCCGGGAGAACCCAGCCTGGATTCAGGGCCCCCAACACAGAGGCCCAGGGAGTGGGGAGCACCCGGAGAGGGGTGACCTGAGGGGACAAGAGTGGGACCTCCTGCAGCCTCGGTCCAGCCTGGGAGCCCAGGACCAGCGCCACAAGGCTCAGGGTCACACCAGCTATAATGTCATGGCTCAAGTGAAGGCATGAAACCAAAGGCAATCACAGTCCCCAGCTGCAGCCCAAGAGGACACTGAGAGCTGCAAAACCTCTGGGCCCTTGCTCCTCATTTGAGCAAGGATGTCAGGCAGGGTGGCTGGTGCCACAGGGCTGTCTGCCCACGTGTTAGCAGCAGAAGGGGCAGAAGCGGGGGCGGGGTGAGTGAGGAGGAGCAGGTGTGGCAGGGCACCAGGGGCCCAGACAGAAGCAGCTGGAAGGGGTGCAGGAGAAGGAAGGGCAGAGTCTGCTCTGCATCCTCAGCATCCAGTTCATTTAGCAGCAGCTGCACAGCCTGCAGCCCCCTGAGCCACAGCGAGTCCTGTGAGCTGAGGCCGGTTCTGGGTTTCTCCCAGATTTCAAGGGCAGAGGAAAGCAGGCCCAGACGCCCCGGCATGGGTCCTCGGGAGAGGGAGAGAGTGGGCTGGGCCACCGGGAGCCAGAGGCAGGTCCTGTCCCACCTTGGCACTCCCCACACTCAGCCCCCGGGGCACAGGCGGACAGCAGTGGTCGAAGCAGGGCTACAGGCGGCAGCAGCGATGGGCCAGCCAAGCAGAATCAGCCCCTCCAGGGCCCGGCCTCTCTGCCCTGTGGCCCCGTGCCTCGGGTGCGGCCAGCCTGGCGCCAGAGCCCTGGAGAAGGCTGATTTTGGTCGGAGCCTCACAGAAGAGAGCAGAGCAAGGGAGCCGCCCGAGAGACGGGAGGCCAGGAGGGCAGACATACTTGAGGTCAGCAGAATGGGCAGCCATGAGGTTTCTGAGGCTCTTGTCAGCAAGAGGGCAACCAGAGAGGCTGAAAGAGAAGAGACGGGACATCGGGGTGAGCCAGAGAGGGGAGCGGGGAGCAGAGCAGGAGACCGCCGCGCAGCGCCCGGGCCGGGCCGGACCCCGGCGGGACAAACCTGCGGTGGGAGGCGTAGTTCCCGGTGATGTGGCCGCTGCCGTCACAGCCGGGGGTGGGACAGCTGGACAAGGAGAAAGAGCATCAGAACAGGGAGCAGGGCACCCCTGCCCAGCCTGCCCCAGGCTGCGTCTCCTCGGGACGGAGCTGACCTGCGCCCAGCCCACCACTCGGCCCGCGCAGCACGGGCCACCGCCGACGGTAGGTTCCCCACGCGACTAAACTCAAGAGGGCAAAGACACCGGGTTAAAGCTCAGCATCGAGTCAGGGTGCCTCTGAGGCCTGTGTGCCGTGCACGCTTGCGGCCGTGCCCGAGGACGAGGCCCCAGCCCAGAGCCGCCCTGAGGAGGGCCAGCCATGGGGAGAAGGGAGCTGGCGGGTTCGCGGTGGGAAGAAGAGCCCCAGGAACGAACTCAGAGCACAGGTGAGGCTGGGTCACCCGAAAGCAGGTGCCAGGACCCCCCACAGCTCCCTGGGTGCCACTCAGTGGGGTTGACCAGAAGGCTCTGGGACCAGAAGGCTCCTGCCCGTCCAGCTCTCAGCCGCTCTATGGTGACGTCTGGTTAGACTAGCTCGGGCTGCCGGAGCTGAGGGCACCAAGTCCCCGGGCTCCAGAGGAGGCCCGCTGCCCTCAGCCCTCATCTGCTCCGCAGGCCGGAACGGGGGTCACCCCTGCTGGTTATCACCCTGAAGGGGTGTGCGAGCCCAGTGCGGGGCAGAGACGGCGGGAAACCCTCCACGCGTGGCCTGGCTCTGGCGGGCGCTGGTAGGGGACGCCCGGCCCTGCCCACCGAGGCAGTCAGGCCAGGAGGCCAGTCATCATGGGCCCCCGCCCGGCGAGGCCCTCCCCAGACCCTGGCTCCCCGAGGGTCCCGTCAGCTCGGGCGGGGGGCTTACGTGAGCAGCTCCTTCTTTATGTCCTTGGAGAGAAACTTCAGCTTAAAGTTGGCCAGGGTGACGTCGCCGGGGTACTTGCGCTCCTCGGAACTCCCCTCCGACACTTCCTGGTCATCTGCTTCAGAGGAAGCAAAAGAATGGGCTGCTGGCTCTGACTGCAAAAGACCAGCAGGGAGACGTTTTAACCAGCTGGCGGGGGCCGGGCGCCCGTCCCGGGGGCTGAGGGAGAGGGACCCTTCCAAACGTGCCCGCAGAGGCACTTTCTGGAGTCTCCTGTCTTCCGGCTGAAGGAGGAAGCCTTACTGCCCCAGACACAGGGAACAGCGCCCAGAGGGGCGGAGTGCTCCCTCACCTCAGCCACAGCTCCCAGGCGCTGCCCAGCGCGGCCGCCTCCGACACCCTCCCCGGCCCCGGGCGCGTGGACGTCCAGCTGCGCGCGCAGAGAGAGCAGCTCCCTCGGGGCCCAGGGTGGCCCTCAGCACGGGGCACTGAGGAAGTGTCCCTGGAATTGCTGTGACAAGGAGATGGCGCGAGGTACGAGGTGCGATCCAAGCAAGCACGGCGGCCTTGGGACCGTCTGGAACCGTCCGGCCCCACGTCCCCCACCCGGCATGGTGATCTGACCACAGCCGGCACTGAACACACGCTCTGACTTCAACCTCAGGCTCTGGAAGTGTTGACTTGCCACCCAAGGGCAGGGTGCTATGGACACAGGGGTGAACAAGGACAGTCCCTCTGTCCAGGGGCCGGGGGCACCCCACAGGAGCCGGGAAGGCCAGCGCCCTGCAGGACAGTCTAAGAGGCAGTCAGCCCCCACGACGGTTCACAGCTTCTTTTGGCTGCACCCACGGCAGGCGGGAGTTACCAGGCCGGGGATCAAACCCGCACCACAGCACATCGGTGACAACACCAGGCCCTTCACCACCAGGCCGCAGGGAACTCCGTGGTTCACAATTTAAATCCTAGGGCTGACACTCGCTGTGTCCCAGGGGAGTTGTCCAGCCTCCTGGGGCCCAGGCACCACATTTTGTTTTGACGGCCTATGGAAGTTCCTGGGCCAGAGGTGGAGTCCCAGCCTCATCTGCAACCTGTGCCACAGCTGCGTGGGGCTGGGTGTCTAACCTGCAAAGCCACAGGGACAAGTTGGGTCATTAACCCACTGCGCCACAGCAGGAACTCCTGTACTTTTAAACTGGAAATAACAGCAGCCCCTCCAAGGACCTCTGGGGATGGAATGAGGCAAGGCCCGCAGCACGACGCTGGTACATCTTATCTGTGCCGTGCTCTTGCTGCCGTGGCTGCTGCTCCTGCTACTGAGCAACACGTAGAAAAGGGACCCCTCCCCGTTAGATGGAGGTGGCGCCACAACCTGAGCTGAGTCTTCAGGATAAACCAGGGCTTTCCAGAGCACGCGGCAGAGGCTGCTTCAGGGCAGGGTGCACAACCCAGGGACCCACAGACACAAGGGACCGGGGACGTTTGGGGGACAGTGAGGGGGCTGCTGCTGGAGTCCTCTGGGGGTGAGGCTAAGGAGGGGGCAGCAGCCTTAGCCTTGACCCAGGAGGGGTCAAGGAGCCTGGGCAGATCTTTTTTTTTTCTCCCTCGCTTTATAGGGCCACCCCTGCAGTATATGGAAGTTCCCAGGCTAGGGGTTGAATCGGAGCTACAGCTGCTGGCCTACGCCACAGCCACAGCAATGAGGGGTTCAAGCCACATCTGCGAACTACACCACAGCTCACAGTAATGCCAGCTCCCCGACCCACAGTGAGGCCAGGGATCGCACCCGCATCCTCATGGATAGTAGTCAGATTCATTTCCACGGTGCCACAACGGGAACTCCCAGGGCAGATCGAGAAGGAGAGTCTGGCCTGGCCCCACACACACGCCTGCCCTCCAGGCACCCCCTGGCCTGGCCCCCTTCATGGGGGTGGGGGCTGGCAGGGAGCAGAGGGCAGTGAGGGCAGCTGCAGGCCTGTCCACATGGCCGAGGCCACCTGGGGCTCTGGGCTTTGCTGTCAGGAGGCTCGCCTCCCTGGGAAAAGCCCTCAGTCAGCCCCTTTCTCAAGTGAGTGGAATGACCGGGAAGGGACAGGTGCACAGCCCGGCTCACGGCTCTTATGGGCAGGAGGCCCTGGGACACAGGCCACTGGCCACCACCGTGGCTCCTGAGCCAGGGGTTTTCTCCCACCTCCGTCCGGGGAGCCCGGCACCTGGAGTGCCCTGGGGAAAACGAGAAGAGGCTGCCGGAGTTCAGGGCACCCTAATCTGCCGGCAGGTTGTGGGGAGGCCCTCGAAGGCAAGGAATTCAGAGGCATTCCCAAGTCAGCCCCGAGCACCTGATCAAAGCCCTTCTCCGACCCCTTCCCGCCGAGAGCCCACACTGGTGCCGACACCACATCTGCAGACGGGAAGGGACACAGTCTAGCCCAACGGTGAAAAGCCTCCCCGGCCGGCGGGCGGAGTCCCAGCTTCCCGAGGATGCAGGACCCTGCGTGGAAAAGCCTCCGCCTGGCTTAAGGGGCAGGAGCGGGAGGCTCGGCCTAGCGGGGCCAGCGCCCCAGCCCCCACCCTCACCCTCCGCAAGGTCCTGCCCTCGGCACCCACCTCCTCGGGCTCCTCCTCTCGCTGGCGGCTGGGCTTGGTGTAATCCAGAGGCCGGTCCCACCCGTCCTGGCGGGAAGTCTGGCTGGACTGGGGCGAGGCCATGGAGCTGCTGGGGGCGCTGGTGCTACTCTGGCGCTGGGAGGCGTCCGGGGACTTCACACCGGGGCTGCTGCTGCTGCTGCCACCGCCACCACCACCGCCACCACCAGGGAGAGCATTCTCCCGCTTGCGGTGCTTGTGCATGCTCAAGTCCAGGGTCCCGTTCTCATCCACCTCAATGTCCGCGGCCTGCAAGGCACGGGTGAAATCTGAGCTGGCCTCCTCCCTGCCTGTGTGTGCAGCCGGCACAGGACCCCTCGTACCGGGAAGCCGGAACGCTGTTTCCCTCCAGAGGAAGCGGACCCAGACAGGACAGAAGGGCCTCTAAGAAGAAAGTGTCCTGAAATCTCAGGGCCCAGACTTGCTCCCTCCAGTTTCCCGACACCACAGA
Source organism: Catagonus wagneri (assembly GCA_004024745.2). Classification (NCBI taxonomy): domain Eukaryota; kingdom Metazoa; phylum Chordata; class Mammalia; order Artiodactyla; family Tayassuidae; genus Catagonus; species Catagonus wagneri. The sequence continues at coordinate 99,241 of PVHT021183500.1, read as the reverse complement.
ACCAGACCCTTGAAAAGGCCACACGCGTGGGCACAAGAACGTGTGCAGGACCCTCAGACAGGCGGGAGCGCAGGTGCGCACAGCCCCGTGGTGCCCCTTAGCCATGGCACAGAGTTCAGTGGGGACCCAGCCGATGTCCTGGGCGGAGGAGGGGAAAGCACGAGAATCACCGAGCGGGCAAAGGGTGTGCGGAGCGCTCCGCACGCAGCGGCACGTGGTCCCAGCTGAAAATCCCACCCTCTCCTCTGCCTCAGGGGGCCCCTCGCGGGAGACGCACCCACCTTGCTGGGCAGGTCCTGCGGCTTCGTGCTGAGGTTCTCGGGCATCTCCCAGCAGCGCGTGGAGAGGTTCAGGATGGCGGTGGCAGCCATGTGGGCAGCCTCCGCGTCGTGGGCGTAGTCGAAGCCTGCGGAAGAGGATGAAGTGCAGGGGCTGTGCCTGGGGGAAGAGGCCTTTGGGAAAGGTTTGGCTGCAAAAAGGGAACAACACCAGGCGATATACAACTTGAACGGGAGGCGATTACGCGGACTCTTGGGGGCGCTTTGTGGGGGCTGGGAGCGCACGGAGCACAGCTACGTGAAGGCGGGCCTAGGTCTGGGTCACCAGCCCACTGGTGTGAGCCCACACACCCCACTCCCACCCCACAGGGGGACGTCTGAAGGCATTTCTGACAAACAAAATTTGGTCAGAAAGGGCAACACCCTCCAAAGACATCCTGGCGTCCCCAATATTTCAAACAGAACGAGCCGGCTATCAGCCGTGCTCATCAGGCGACTAAAGCCTGCCAGTAGGATGAATGCCTGGGATACCACGCAGGTAGGAAAACCCTGTCACGGTATCTCCAGAGGCTGATTTGGGTACCCCCCCACCCCCCCAAGGGGCTTTAGTAACATTACATTTAAACACCGCAAATGAAGGCATAAAACGTTATCTTTCCTAGTAATTGTGCTGTAACCATAAGATCACTCTCGGGTCTGACTTCTGAGCAGTCAGGGTATCAGCAGTAAATTTCCAGTTACACGGAAAGCTCCTTGTGAGCACTGCAGCCTAGGTGGGTGCCTTGGTGAAGGCATGAGGCCCTGAGTCCTAAGACATGCTCACACTCCAAACGGCGATTGTACTGATCGTGTCTCTATTATTAACTCATAGGAAACGCGTCACTGCCAATTTGGGGAGCTGACAACATCACCGGGAGACG
>PVHT021183500.1:85369-97943 GCA_004024745.2 Catagonus wagneri | reverse complement strand
TAGGGGTCTAATCGGAGCTGTGGCCACTGGCCTGCGCCGCAGCCACAGCAACGCAGGATCCGAGCCGCGTCTGCGACCTACACCACAGCTCACGGCAACGCCGGATCGTTAACCCACTGAGCAAGGGCAGGGATCGAACCCGCAACCTCACGGTTCCTAGTCGGATTCGTTAACCACTGCGCCACGACGGGAACTCCTTGAAGGTTTCTTGAAATGACTTTTCTGAGTGCAGAGCACCCAGAAAATGTGTTGCTAATCTCGCAAGTGGCGCGTTGTCCCCAGCAAGACAGTCCCTACCCAGGAACCTGGGCACACCCCAGTGGTGTCTGACCCTCCCCAGATGGCCAGGAGAGGGCACTCTCGCAGGGTCCTTAGGCCTTTGACAGGCCACCATAACGGACCTGGGCTTCACTTAACACGTCAAGTTGGGTCGAGAGCCAGGAGGGCGCCGTGTGGACTGGGGCAGCGAGGGCCTGGGCCTGTCCTGTCAGCACCCCCAGGGCAGGGTCCCTGTGTGCCAAACCCTACGCCTCCCAGGAGTTTTCCCCAACTCACATTTAAAGGCTTTCGGTGAGGTTTCGCTGGTCTGAATCTTTGGGGCAAGCATACGCTTGCCAAAAACCTGAGCATCAAAACTTGCGTAGTCAAAGGTGACCTTGGAGAACTTCTCTAGCTCCTTGGCCAGGTTGGCCCTGGGTGTGGCAGGGGCCACACTGGGCCGGTAGCTTCCGTATGGAGGGACCTCAAGCTGCTTCACGAAGCACATGGGCCTGGGGTGCAGGACAGAAAAGAGACCGTGAAGACAGGACCCAAGGACCCTGCACCACTCACCCCGGGGCCCCACTCCATCCCAGCTGTCTCTCAGAGCCCAGAGTGGACAAGACCCGGGGAGACCCTCCCCTGAATCCGCAACGAAAGGGGTCTGGGGTCTGAGATACAGGAAGAGGAGCCACCGCAGGGAGGAGGCCCTGGGAGCCTTGAAGAAACTGTGGGCTGTCCCCTTGCAGATGGCATAGCCAGGAGAGGGTGTTCGAGAGCAGGTGTCGACACCTTGGCGGGGAAATCTGGAGGGGTGTTCCTGGCGCAGTCACCGAGGCAGAATTCTCATGGGGGAACGGCTTACAAGCCCCAGTGAGGAGGAGGCTGGGGCACCCAGAGGGGACGTGGATGTGCTTCTGAGAGTCAGCCCCCAGGCAGGCCAACTCTGCTCCTCGTAGGGAGGGGCCAGGCCCCCACCGTCTTCTGCTTCAAGTCGGTCGAACTGCCCCAGAGGCTGCTACAGGGCTAAGCGCAGGCATGAAGGGACCACCCCAAGCCCTTGGCTCACTGTTACCGAAGCTCTTGGAAGAGCTCAGATGCTCAGACGCACCAGAGACAGCACGGAGGCCCCGGCCCAGACGGCGCAGAGGTCAGGGCAGGAAACCGCCCTGTAGGGAAAAGCCACGCCCTCTGTGCCCTCTGTGGAGGGGCTTGTGCGCCATGCAGCTCAGAGGGGGCCGGAGAGAGGCCTGGGAGAGTCAAGCCATGGCCTTGGTCTGGAAAGGGTGGGTTGGTGGGGGTAAGAAGCAGCTGGCGGTCAGGGTCCCCAGTGCCGGGCACACTAAGAACTGGAGTGTGGCCTGAAGATAGGAGCCTGGTGCCAGGAAGACCCTGCAACCACCATAAGGCCAGCTCTGAAGAGTTCTGGAAAAGGGCTGGAGCGCGACCTCTTCCCCATCAGAGCAGGAGGCTCCGCACCGCCAGGGGCATCTGAAGAACTCGCTGGAGAGCGCAGGGCGCCCCAGGGGGTAAAAAAGCCGCAGCTCAATTCCATGCCACGTTTTAGTGGCTTCCGCACCCAGGGATTCAGCTGACCTAGTGTCCATGATGCCAGCAAAGCTTTCCCACGGAGAGGAGACTGGACAGAAGGCCTGGAGTCCTGGCTGCAATTATTCTGGGCTCCTCACTGAGGGCCCAGGAGGCAAAATGTCACTGCCTCATTCAAGCCTCATGAGAAACTTCTGAAGCCAGCACGCTGCTGTACCACTCTCACAGGCAAACCAGCTGAGATCAGATTCCTCATGTTTGGAACCTGTCTGGCCCCCACCCCAGCCTCACCAAGCCTTATTTGCCTGGTGGTCTGACATTTTATCAGTGACTTGGATCAAGGCAAGAAAACTGACGGGAAGCTGGAAAGAACAGTAAGAAGGAGGAAAGAAGCAGCTTCCAACCACAGCGAGCGCGGCCTGGTGGAAAGAAGCCAACTGGAGGGCAGGCTAAACGCCCCCCAAGGCCGGGGCTGCAAGGCCCCCCACCCCGTGCAAGAGTTCCAAAGAGCTGACTCGGCAGCTAATGAAGGAGCAGAGATCACCATCTGACGCAGATCTTAGGGCGGCTCTGCGGCAACAGAGACCCGCTCCGTCCGGGCCGCCCCCCCCCCCGCCAGCACCGACAACCGGAAGGCTGAGGTTCCTGGAAAATGCCCATCACCTCACCACCAGCCAATCAGAAGAAGAGCTGAGCACGCAACCCCACCCCTAAAGCCTTCTTTAAAGACCCAGCCAAAGCCAAGGGGCGGGGCGGGGGAGAGCACCTCCGGTTCTCCCGGCTCACCCCTTGAAATAGCCCTCGGCTCCAGACTTCGACCGCGGCTTCGGCTCGTCTGGCCGCACTGCACGTGGGGCCCAGGCACTCGGGTCTGATAGGCCTTCTCACTCACCTGAGGATGCGGTCTGAACTGGAGCTGTTCTTGGAAGGGTCTCCCGTCGGTGGCTGTTGCTTCTCATGAGATTTGGCTAGTTTTTCAGCAGCAGCAATAGGACACCCAGACAGACTAGAGAAAGGACAGGAGGACAGCTGAGCCCGCTCCTGCAGGCCTGCCTGTCCGAGCCCAGGCAAGGGCTCCTGTCGTTCCTGTGGGAGAAAAGCCCGCTCTGTCCTCGAGCCCTCACAGTACCCGCTGCTCAGCTGGCTTCTGGTTTTGGAAATTCTAAGCCAATGACACACAGAGACTGAAATGCACCCTAAAGGTCTCCCGGGCTCTGGGCGAATGCCCTGCTCCGGGAGGTCTGGGAGACGGCCTGCCTCTCGCCTTCCCTCTGGTCACCACCAGCAGCTCACATCTGTCAGCCGGCTTGGGGAGGCACAGAGCCCCACATGCCAGAAACTGGGTGCTGGCCCTGGAGGTCATGGGCCCCCAGGGTCACACGGGGGGGCACCCAGTCAGAGACAACACAGTGCATCACAGAAATGCTGGGGACTCAGCCTCTTCTCCAGGACGTGACCTTGGAACTCTGGCAGGCCCTCCAGCTGGTGTACACGCATCCACACACACCGCTGCAGCCACGGCGCGCGGGGCGAGCGCGGGGTGCAGGGACCTCTCGCCAGGAGATGGCAGACAAGCCGGGTCCCTTCCACCAGAGTCTCCACAGCGCCCTGAGCAGCGGGGCTCAATCCCAAGAAGTTTCCCTAGTGTGGCGGCGGGAGGCGGGTGCTGGCACGCGGTCTCCACCTGGCTCTCATCTCTGCACTGCCAGCCGCCCTGCGGTTTCTCGAGACCCCCGCTCACAGTGGCACAGGCCATAACACCATCCAGGGGCTGTTCGGCTCCCACCGAGGTCTGCCCTGACCTTGCACTGACCACAGAGGGCAGCACACAAGGGGACACCGCAAGCCCGAGCCTGCCCCAGGCTGGCACGCACACGGCAGGCCCACCCCCGCCACAGCCCTCCCTGAGCCCAGCTCAGCCCCATACCTTCTGTGCGTGTTACGGTTGCTGTTCACGTGGCCTTGGCCTGTGCAGCCAGGCGTGGGGCACTTGAGCACGTTCTCGTGCATGGCCAGGACTGCGAGAGAGGAGGAAGGGGGCAGTGAGCACAGCCCGGGGGGATGAAGCAGGGGCCCCGGCTCAGCCCGCTGTCCCTGCCTCCCCGGCCGTGAAGCCTCCTGCTGTTCTAAGACGCATCCCTTGAAACTCAGTGCTCACAATGGCAGCCGGCTTTCTCCCACCGAGCCCTCAGAACAGATGGCAACCCGCCCCCCCCCCCCAGCTCCAGGGCCCTGCCTCCCCCCGTCTCTGCCCGGGCCTTCCCGGGACCCTGATCTAGGCTGCCATCTCAAGGTGAAAAACTGGGCATGCCCCGTGTCCCCATGCTCGAGGGCCAACGTTTGGGCTTCCGGACAGCCCCAGCACAGAGGGACAGGCCCGGGCGGCCACTCCTCCACGTGGACACCATTCAAGCGCCAGAGGCAGACCGAGCTACTCACTCTCCGGGGGGATCCTGTCCTTGTGGGGACAGCCAGACAGGCTGCGGTGGTGCGGGTAAAGCCCAGTGACGTGGCCGGTGCCATCGCAGCCTGGCGTCGGACACTTGATCTCGCGCTTCTCGGCTCTTGAGGGATCTGAGCACACAGGACCTACGGGTTAGAGGGCGGCCGGGCAGCTGGGTCGGGGGCATCGAGAGGGAGGGGCGGAGAAGCCTGCAAGCCTTTGCTCTGGCTCCAGGGAGGAGAGTGACCAGCTGCGCAAGAGCCCGAAAGGGCCCAGGGGCTGGATGGCCAGGGGACCCTGGAGAAACCAGCCAAACCGGCTGCCTGGGTGGAAAAGCCCGCAGATCACAGAAACCCACAAACAGCGGGATGTGCAGGCTTCAGAGAGGGCCACCCATGGTGGCCGCTGCCCTCTCTCCTGTCCTGCAAGGCCCACTGGCTCCAGGCTGGGAGCCAGGCCTCTGAACGGAGGTGAGGTTTGTGGCAAAGTCCTTCTAGGATGCGTCCTTTGTGCTGAGAAGTGAAGGGGATGCAGGGACCTAGTAACTTACCCAAAGCAGCTAATAAATGTCTGGGAGGAAAGTGAACCCAGACCTCAGTCACTGACTTCATCTGGACTTGGCAGGCCCAGAGTGCTCACTATGAGTGTGGGGACAGAGGGGTCAGCTCTCAGGACACACAGGGTCCCCAGAGCATAGCTGATGGCCCAGAGAAACTTCCGGAGGGGGCCGTCCCCTTTGGAGAGCTCAGACGTCACAGGCCACGCGCACAACACCCACCCAAGGCGGGCAGGGCCCCAGGGCTCCACCTCTGATGCCAACGGGAGGAAGCTGCCCTTGGACCACCAGGCCGGGGCTCCTGGGGGCTCATGAGGCCCTCCCCAGCATCGAGTCCCGAGCTCGCTGCTCGGCCTCCGTCCAGGACTTGCACTGCGTCTGTGCCCCAGAGCCAGCCCCTCAGAGCCAGTCCCTCCGTCCTCCGAGGCACAGGTGCGCTCAGCGCTGCCCAGTGCTCCCAGCTCAGCCGCCTGCCTCGCTGCGGGGCTCCGCCCGCTGGGTCCAAGCCCCCAGCTCTCTCCTGGAAGGCAAGACGCCCTGCGTCTGGGGCCCCAGGTCTGTCCTCGGGTCTGAGTCCCCCAACTCCCTGGGCCTCGTCTATCCCTCTGTGTCCCACGGCGCCGTTATGCCACACTCCAACAGTGCCCACCAGCACCCACCCTGACCTGTAGGCCACCCTTGGGTGGGTGTTCTGAGTGTGGTCTATGACGTCTGAGCTCTCCAAAGCGGACCACCCCTGGACTGACACCCACACAGGCCCCAGCACCTGTTCCCGAATCTGTGACACAGATTCCTGGTGTCCATGTCCCCTCAAGGCCTGTGCTGGCCTGCGTCTGCGCCCCCAGAGGCTATCCCCCACGTCTGGCCACGCTGAAAGGGCGTCTTGTTGACAGCTGTCGTCCCTGCCCCCTCGGCTTTGTCCCCGAGCCTGTCTCGTGTGAGCAACTGGGCGTCCGCACCTACCCCACCGGCAGCTCACTCAGCCCCCCCTCCAGCCGGAGCAGCCATCAGCCTGTGGCTGAGCCACTGGGCCAGCCCTCTGCCCCTCGGGCCCTCCCCCTGCCTGGTCATCTCAGCTGTGTCTCCAGACCACCTGTGTGAGTGGCGGGAACCCGCCTTCTGGGGAATCAAGGACCACAGTCTGCCTCCCATGCGTGCATCTGCCCCGCCTGGTCCGTCACCCCCCGCCCCACCCCCAGCCCCGGGACCGTGCAGCCCCCCGGGGGGCGTCGGTGTGGGCCCTACCTTTGCTGCAATAGCTCTTACGTGTGGCATCCAGGGGCCTCGCCGCCTTGCCCGGTTCCCCCGGGCCCAGCGGGCCTTGCTCGGCGGGGGCGCTGCCGGGCTCACAGCCAGCCCGCACCTGCTCGGCCTTCAGCGCGATGGCCTGCTCCAGGAGGCCCAGGTTCCCACGCGTCATCACGTCGTACATCTCAGACTCGTCTGTGACGGCGGACTTCTGCGAGTGACAGTCCTCGTCTTTGCCGTCGCCGGAGTGCACCTCCACTACGACGGAGCAGGCGGACCTGGGGCTGGGGGGCGCTGGACGCCGGGGCTCCGAGGCCTTGGCGGTGGGGGTGTGGGGGGCCTCCTGGCAGATGGCGTCGGAACGGGCCTCGTCCTCGTCCTCGTCCTCCTCGTCCTCGTCCTCGTCCTCGTCCTCGTCCTCCCCCTCCTCGTCACCCAGGCCCACTTTCGGCTTGCTGGGCTCCTCGCCGGCCACGTCCTCCAGGGACTGGGGACACAGCTCCTGGGAGCGCTCGCTGGCGACTTCAATCACTTCCTCGGCATCCTCTGGCTGGAGGAAGACGTCCTTGTCGCCCTCGTCACTGGTGGCCCCTCCCTCAGCCTCCTCCTGAACCAGCCGCACGACGGCCGGGCCCGGCTTGGCCACCTGGCCTGGGTCGTCTCCGACCAGGGTCTCGTCAGCGATTTGGCCCAAGTTGAGGAGGGAAGTGGCGATGATTTCCTGGTAGCTGCTGTAGCCCTTGGAGGAACCCGTGGGGCTGCTGACGGGGTTGGGTCCGAAACGAGCCTTGACGGGGCTCCTTCCTGCGCAGAGACAGAAACCAAGCGGGAGGCACAAGGGGAAGGAGGCCGGGTCTCCCGGACCCCGGCTCCCCCACGCTGCCCGGCCACGGCCAGGGGACACCCACCCCCAGAAGTGGGATGGGTGTGGCCGTTTGTGCCGCCCCTCGCCCAGACCTGGAGGTCACAGTAAACTTACACCAGCGTGGATGGAGTAAGCACTACTGCAGTTCTGAGCTAAGAACTGGTCAGACAGCCTGGATTAACTTCCTTAAATCAGGCCAATCTGCATGTCATGAAATGGAGCTTAAAGTTCATCCACTTTCTTAAATTGTTTCATAATTGAGATGCAGTAAGTTTGTTTTTAAAGGTTAAGTCTTTTAACCCCCATGACTAGGGCACCCACACACGTCCCCCGGGGCCACGGGCTGGGACCCCAGGGCACAGGAGCCAGCCCTCGTCTGTCCCCTCCAGGGAGTGGCCAAACCAGGGCACTAACCCTCCACCCTCTGTAAGAAAGCCGGTGAGCTCGAGTTCCCGGGGCCATGCGCCACCTCGGGCCAGCCGGGTCCGGGGCAGGAGGGGCGCGTAGGGTGGAGGAGGGTGCCAGGACCCTCCCTGGTTTGGCTCCGAAATAAAACAAACATCCAGCCCTGACCCTGCAAGGTCAGACACCACCAAAAGCTTGGAGGTGCTGCGGGGTCTGGGCCTCGGGCCTCAGCCCCACCCCAGGACCCTACAGTCAGCCAGGGTCTCAGGGGACGCTGAGGCTTCCCACCTTCACTCTAGCGTTCGCCAACGGCTGGGGGCCCTGCACTGGAAGGTGGAAGCAGGGAGACCCCCAGCTCCCCCCCACCCAGCTTCCCCGGACACCACCCCCAGTGCCCCCTGATGCCAAGCAAACCCCTCACCCCCGCCCCCAGGTGGGGTCTCTCTGAGAGCCCCACGCAGACACACAGCCCGGACGCTGTGCTGACACACAGACGTGCTGCGCGCCCTCCCCAGGGAGCCCCGCAGACTCGGGACAAGGGCCGCTTGTTCTCAGCAAGGGCTCTCGCACGCGGGGCCCTCCCCGCTCGGGCCGCAACTCCCTAGGGCCACACTGAGCGCCTTTATCAGGGGAGAGGGAGCCACAAAGCACCTCCAGCTGGCTCTGGGCGATGAATCTCCCCCTGTCCTGACGTCTCGGCCGCGTCCTCCTCCGCAGTTCCTTCCGATTCATCCGAAACAGAGGCGTCCTTCACCTCGGCGTCCTCGCTGCCGTCGCTGTCCACGCCGTAGCCCGCGTCCAGAGCCAGCTTCAGGGGGTGTGCCTTCCGCTTGGACACCAGGTGCTCGGCCTCCGCGTCCTCCAGCTTCCTCTTCTTGGCCAGGGGGCAGCTCTGCAAACTGAGGGGAAGGAGGCGAGGCTGGGGCCACCCTGTCGGCACCGCCCAGGGCCCCCCCGCCCTCCACTCTCTGCAGCCCCTGTCCCTGCCCTGGAAACTTCTCTTGCATCTCATCACCTCGTGCTGCCACAAGCCCCAGATCTGGGACTGGCGGGTTGACATGGTCAAAAGTTCCCACCAACTGTCCGCGCTCAAAAGAACCTGACTGTGCTTTAAACTTCACTTCCCGCTTCTCTGGGAAGGCCTAGGTCCACGGCCTGTCCACACAACCCCCGGATGGAGTTCTGCCCTCAGACCCACCTGCCCCCAAGCATGGCGTCGGGAGCACCCAGGCCCTTCCTTCTCCACCTCCGGCAGGCCCTTCGTTCTCCCACCTGCCCTCGGACCCGGGCTGCAGTCGGGGACCCTGAGATGGAGCCGCCCCCGGGGAACAGCAGGGAGCACCCAGGAGGCGCCAGGTCTGCTCCGAGCTCTCCCACACAGACCCCTCCGGCCTCACAGCAGCCTGACTGGGAGACGCCAAGTGGGAGAAGAGCACGGCTGGGCCGTCAAGCGGAGAGCTGGGAGGTTCCAGAGTCACAGAAGGTCTCAGAGCGGGAGAGGGGCCGTGACACCCAGCCTCCCGGAACACGCCCCGGGCCCCCGGCCTCCTTACCTCCGGTGCCTGGAGTACTTGCCCCGGATGTGTCCTGAGCCCGTGCATCCTGGGGTGGGGCAGCTGGGGAGACAAGCGGAAGCTGTCACCTGGAGGTGGGCCCCAGCCAGCATGGGGAGGGCGTCTGCACCTCGGGGCCCCCCAGACCCTCATCCTGGGAAGCAGAAGATTGTCTCCAAGCAGTTGCTCAGAATGGCTGCTTGCAGCTTGCTAAAAATTAACGAAATAACTCACCCCATTTAAATAAAAGAATGGCTCATTATAATTTTATGAGTGTGTTTAATTAAAGATCTATACGTATGAGATCAAGGCTGGACGCCTTCCTTTTTCCATGGATGAGCCTTTCCCACTGCAGGCCAACGCCACCAGGTGTGGGGAGCAGGGCCAGCACGTGAAGCTGGCCCAAGGGCCGAGCACGAAGCCTGGGTCTCTCCACTGCCTCCAAGACGCAGTGGGGCCTGCAGCTCCTGCCAGGCGCACCCTTCACCGACCCCCTGAGCCAGCGTTCCCTAGCCAGGAGCAAGTCTGCAGACATGCAGCCACGGCTGGAGCCATGGCCCCCGCTGGAGGTAGGCACAGTGTGGCAGCAAAGACCCCAGCCCAGGACCTGCAACTTGTTTGATCGCAGCTTCCCACGGAGGCAGGTGCAGCCAGGAGGGCCGACGAGCCAGGAGCGGCTGTGAGACCTCAGTGAGGCAATGCCTGGCCTCTCGGGGTGCAACTCCCACCCCAGGGACAGAGGGAGAACCCCAGGAGTCCTTCTCCTTCCACCACCATCTGTCTCCCCACAGAACCAAAGAGTGGAACACTCTGGAAACTCCTGGTCACCGGCGCGGACCACCCAAACCGCCTCCCAGAACTCAGCTCCCCGGGACAGGGAGGGGGCCACGCGGATCGAGACCAGGGCCCTGTGGGCTTTGGGGCGCACCCACGGACCAAGGACGGCAAGGAGCTGGCATCAGCCCAGGTCGCGGAGCCGGCAAGACAGGGAACCCATGGGGGCCTGAGCGCCTCCCAGAGCCTGGCAGGGCGGGTCATGCAGACCCACTGACAACTGTGGGCGCCTGGGACCCAGAAAGCGTCCCGTGTCCAGACACCCTGATGGTTTCTAATCTGTTCAACCGTGGACCTGACTACAGACAATTGCGGGACCCCACTGACCAGCAGGCCACACTCGTGCTGGCCAGTCTGCACGAAACAGAGCTGGCTGTGGCGGCAGAGGCCCGCCCCCGGCTCAGCTCAGCTTTGCGGGCAGGGTCTCTGAGGGGGACACCCTGGGCAGCCCTCCTTGGTGGGACTGACTTTCCTGGCGTTGAGGGAGGAGAGCGGGTGGAAGGGCTGACACGACGCGAGAATTTCTCTGTGCGTTTCCTTTCCAAACAGAGGGCACTTGCGCTGCCCACTCCCTCTCATTCTGAAATCTCTGCCCCACACTTGCTGTCACTTTCTCAAGAACTGGCTTTGAGACTCTTCACAAAAGCTCCTTGTTATTGGGGATTTGAAGCTGAGGTCCCAATTAGTCGATTAATCACTGAGTTAATCGGGCAATTAGGTGCCAGCTGCTGTGGAGGCCTGCAGGGCGCTGGCACTGCCCCCAAACACATCACCTGCTCCAAGCCACACCTCCGCCATCAGCTCAGAGAGTCCTGGCCTCCAACCCGGACGGCCAGCTCCTCAGAGGTCAGTAGGCCAGGCTGGGAGCCGACGTGTGCAGAGCTGGTGAGGGCCATGCTGGAGGAAGAAGCTGGAAAGCCCCCGCCCCCCCCGCGGCAGCCAAGACCCAGCCAAGGCCCCAGGACTGCAGAGTCCGCGGGTCACACTGTTGGCGCCCCCCCCGTTCTCAGGGCCAGAGGGAAGGGGGGACACTGCCCCTGGTTCCAAGCCTCTGGAGCCCCGCCCCAGCGTGGGGGGAGGCAGACCCAGCTGTGCCCTCCCCCGATTCCCCAGTGTGGTTCTGAGTGTGGCAGAGAAAGGAAGCAGTCCCACGAGTTCCCAGAGGGCCTGCCCACAGTCAGCACCAAGCAGGGTCCCGGCCGCTGCTGGGAGGAACCTGAACATAAACAGCAAGTTTCAAGCGGGGGGTGGCGGGAGGGGGGTGCCGGAAAGGACTGCTTTCCCTCCTGCCCCTAGCAGGCAGGCAGAGAGGCCCGCACTCCTGTCTGCCCCTTGGCGGGTGGTGGCCCAAGGAGGAGGCCCTCAGTGAGGACAGGCAGGCTGGGAACCGGGACACGGGCATATCAGGCACCTCTCCCGACCCCAAAGGTGTTCCGAAAGGGGTCCATCGGCTCCCTTCTGCGGAGAAGGCTGGCGCCCACTTCCTGCCCACCCACCCCAGCGGCTGTGTGACGGCCCAGCGGAGACCAGGAGGGCACTGCTGGCACAAAGGGAAAGGCCCTCGCGATTCGCGTTAGATTCAGTGCAAGCCCTGAGGCGCTCGGAGTGGCTGGCGGCAGCTGCCCATCCTGCTTGTTCCAGTAACAGCTGCCCCGTGCAGGCGGGGGCTCCTGGGGTCTCCGCTGAGCCCGGAAGGGGGCTTGCAGACTCCGGGACAACCGGGTGCAGCCCCATCCACGCCGTGAGTCCCCTCGTCCCGCGGGCTCAGCTAAACCCTAACCCAGCCACGCTCCAAGTGACCGCGAGCAGATCCCTTCGATGCCGCAGGTCCCTGGGCGGGCGGGTCGCCCTCCCCGTGCCGGGACCCACAGCACAGGCGCCACCGGGATGGGGTCCCGCCGGCTTGTCCGACTGCAGCCACGCCGTGCCGGGAGGGAGGGGCCAGCTCACAGCTGCTGCCCTCTCCTGTGGTGCGAAGGCCCCACGCGGCCAGCGTGCCCAAACCCAGCGCATCACAGGCCACACCCGCCGAGGCTCGTGGACACAGGAGGGAGCGGCATCTTCCATGTGGAGCGCCTGGCTCCCGAGCACGGCAGGTTCCATTCTCCTCTGAGCCCTGGTTCTCGGAAACTTGAAGAACTGCTGAAGACGCTGTTGCTAGGACACGCCCATGAGTTTGTCCCCGTTTCTCCAACAAAACGTGTACAGCTGTCCCTACTACCGAGTAAAGGGGCTGAGGCCGTGAGATCGGTGAAGGTGGACAAAATCCAGAAGCTCACATAACTGCCTCTTACACTGGTCGGGTCCTCCCTTAGAATATTTCGAAACAAACCTACTTTCGAAGTTTCAAGAGAAACCTAGCCCTTTGGGTTCACCTTTCCAGTTTCCTCCGTTACTTTATCTGTTACCAACATTAACTGCTGTCACCAAAACTCAAATCCTGTGCCCAGCCTCCTCCCCGCTGTGTCCGTAAGCTATCCCCAGGTGGACGTCACATAGCCCGAGGAAAGCAGCATCTCCTCCTAGAGCTTTGCCTGCACTCCGTACTCCGCAGCCCCCTGACCGGTCACAGTGTCACAGCCCCCAGGGAGCCGATCGCGGTGCTGAGTGGAGGTTCCCACCCGCAGCCTCCCTCCCTGTGACCAGGACTGGCCTTTGCACAGGACGTGTGAGACTCAGCTAATCTGACTGTGTGAACTTTAACCCTCTGAGCCTCAGTTTCCCCACCTCACACGTAGGGTCATGACACTTCCATGGGCCACCGCAAAGCCTGCCACGTGCTGGGGCTCAGCATTCCCCCCACGCCCCCTCCCCAAGGCTGGAGAGAGGCTGGGGTGCCCGGGGCCTCCCCTTTTCCTGGTGGC
>PVHT021183500.1:55277-85269 GCA_004024745.2 Catagonus wagneri | reverse complement strand
GCAGAGGGGGTGCTTGGGAAGTAGATGGCACATGGGGGCAGAGGGCCGGGGGGCTAGAGGGGGCATGGGGTGGTGAAGCCTCAACCCTCAGCCCTCTTTGTCTCTATGCGAGTCTGGAATCCCACAGAAATGCCCCTCAGGATGCGGCTGGCACGCAGAGCCCCCACGGGGACGGAGGTGGGCTCAGAGCCCCTCGGCAGTCCAAGACTCGGGCAGGTCAGCCGTGGCACCTCACAGGGAATCTGTGAGAATCAAACGGGCCCCCCATGCCCACCTGGCACACTGGGGGCTGCCCTTCCTGCTCCAGGGCCTGAGCGGGCGCACGAGGGTGGGGCGGCGCCGGGACAGCCCCAGGCGCGGGCCTGGCGGGGCTCTCTCCCCCGCGGGCTCTGGCCACGCCCGGGACGGAGGCCAGCGGACTTCCGGGAGGACACCCCAACACCCGGCTCCCACCCCGCACAGCCACGGGTCCTCCCTCCTCAGGTCTGTCCCCAGGAGCCGGCTGGGAATCAGGGACGTCACGGAGTTCAGAGAGCCCGCGGCCTCTGTCTGCGTCTGGGGTCAGCCCGTCCCCTCATCTCTGGCCGAGCAGGGCCTCAGATCATCTGACACAGAGGCATTTCTGGGAGCCACTAAGACAGCTCCTTGTCGCTGGCTGAGGACGGCGGTGACAGGCCCTGGTGGTGACGAGGTACGAGCACAGCCGTGCCCAGACGGCTGCGGGGTGAGGCCGGGACAGAGGTGGGAGAGGCAGGCGGCGAAGACAGCTGGACGCCGGCCAGGAGGAACGGGGCCCTGTTTGGGAAAGCTGGGCCTGGGGTGCCTGGCGTGGGCTGTTTAGGACTCACGGGGTAACAGGCGTGCACCGTGCTGGGCGCCGGCGGGACGCTCTCTTACCTGAGGTCGGCACCTGCAGGCTCTGGGGGAGCTGAGTGAAAGAGAAATGGGGAAACGCGTGTGGGCGTCAGAACAGAAAAGGCACCTCAGCCTTCAGCGCCAGTGGAGTGAAACCCAGAGGCAAGCAAGTAGCGCTCGAACCCTGGTCTCCCACCTCCTAGAACATCCCAGGGTCTAACGGGGCAACCGCCCCCCGGCTAGGACTGGTGCCAGACTCTCCCCAGAGCTGCGGGTTTGCAGAGTGGGACAGAGGCCCCCTAGGACAGGGTCCCAGACCTCAGGGAGCAGCAGCATCTTGCCGCCTAACTGTAGGCAGGTGTCGGCTTCGGGTGGGAAAGAGAACCCAGCAGGTGAAGCCGGACAGAGAGAACAAGCAGCTGGTGCTCAGTGATGGGGAGCCCACCACGTCAGGGAGGGAGGGGCCCGGGGTGGGGACTCAGTCTTTGCTGAGCCAACAGGGCCTTGGCCCATCCGCACCCATTGCCAGCTCAAGCCGATAGCACCTCAGCCCCAAGCGCCAAGGCTGATATCCTGGACGGCAGAGAGGCTGGTGCTGCAAGGCCGTGGCAGCCTCTCCTGTCCAAACACAGCGGTCTCACCGGGCTTTGCCTTCCCCACCCTGGGGAGCCGTGTGCCTCCTCACCTCCACCCCAGCAGGTGCATCTGGCCAGTGGCCCCCAGAGACGTCTTAGGCGGAGGGGCACCCGGGCCAAGACCGCGCTGTGGGAGTCTCTCCCTGGGGAGACCGCTGAGGAGAGTGGCATCTGCAGCCTTAGGACCTGGGGGTCTTGGGCAAACCCGCGGGGGTGGGGCGGGTGGCACTCACCTCGAAGGGCCTTGGATCTCGTTCGCGCTCTCTTCTCATCATTTTCTAAGCTCATCTGCAAGTAAAAATAGTGGGCACTGTTAACAGGACACCTGGAGAACCACCCCTGGGGGCTGGGGCTGGGCCCCTCCAGAGATCTTCTGGCTGAGCTTTGCTGGTGCACGTGGACCTGCAGCACAGGAGGACAAGCAGTGGGCCCACGGGCAGGAAAGGCCGAGACCTGGGAGCAGCAAGTGAGCTGGGTGCTTCGGGGCAGAGACCCTGGCCCCAGGGTGTCCATACCTCCTGCTCCGGACCCTCCTGCTGCCCCCAGGCTCACAACTAAAGAGGAAGCTGCAGCCCCCCAAACCTTCACTCATGCTGGGGTTCGTAGTGCGTGGTGCCCTGCAACCCCACTACCCACTGCTCACGGTGGGCCAACGTCAAGGCCCCGTGGCAGGCCGCCCATGGCAGACTCTGATCCCACGGCAACCCCAAGCCCACCTTCCCCTGGGAGCTGGTGACCCTGGCACCAACTTTAGTTTCCCGTATGCTGTCCCAGGGAAAGCCCACGGGGACACCACCTGTGCCCAGGGACCTGAGCGTCCCCAACACGAGACAGCCCCCACGCGTGGGTGCCCCAGGCAGCACAGGGGCCTCCAGCCGCCACTGCCCAGTGAAAGGGGTCAGGTCACCCATGGCACTGAAAATTTTCTAATGGCTACACTTAAAATGCAGAAATAAACAGGTAAAACTAATTTTAACACTAAACTTACTTAGGCTGATCGATCCAAAACATTACCATTTCAATAGTATCAATATAAAAAATCATGAATGCGGAGTTCCCGTCATGGCTCAGCGGTCATGAACCCAACTAGTTACCGTGAGGATGTGGCTTCAATCCCAGGCCTCACTCAGTGGGTTAAGGATCCAGTGTTGCCGCGAGCTGTGGTGTAGGTCACAAGCACGGCTTGGATCCCGCGTTGCTGCGGCTGTGGTGTAGGCCGGCGGCTGTAGCTCCACTTAGACCCCTAGCCTGGGAACTTCCATATGCTGTGGGTGCGGCCCTAAAAAGAAAGAAAAAAAATAGAAATCTCACACTTTTCCTGGACTCACTGCCCATCTGAGTTTGACCAGCCATGTGCCAGCTGCCCATGGCCACTGTGCTGGACTGCCGGCCGTGGTGTGGCTGCCTCTAGAGGCAGGAAGCAGATGGGGTGAGAGCCAGGCTAGGGCAACCTGCAGGACTAGAGGTCACCTGGACCAAATCCACAGGCCACCTCCCAGAAAGGTCATTTCTCCCAGGAAAGCGGGGACGGGGCACCCCACATGGTCCAGGCCACCATGTCCTCTGCCCACCCTGCCTGAGCCCACAGAGCTCGCACTCCTCGTTCTCTGCCTGGACCCCTTCCTCCGGTGAAGCTGGCCGCCTTGGCCTAGAAGGCAATGGAGGTAGAGCCCCAGGACGGGCGGTCACACAGAATCCTCAACCTGCCAATCTGGACAGGAGGCAGGAGGGGCCTCTTCGGGGGCGGGGGGGCGGCGTGGCCTGTGCTCAGGAAGGCGGGAGCAAATCCACCTGCCAGGGCCACTGCCAGGGCTGTGGGAGCAAAGTGGGAGGGGACAGCACAGGACTGAAGAGCCAGCACAGCACAAGTACCTAAGGTCCCACACGGGGAGAAAAAAGAGGGAATTAGTAACACGGAACTTGCAAAGTGAGCCCCTTGGCCCGCCCAGGCAGCACGAACATACAAAGATTTATGTGACTTGTTAAGAAGGAAAATCAAAACCTGGGTAATTTTATGTGGCCTATTGGCTCCGGGCTGTGGGGCCACAGAGCCAAGAGCTGTGCGCTTACACCCTTCCGACAGCACGGAAGACAAATACTATGATTTCTATTTTTAAAGCGGAGGTTCCCCACGGACCAATGGCTCACATTTGAAGTGAAGAGAGGAGCAGGTGTCAAAGGGACTTCATTACATTTACGAGCCTCCGAATGTCGCCTGCGTGGGCCCAAGCACAGCAGCTTCCGATGCAGTGTCACAATGGCACTGGAGCTTCTGATTGCGCGGCTGCTCTCAGCTGAAATGCAATCTACAGCTCTTTTTTTTCGTCAGTTTTCCCAAGGAAATTGGCAAGCATTCTGCTAGGTTAAAGCCTGCCTAGGCAATTTGGATTTCCTGCAGATAAATTATTCAAAGAACAGAACAGAGTGCTGCAGGATGCGTACGTAATGGGCGCTGCTTGCAAACTGCGAGCGCCCATTGACGCAGCTAACAGCTGTGCCATTCATTTTCCCCAAGCACCTTTCCATTTGCAATTTATCTGCATCAAATGGTCAATAAGTGAGAAGTTCTCCTCAGTGCATGGAGCTTTGCTGTTAAAAGGAAAAGAAACTGCACTATGGGAGGAAAAACGAGGGTTCGCCCTTCAACATGAGAATGAGTTTGTGAGAGCCAATGGCCGGGAAAACTCTGATTTCTGAACTGTTTGAAATGCGCAGTGGCCGCTTGGAGGCACCTGGCAAAGCCACATAGAGCCAGCTCCCCTGGACTGACTGCTTCACATCTCCAAGTGTGGGCCCGAAGGCCCTCAACACTGACGCTCCCTGTGCCTCTGGCAGCTGTGCTTGGCCCGTGGCCTCCCCTCTCAGCCCCACCGCAGGAAGACCAGTCACTCCCTGATGCAAAGACAAGGAAACATGTCCCAATTTTCCACTGATTTCTTTTTGAAAACTCTTTGCTTGTTCTGAGCACAAACCCAGCAGGTCTACTTCTGGAAGGCCGGACAGAGCTGAGTAGTCTCTGGCCTTGAGGGTGAAAAGCCCCCAACCCAGCCGAGCCAGCCTCAGTTGCACCCCAGGGGGCTGGTGGGCTCTCTCCAGAACAGGTTTGCACAGTTGCTGTGACCACAGGGCCACGTCTTACAGCTTCGCTGGGCTCTGTTACCTGCTTCTCGCCCTAATTAATATTACAAGAGTTCTGTCTTCAATAGGAAAACTATGGGAGGAGAGTAATTTGCGACTGCAAATGCATCCTGTAATATTTGCCCTCTTCTGAACCTGCTTTATTAGTGTCACACAATGGCCTCACTTGAGAGGGTGGCACTGCTTGATTCTGTTTTATGTTTTTAGTAAAAGTCAAGGCTAATCATGTAAGCTCTTCCTAACTGTAAACAGTTCTCATAATGACATGTTACAAAAACGCTTCCAGACCCGTCTGTGTGGCACCTTTGCCAAAACTGAGTTCCGAGTCGGACATTTACAAACAAAAATCAAGTGTCTTAAAAGCAACTGTGAAACCCGTAAATATATATATATATATATATATTTTTTTTTTTTTGGTCTTTTTGCCTTATCTACAGCCGCATCCACAGCATGTGGAGATTCCCAGGCTAGGGGTCTAATCGGAGCTGTAGCCGCCGGCCTACACCACAGCCACAGCAACACCAGATCAAAGCCACGTCTGCGACCTACACCACAGCTCACGTCAACGCCTCATCCTTAACCCACTGAGCAAGGCCAGGGATCAAACCCGCAACCTCATGGTTCCTAGTCGGATTCGTTAGCCACTGAGCCATGACGGGAACTCCTGAAACCCGGAGATTCTTGAGCTGTGGTTGTGAGAAGTCCTCTCAGAGCCCAGACGCGCAGCCGGGATGAAGCGGAGAGGGCTCTGCGCCGGGGTCCAGGAGTGTCCAGTCAGCGGCCCGCTGAGCTCTGTGCCAGCCTTCTTCACCTTCACCCCAGAGTCCGGGTGGGCCCATGCCCCCATTTCAGGGACTGCTGGTGGTTTCCGGGGGCGGTCCCCTTCCTCCTGCTGGCTCACTCAGTCCCCGCCGTCTCTCTGTCTGTCCCTCTCTCTGACTCTCTCTGGCCCTCTGTCTCTTTCCCGCTTTCCTTCTTGGTTCTGCGCCAGCCTTCACAGCCCCTCCAGCCCGCGTCACACCCCTGCCCTTCCAGCTGCACAGCGAAGGGCGGCTCTTACTCTCTCACGTGTGCGCCCCGCTGCTGCACCGCCTCCTGGCAGAGGGTAGGGGCAAATCCACCTCCGCCTCTGCGGGGTGGCTCCCCTTAACCGTTTAAGCGCAGCACTCAAGCACGCCCCTTGTTCCCTCTGCCCGCCCAGCACTCCAGGGCACTCCCTCCGAGGCCCCAGCCCCATGTGCTGCCACAGGTCTACACAGCCGGCCTGGACGGCCTCTCCGAGTAGCCGGGGTGGCCTGAGCAGCCTCAGGAACCCTCAGCACACATCCTACTTTCCACTCTGACCACGGCTGAGCTAAACCGCATGCCGGCCTGCGGCACCTCCTGACAACCAGCTCAGCACCCTGGCTCCCGGCAGTGACAGCTGCGTCCCTCCTCGGGGCACCCCACCATGTGTCTGCAATCCTCTGACACCCATTGTTCAGCTGCCGGGTGACCGGAGAGACCGGCCCCCGGGTGTGGAAAGGACACCCCATGGAGCGCTATTAGCGCATGGCCTGGGAGGGTTCTCCTGACCTCGCTCGGCATGGGCTCGTGGCTCCTCCAAGCCCAGATTAACAATCATGGCTACACAACAGACACCCGGCAAAGCAGGCACGTCTGGGTCCATCTGCTTCAAACTTCAACATAAGTGGAATCTCCACCTGCCCCGAGGCAGACACCGGACACATCAGACGAGTCCACACCCAGCGCCGCCCCCTCCCTCGTCAGGATCATCGGCCTTGGGTGCTGGGAAGACGGCGCCCAGGCTCTAGGCATCCACGATTCGGGGTCCAAATGTTTCATTCTTCAAGGTCAAGAAAAGATTTAAGGTCCTACACCTACTCTTTTGCTCCTTAAGTATAAAAAACAAAAAGAAAAAAACGCCGAATGCTCAGCCGTCGCCAGGCACACAATCGGCAGAACTCTTCCAGCAGCCCCTCCACAGCCGGGCTCGGAGCTGTCCACGTGCCTGGTGCTGAACTCAGGCCGCTATGAACCCTCCAGACACTGAGCCCAACAGCCACTTCCTGTCCAAGACCAGTCCCGCCCCTGAGTGTACTCTGCCCGCACTGCGTGCCCACCCCTCGGCTGCCACAGTGCGAAGGCACCGCTGGTACCAGACCCACGGTCCTGGCCTTTTTGTGGGAACAGCTTCTCTCCTCTGGCCCCATCTCTGTCCTGGCTGCTCTGCTCAGAGCAATCACTCGGGCCCTGTCTGCCCAAACTAGAGAGACAGCCGGTGCCGGCAGGAGCTGGGAGCCCCAGGCCACAGGGCCCGGCAGTCTTGCTACTCATCTCTTAACCAGCACTGAGCCCCTGGCCTCAGTCAGGAAAGCTCTCTGTCACGCGACCTCCGAATGCTCAGGGCTGGGTGGGTGAGGCGGGTGAGGCGTTCAGCCAGGTGCGGATTTAAGGGGGAAACGAAACTAGGTGACCAAGATGAATAATAATTTAGTGCGATACTTTAAAACATCTAAATTAAAGCAAAAACTCTATGACAAACAAAACACCAAGAATTTAACTGAAGACCATGCCAGTACCACCAGCGTTTCTTTTTGCCTCAGGCTCAGACGTGCTCAGCAGGGCGCTGATGATCACAAAAAAGAGTGTGAGTGGAGGGGCCTGGTAAAGCACCGGGACAGACCCACACTCCAGGCACAGATTCCAAAACAAACGTTGGGCTTCAAGAGGAAAACACAAGCAGCCTCAAACGAGGTTGCCGCCTAAAGCTTCAAAGCCCTTCCCATCTGTACCCTGGGCCGTCAGTCTGGGTGGCCGTGCCCTGGGTCACGGCTCGGACCCTGACGGAGAGCGTCCACCTGTCAGAGAGAAGAGACGAGAACATGCGATCTGGGAAAGAACGCCACCAAGCCCGTGGTCAACCCCACTTCCATCTCGAAGGGTCACCTGAGAGGGAGCCCCAGGGCCCATCGCGGGAAGTTCTGGAATTAGGGTTGTGTGTGACGGCCTGAGCGCCTCAGGCAGAGCACCGTCTGCCCCGCTCAGGAAGACGGAAATAAACAAGGCCAGCCGACCTCAGGCGTCCCCGGGGCGAAGGCAGAGGGAGGAACAGAGAGCAGCTACTGAGGCGCCTCCGTGCCGCCAGGTGTGATGAGGCCTCAGAGCAAGACCCGGCGGATGGGAGACCCGCTGCCACCTTTTAGCTTTGCTCCCCCAGAGTAACTTCTCTTCCTTTAGTTTCAAAGTGACCAGATCTTTAATGGCCCTGCCCCCACTTACCCTTTGCCTGATTCAGACAGATAATGACTAGACCAAAGGTCTAGGAGTGAGAAGGACCCTTGGCCACACGGGGGGCCCAGGGCAGGGGCTGCCCTCCCAGCACCTCACCTTGCTGTGTCCACCCAGGAAGAGCCTCGAGGTCCTGCAGCTGGTGCCCTTGTCTCCGTGTGTCCACCTCTGGCTCAGCAGCTCACCCCGGAACTCATTTTCTGAGGGTCAGAAGAAGAAAACCTGATGAACCACAGCTGCGCCAGCTCAAGGAGAGAAGCTTGGGCCCCTTTCACACGCACTTACACGGTCCCCCTTCTCTGGAATCCGCTGGAAAGGTCATGGCCCCCTGGCACTTCAGGGACAAGAGAGAGGAGCTCTTTGAGGAGAAGCACTCTGGGACAGTCCCCCGAGGCTTCTAGCGCTCCACGCCCTGGCCCCAGCGACCCAGCTCTGGCTGTGCTTTACGGGACACTCCTCGGAGCGGGTATGGATTTCCACTGGGGTGGCCACCCTAGCCAGGGACTGGCGCGAGTCAGATGAGGTCCAGCACTTTGCCTCCCCTCGGCCCAGGTTCCTGGCATCTTCCCTCTCCCGGTGTCTCCACCCCTCCGGAGCAGCACCTCCGCCCAGCATTTCATTCCTCACGTAAATCCATACGGCATGGCAGAAGCTAAAGGCATCAGCTGGACCTGACAAAGAAACGCACTGGGTACCTATCCCCTTGCACGGCACTCCCTGTTTCCATGACAACCAGCTTTCTACACCGGCAGCGCTTCGGAGGGAGGTCATGAAGTAACCAATAATAACAAGAGGAAATGAATATTCCTGCATTCTGCTCGCTGCGTCTTCTTGGAAATGAGTTTGGGTTCTGCTGAAGGCAGGTCAGGCACTCTGTTGTCACACCCATTATCTTCCTTCTCCTCATGTTTTTGACGTGCATCCCCAAACGCCGTTTTCTGTAATTCCACCACTCCCGCCCCAGGCAGCCCTGTGGCTCCAGCCACACTGTCCTCCTGTTTGGAGATGGCTCCATCCCATTAAAGGGCCTCCTGCGACCTCTATTAGCACAAACACAGAGCGAAGCAGATGGGTTGTCAAGGAGACAGCCTAATGCGAGGTCTTCAGAGCGATGGTAACATCAGAATCTGGCACCTACTGTGCGCACCTACTGTGTGCAGGGCCTCACTGAGCTAAGGGTCACCTGCAGAGGACCCTTGTGAGGACCAGACCCAGCTGGAGACGTGTGAACCATGCAACTCTTCCAAGAACCAGAGACCTCAGGCCCAGGTACCCAATGGTCACCAGCAGGTGCTCGGGGGAGCCAGGCCCAACCCGTCTGTACCCAAGTTCCCAAACCAAGGGCGGAAGGCCCCAGACCCCAAGGAGGAAGCTGCAGACAGCATCCACGGGAGCGGGGCGGGGAGGAAATTCGGGAGAAGAACAGGAACAGCACTGGCCACGGACGCAGCCACCCTTGAGGACGGGGGTGAGACAGTGACAGTGGGAGCCGGGAGACCCCCACCTGGCCACCAGTGGGACTCAGTTTCCACACATCCCTCCCACGGGAAATAACGGCTCCAAGACCTGCACGCTGGGCTGATGTTCGAGGCTGCAGTGGACCGTCTGGCCTTGGTGACAAGTGTAAACAGGTGGGGTAGCCGGGGCGTGACTCGCTGGCGCTGGCGGCTGGAAGGAAGGAGGGAGCCTAAGAGCTGCGTCACAAGTGCCGTTGCCCGGGCAACCCCGCAGGCGTCCTGGGATCGCCCCACCCTGTCCTCCTGCTCTCTGCCCCAGAGGAGCCCAGCAGGCGAGGGGACCTCTGGCTTCTGTCTGACAGGGACAACTGCCCACGGGCGCCCCTGCTCTCACCTGAAGTTAGGCGTTCCTGCGGGAGGCCCCCCGCCGCCTCAACGCTGTGCCCAGCTCTGATCGCCACAGCCCCGCCCCGCTCAGGCTGCACGGGGCCTTAAGGACCTCTGCTCCAGCACCGCCACACAGAGCGGCGCCTGGCGATGTCCTCAGTGCCTGCCCCTGGGACGCAGAGGGAACTTTCTCGAGGCTCACACCCCAAGACCAGAACAAAGCTACGGGGCTCCGGCTCTGCCTTCTTGCCATCCCTTTTCTTCCCTGAGAAGTTTTTGGCAGCCAACCAAGGTCACCACAAGAAGCCCCGAAAGTGTGGCCGTTCTTCTCCTTTGCTGGGAGACAGCCCAGGCCCTCTCAGCTCCCCTGGGACCTGCACACATCCCCACGACAGACAGGATCCCAGAGGCAGCCCGCGAAGCCCACGCCTGCCCACAACAGCCGAGTCCCCAGGCCAAGGAGGGCCCTGCACAAAACACGCGGTCCCAGCCAGATGCCCCGCCCAGCAGGCCCACTGCCGCGGACACTCGGCCTGTGGAGCAGCTCTGCCGCGGCCTTGCAGGCCACCGTCTGCACCCACAGAGCGGGGGAGCCATTCTGAGACCTGGAGCCTCTGACGGCCCTGCATGAGGGTGGCTCTGGACTTCTTACCAGGAGTCTGAAATGAGGAGGAGGTTTTCCTCAAAACCGGCCCTTTCTTTGGGCTCTCGGGTCTCACTGCGTTCAGCGGAAGCCACTTGGGAGCAGGTGGTGAGGACGGTGGCTGTGGGCAAGGCCTCTCTTTGGGACCTGGGTCTAAGCACCACGCCTGCTCCACGTCACCCCAGCATCCGACCATACGGAGAGCCCAGCTCACGGGGTTTTGCTTGTTTGTTTTGCTTTATGGGCCACACATGCAGCGTGTGGACGTTCCCAGGCTAGGCGTACAATCGGAGCTGTAGCCGCCAGCCTTCACCACAGCCACAGCAACGCTGGCTCCAAGCCGGGTCTATGACCTACACCACAGCTCACGGCAACGCCAGATCCTTAACCCACTGAGCGAGGCCAGGGATCGAACCTGCATCCTGAGAACTTCCACATGCCGCAGGTGCGGCCCTAAAAAAACAAAAAAAAAAGAAAGAAATTGGTTACCCTCCCTCAGCTGGACCCTTCTAGGGCTTTTCAACTCACCAAGCTAGAGGCATCACATTTTAAAAATACAGCCTATGGCATATGTACCCTGAGGTATGTGGAGTGGGACCTGCTGTACAGCACGAGGGACTCTACGCAGTATTCTGTGATCATCTCTGCGGGAAAAAAACCTGAGAGAATGGATGTGTGTATATGTATAACTGAACCACTTTGTTCTACAGTACAAATTATCACAACCTTGTAAATCAACTTCAATAAAACTTAAAAAAATTGAAAATAAAAATACAATCTGTCTGGACTCCAAACCTCCATCGCCTTCATGGCCATATTTTGTTTTCTTTTTCTTTTTACAGCCACACCTGTGCCACGAGGAAGCTCCCAGGCTAGGGGTTGAAACTGAGCTGTAGCTGCCAACGTACTTCACAGCCACAGCTACAGAAACTCAGGATCCAAGCCACGTCTGCGACCTACACCACAGCTCACAGCAACACCAGATCTTTAGCCCACTAAGTGAGGCCAGGGATCAAACCCGCAGCCTCATCAATACCAGTTGGGTTCTTTACCGCTGAGCCACAACAGGAACTCCGTGACCATGTATCTTGAAACTCCAACTTGCTGCTTCCAGTCGTGGCTCCCGCGGCCTCCACCCCAGCAGCAGCCTGGCAGGGTCACAAGTCGCACTGCCGCCACACACCTGCTGGCACCCCGGCACAGCCTCCCTTCCGTCGCGCCAGTGGCCCCGCTTCCGCTGCCCCCAGCCCTGCCTCCGCCGCCCGCACGGCCCCTCCTCCCCCGACCCTCGGCCCTCGGCTCCCCAGGCGAGAGCCCAGGGACGGTCCCACGGCTGCTGTCTCCTGAATCTCTCCAGAATCTCACCACTTCTGACCTCTCCAGTTTTTTGTTTGCAGTGATTGATAAACCAGTTCCAAAACTCGTGGCAGACCAGGGAACACAAATCAGCCAGAGCGGTAACGTTGGACCCGCCTCATTCCACATGAGAAACTGACACAGTGGCTCAGAGAGCTGAATGTAAGGGTTAAAACGCTTAGAAAACATAGGAGAAAATCTTGCTGATTTTGAGTGAGGCGATGGTTTCTTAGATATGACACCCAAAGCACCAGTGACCAAAAAAAAAAAAACAAAAGGATTAACTGGACTTTATCAAAGTTTAACACTTGTGGGTGTCAAATAACACGACCAAAAAAGTGAAGAGACAACCCACAGACTGGGAGAAAATCGCTTCAAATCACATACCTGATAAGGGACTTTTATTCAGAGCACACGCGAACGCTTACAACTCCATAATAAAGCAAATAACCCCAATTTTTAAAAGACCACAGGACTTGAAGAGACATTCTGCCAAGGACAACTGTAAAGGGTCAATGAGCACCTGACCAGGTGTTCAACATCCAGCCACCCGGGAAACACAAGCCAAACCCCGTGTGGCCCCACCGCACACCCACTAAAGCGGCTGCGGCCGGTTCTTAATCAGACAGTAACG
Source organism: Catagonus wagneri (assembly GCA_004024745.2). NCBI lineage: Eukaryota > Metazoa > Chordata > Mammalia > Artiodactyla > Tayassuidae > Catagonus > Catagonus wagneri. The sequence goes on along the minus strand of PVHT021183500.1, from coordinate 72,873 downwards.
AGTGTCAGAGGGAGCGCGGGGTGCCTGGAGCTGACGGGAGTGGAAAATGGCGCAGCTACTCTGGAAACCAGTCTGGCGGTTCATCAAAATATTACACGCAGACCAACCACAGGACCCAGCAAGCCTACGTCCGGGTGTAGACCCAAGAGAAATCAAAGCACATATCCCCACAAAGCCTCATCCACGACTCCTCATAACAGCCAAGAAATGGAAACAACCTGAGTGTCCACCGCTGCTGAACAGATGATGCAAAGAATGACTGAATAGCATCTGGAAGGAGAAGGGCTGAAGCAGGCTCACGCTCCGTGCAGGCAGGCAGACAAGGCAGTCCAGGTGGCCCGGCTCCTGCACAGAAGGTCCAGGACAAGCCCGAGAGGCAGAGAGGAGACCCAGCCAGGCGGCGGGGGGGGGGAGTCCCTCTCGGGCGACAGACGCCTAACCCTGCAAACGTGTGGAGGCCACGGAACTGCACAGAAGGGAGAGCCTCACGGACAAGGTCCCGACACATGGCCTCGCCTCTGCGGCTGCCACTCACTCTGCCTGGCACGGGGACGGGGTCAACTTTAAAGAGGGCAGATCAGCGGCCTCTCCGGAGCGCTGGGGCCACAATTCGATCCCCGGCCCAGCACAGCAAGTTAAGGATCAGGTGTTGCCCCAGCTGAAGCATAGATCGCAACTGTGACTCTGCTCCCCGGCCCGGGGACCCCACGTGCCGCAGGGCGGCCCAAAGAGAAATAAACGGATAAACGAATAGGGTAGAGGCCTGGGGGTCAGCCCAGGGAGTAAGCCCAGCTACCAACACAGGGCAGCAGCTCTGTCCACACCAGGAGCACAGGGCAGGCAAGGGCCCCGCCAACCAGAGGCGGGTTCCGTGTGTTCTGGGTGCTTCAGGAGAGACATCCAGGGTGCTCACCCCGAGAATAAATTTCCAACAAGGAGTGACCTGCCTCCTCTGTACGTGTGAGCCCCTGGCCAGGGGCACCTGCTGGTCAGGAGGCCACCGCAGACCTGGGTCCCCACGGGCAGAGGGAAACAGCACGTCCAGCCTGTCACCAGCGCGGGGAGCTGCCCTGCCTGGCCCTCGGACTTCACTGGGTCTCAGGCGGAGAGCAGCTCTGAATCCCGCCCTCCATCACAAAGCCGCAAGTGGAGTAGCCACAGGCAGCCTGACCCTGAGATCACGTACCATCGGCCCCCACGTCTGCAGGTCCTACATCCATGGGTTCAGCCCACCGTGAATGGAAAATACTGCCCCGAAAACTCCAGAAAACTCCCAAAGGCAAAACTGGAATTTGCCGGCAACTGTATCGCAGCACTTACATTACACTCAGAACCCAGGTCATCCAGAGACGGTCTGGGGTCGAAGGAGGAGGGGCAGGGCTGGCGGGGGGGTGAGCGGCTGCAGATTCGGGTGCCTGGAGGGGACGGTCCAGGAAGCAGTCCCCGCAGAGACCCAAAGACACTGTATAAACAGGTCTTCCAGTTAAAAGGGAAAAAATAGGAGTTCCTATCGTGGCGCAGCAGTAACGAACCCGACTAGTTTCCATGAGGACGCAGGTTGGAGCCCTGGTCTCGCTCGGTGGGTTAAGCATCCAGCGCTGCTGTGAGCCATGGTGCAAGTCACAGACTACACTGGCTTGGACCTCACGTTGCTGTGGCTGTGGTGTAGGCCGGCAGCTGTAGCTCCAATACAACCCCCAGCCTGGGAACCTCCATATGCCACAGGTGCGGCCCTAAAAATAAATACACACATATAAAATTTTTAAAAAAGGAAAAAAATCCCTCCTCCTTTCATCTCACTCCTCTCCTTGCTGCTGTTTCCAGTTTAACGCAAAGCTCAGAGAGGCAGGAAGAGAAGAGTTAAAACTGTGGCACCAGCTTAAGGCCCACAGGAAGCCCGCACAGACCACAGCAGACCCGGGGCACTCCCAGCCCAGAGCCCGCCTCCAACCCCAGAACCCGGAGGTGCGGACCGTGCCCCCAGCCGAGGGGGGCGCGGGGTACGACTCGGGACCCCGGGCTGGGCCTCCCCGCCTCCAGGATCACGGCAAGGCCCAGCTTCGAACCACGTGCCAGAACCAGTGGCGGAGGGTGGCGCTTCGGGAGTGAGGGCTCTGCCTCTGCAGTGTGGGCGGCAGGGGCCGGAGCCAGCACAGCCCCTGAGGGCCGGACAGCGCAGGCGGCCACAGCGCAGGGGACCCCGGGAGGAGGGGAGGGAGCCGTGGGACGGGAGCTGTCTGAGGCTTCATGCCCTCACATCTGCCTTCCCCGGTTCGGAAATGAAGTACAAAACCGAAGTGAAAACCCAATAGAAGGCCAGGGAGACAGAGCCAAAGATACTCCCTAGAAAAGTAAAAGAAGAAAAAAGAGGTCTGAGATGAGGAGGAAAACCTGAGTAGGACCTAAAGGCCAACCCCAGAGCTCCACAGAGAACCCAAAAAATGAGAAGAGAAATATGAACGAAATCAGAAAAAACAAATGAATTAATTTAAAAGTAAAATGAAAAATAACTTCCCAGAACTACAGGAAATTACTTTTAGACTGAAAGGCCCATTAAGTACCCAACACCAGGGATGAGAAGAGCGCCTGCCCCACGCAAGGGGAGCACGGCGAGGGCCTCCCGCCAGCGCCACGCAGCGTCGCCAGGAAGACGTCGGCTGCGGCCTCCCCGCGGCCCAGCAAGACCTTCAGACCCCAGGCCCTCTGCGCCCAGACAAAATGCCCATCAAGGAAAAAGTAGGATGAAAACACCCCCAAGTCTCAAAAGCATGCTCCCTGCTGGACACTGACTCGGGGGAAGAGAGAGGAAACCCGTCTGCAAGAAAAGCAAACCTCATGTGAGAAACAGTCTTGGTACATGGGACGGGGCTGGCAGTGAAAACAAATGATGAAGATGGTGCTCAGGCCATGCAGGCCGCGTGACCGCAGGAGCAGCGGAATCCTGTTCTGAAGTCTTAGGTCCTGCTGGGTTCCCCTGCCCCACATCCCAAGAACCCACAGTCCCAGGAAGACTGGGCCAGACCCCACGAAGGCCGGCCTGGCCTGGCCTGGCGCGGAGCGTGGAGCCATCCTGCCAAGAGTGGGTGTCAGCACCTGTGGGAGGGTGAGGGGGGCTCAGCACACGGCCAGTGCCCAGGGGGACGGAGAGCGGGGGGCAGGCAGGTGGGTTAAGGAAACCTGGTTTCTCGCTGTTGGAGGAAGAAGCTCCACGTGTGGAAAGGGAGAACTCTAGCCTGCGTCCTGGGGGACTGACGTGTGAACTTGTGGTTTCCAGCGTATACAGAAGGTGCAGATACGCGGAGTGCCCCTTGTGTTTCAGAGGGTTACCAACCAAACCAGCATCCCTGAGGACACAGGTTCGATCTCTGGCCTCGATCAGTGGGTCAAGAATCTGGTGTTGCCATGAGCTGCGGTGTAGGTCACAGACGTGGCTCAGATCCCACCTTGCTGTGGCTGTGGTGTAGGCCGGCAGCTACAGCTCCGATTGGACCCCAAGCCTGGGAACCTCCATATGCTGCAGGTGCGTCCCTAAAAAAAAGGAAAAAAGGAGTTCTTGTTGTGGCGCAGCAGTTAACGAATCCGACTAGGAACATTGAGGACGCAGGTTCCATCCCTAGCCTTGCTCAGCGGGTTAACAATCCAGCGTTGCCGTGAGCAGTGGTGTAGGTCACAGACACAGCTCGGATCTGGCGTTGCTGTGGAGTAGTTTGGCAGCTGTAGCTCCAATTCAACCCCTAGCCTGGGAACCTCCATATGCCGTGGGTGTGGCCCTTAAAAAAAAAAAAGGAAAAAAAATTTTTTGAAAGTGGGGAAATAAACCCAAGCAAGTATGTGTGTCCACACACGTGTCCCTGAGAGGCAAGGAGGGCACGAAGGCACCAGGAGCACTCAGTGACAGGTCTGCATCAGAAGGACACAGAAGCCAAGAGTTTCCATCGTGGCGCAGTGGAAACGAATCCAACTAGGAAGCATGAAGTTACCAGTTCAGTCCCTGGCCTTGCTCAGTGGGTTAAGGATCTAGAGGTGAAATGAGCCATCGTGTAGGTTTCAGAAGAGACTCAGATCTAACGCTGCTGTGGCTGTGGTGTCAGCCCGCATCTGTAGCTCCAGTTCAGCCCCTAGCCTGGGACCCACCATATGCCGAGGGTACAACCCTAAAAAACAAAGCAAAAAAAAAAAAAGAAGAAGAAGGACACAGAAGCCAGCTTCCAGGGGCTTCCACTGGCCAGCAGGGACAATCTGAGCATCAAAATTTTGATTATGGCCATTGGATTAAATAAATCATGAGTCTATTCAGAGAGCAACGAAAACGAGGAAATTGGTGGTTTGATGAGGAATGAGATATTTCCCTGGTTTGGAAACACCTTCCCCCCAAACGCTCATTAACACAAAGGGAAAGAGTCCTCGCAGCAGGAGACGCTGGGATGGCAAGGCCCAACCTGGTGGCCGAGCTCACACTTGGGTCCCCAAACAGCCCCTGTCCAGCCCCGAGGACCAGGCACACCCAGCACCCTCCTGGGGGAGGACGCGCGTGACCAAGACAAAGGCCGCGTGTGGCTGGGGCCCACCCTGCAACACCGGGCGTCTACATGGTTCTTGAGACCATCTTCGCGCAGCCCCTGCAGGCGGCGGACTCAGACCTGGCAGACATGCTCTCAAGCAGTTCCAGAAAAGCAGTTTGTCCCGTTTTGGAAAGTTTCTGGGAGTTTGAGGTTCTTCCTTTCTTTCTTTCTTTCATTTTTTTTTTTTTTGTTTTGTTTTTTAGGGCCACACCTGGGGCATATGGAAGTTCCCAGGCTAGGAGTCAAATCGGAGCTTCAGCTGCTGGCCTGCACCGCAGGCACAGCAACTCCGGATCCTTAACCCACCAAGTGAGGCCAGGGATCGAACCCACGTCCTCATGGATACTCGTCCGGTTCGTTTTCACTGAGCCATGACAGGAACTCCTTTTTTTGGCAGGGGGGGTGTTATTGTAACAAATATTTTAAGAGTTCACTTATGGCGTAGTGGGTTAAGAATCCAGTGTTGTCACTGCCGTGGTGTGGGTTCAACTCCTGGCCCAGGAAATTCCACATGTAGCAGGTGTGGTAAAATATGTATATATGTGTGTGTGTGTGTGTGTGTGTGTGTGTGTGTGTGTGTGTTTATAATTTAAAAAAACAGTACGGTGTAGGGGTGCAATTTCAGTAACAGGTGGAGGCTTCTGTGAGGAGGTCGAATCCGGGGCCTGGGGGTGGGGCGGGGGCGGGGCGGTCCTCAGGCCCCCCAGCAGCTCATCTGACTTCCCAAGTCCCAGGACTGCACCGGGAAGGTAAGGAGGCTAAAACGTCCGAGGTCAAGGCTGGTTTCCCAGGACCCCTGGAGAGGTAGGGGCGGCGTCCCAGGAGTCTGACAGCCCGAAACCCAAAACAGAGCAGCCCGGGTGCCGGGACCGGGACGCTGGGGTCCTGCTGGCCTCGGCCGCAGGGCAGGCAGCACCTTAGAAGCCCTCGCCTCGACCTGCCCGGCTCCCCCACCCCCACTCTAGCCCCTTCTCTGCTCCGGGCCTGTTTCTGACCAGGTTCGAGGGTCTCAGGCAGCGCGGCTGTCCCACCCATTGGACCAGCTTTTGGCAGGAAACGCAAACAGGGCCGATGGGAAAACGAGAGCAAGTTTTGCTCTTTTTCTTTTCTTTTCTTTTTAAGCTGGAATTCAGAGGAGGAGTAAAATGAAGACTTGCTGAGTGGAGCAAAGACAGACCTGCTTTTGCTGAGTTTAGGTAGAAATGAGAGAAGAGGGTGGGGGCGGGGGGTCGGCCGTTCCATGCTTTGCACGTTTCTCATTATTTTGCTTCTAAATCAGCCTGGCTGGTGCTTTCTCTATTCAATAAAAGCCAAACGCAAGCCACGTCCCCTAATCTCTCCAACAGCAGCTCGCTGCTGAGAAAATAATACAGCTGTAACTTCCAGCATCATACACTTTCTTTTCCATTTATATGCAAATAGTGACCTTTCACCCAGGCTGTCTCAAAGAAGTGTTTCCTTAAAAATGCAAATAGCATGTTGCAGGCTGTTACTGTGGCTGAGTCTGTCTTATATTATTATTATTATTTCTTTTAACCTTACCAACGCTGTAGAAACTGCTAAACTGCCGGGCTGTAATGATGACTTTCCAAACCAAATCACAGGACCGTCCCCAGGCGGCCTGTCAGGGAGCCTGCAGGGGGTGAGGGCCCTCAGCAGGAAGAGGGGTTAGCGCAGCCCCAGGCAGGCCCAGGCGCGGTGCTGCAGAGCCAGGCCCCCGGCACCAGGCCTCCAGCACCCAGGCAGGGCCCGGATCTCGGGCGAGCAGGATTTCACGGAGGGCATTCCCAGCCAGGTGCAGTTCAAAGCCCGGGGTCAAGGCCTGCGACCCCAGCTTCCACCTCCATCCAGGCACATTCTCACCCCCGTGGGCAGCCAGAGGAGGCAGCTTGGAGAAGCCCTCTGCTCTCCTTCAGGCCCCCAGGACCAGGAAAGACCAGGAGCGGGAGGCCAGGAGAGCGACACGGCCTTGGGGCGGAGCCTCCCTCCCGGGGCGGGGCCTCCCTCCCGGTCCCCCGACCCCGCCCCACGGGCCCAACGGCCCACGTCAGGACGCAGGCAGGGAGGCGGCCCCTTCAGTGCCCGGGCCCACCACCGTGCCGGGCCCGGAACGCCCCCTGCAGGGGTCCCAGAGCAGCGCAGCCCAAGGGAAGGACAGATTTTCGCTTCCTTCCTCCCCGAAGCCACACTTTACTTACGCTCCTGAGGTTAACTCAACTAGAACAGACTTTCTTTTGAATAAACAGAATAAAACTAATCTGCCCGCAGCTCCTTTAGGTCTGTCCCTGCCCTTGCTGGAGTCCCTTTCACAGGCGGCAGCTCTGGGTCCCCAAGCCAGCTCCCCCCACCCCCACCCCCGTCCCCAGCCGGGAATGGAATGGGTCCTGCTGGGCAGTGGGGAGTGAGCACCAGGCGGCCAGTGGAGACCCAGCCAAGGGCTGAGCGCCCCCGACCACGGCAACTGATTGGCGGGGGCGGGGGGGGGGGGCGCACTGGCAGAGACAGCCGCCTGTCAGCCCCCCTCACTGCCGCGGTGCAGCCCAGTCTGCCACCTTTGAAGTTAGAAACACCAGGGGTGCACGTGCTAACCTCACAGTCTGGACGGGCCCACACGGCCCGAGGGCCGGCGCAGGGCAGACTGTGTCCAGACACAGACAACGCAGACCGAAGGCCGCCGACCCCGGAGTGGCTCTGGCAGGTCAGGCGGCCACCACAGGCGGGGGGGGGGGCGGGGGGGGGGGGGGGGGGCTGCGGCGGGAAGCGCCTCCCACCCCCCACGGACACGCCAGCTCCACAAGCCGCTCACCCCAGAGCCCGGTTGGGGTCCCCTGATGCCAGCCGGGCAGGCTGCCGGTGAGCACGAGAGCCTGGACCTGGGACATGAGGGGAAACCCACACCCAGCGCAGGTTCTGAACTTAGAAGCCAGGGCCCAGAAGCCAACAGCCAGTCCAAGCCACGGCCAGAAGCCTGCGAAGGGGCTAAAAAGTTTTGGTCGATGCAACTCAAATATCAACTCGAACCAACCTTTCCTCTCCCTTTGGGCTGATGCACAGACTCTAGGGTCTCCACGGGCTTTCCTGACGTCCCCAGGGCCATTTCCAGAAGCATCAGAACCACGGCATGACGGAAGGCAGGCAGCTCACAGCGCCTCGCAGCTCTCACATATGAAAGTGCTGCTTTGTGGAGTTCCCTTTGTGGCTCAGCGGTTAATGAATCCGACTAAGAACCATGAGGTTGCGGGTTTGATCCCTGGCCTTGCTCAGTGGGTTAAGGATCCGGTGTTGCCGTGAGCTGTGGTGTAGGTTGCAGACGCGGCTCGGATCCCGCATTGCTGTGGCTGTGGCAAAGGCCAGCAGCTACAGCTTTTGTTAGACCCCTAGCCTGGGAACCTCCACATGCCACGCGTGTGGCCCTAGATAAGGCAAAAAGACAAAAAAAAAAGAAAAAGAAAGTGCTGCTTTGCATGTGTCAGGGCAGGGCCTCAGGGCCAACCTGCTGTGGAGCCTAATGAGACCCCCCAGAAGGAGCTGGGGTTGGGGGCGTGGGTTTCACTAAATAAACAGAGATACGCAGAAGCTAAGAATCTAATAGAACGTAATCTGACCACGGACACCGCACCTCAGCTTAGGCAAGTCCTGCTCCCCGGCCCCAAGGGTCTAAGCTCACCGGAGGCAGACAGTGAAGGGAAAACGCAGAACTGAAAGCCTCCCGAATCGGAACCTTCCCTGGCTGTGTCCAGCCCAGCGCTGACCACTCAGTGCCCATGTTTACAAGGGCGCCTGGCCAACACCAGGGTCTGGAACAGAACCGAACACTGGGGCACCGCGTGCCAGGCAGCCCTGACCTGGGGGCCTGCAGACCCGCCTCAGAGGCGAGCGGGGACGCCCACCTGGCTGATACAATGTGATAACAGATGTTTCAACGGTGACACGTAAGGGTGGGCCCACGACTCCTGGGAGGTCCACAGGGGGCCCAGGGTGGCATCGGGCCTGTGCAAGGCCTTGCACGAGAAGCAGGAGATAAGAGACAGGAAGTGTGCCAGGGACCCTGGGGAGGCCCAGGCTGGCATTAGAGTCAGGCTGGAAGACAGGCTGGAAACAGACCGAGGAAGTGTCCCAGGCAGAAGGAAACACCCAGAGGGCAGTGCGCTGACCGATCTGAGGATGACCTCTGGGCTGTCTGGGGTGGGGGTGGGGGGCTGCGTGGGGCCATGAGCACAGGCTCTTCTGGAAGCCTTTCAAAGCAAGGCTGCACCTCTCACTCGCAACCTCAATGCCCTGTCTGTGAAATGGGCCATAGCGGCACCCACCCGCAGGGCATGTCAGCAGGATTTAACTGGTCGGCACGGCCCCGGACTCTGGCTGAAACAGCGGTGTCAGGTGTGTCTGTTTACCCCTCACAACTGAGCACACTTCTGGTTCCGTTTTATAGTTTTGTGGGATGATGGCCCAGCACCAATCTGGCTTTCAATGTGGCCCGCCCTCCCCACTCAAGAGCCTGTTTTCGCTTGAACAAAACTGGTGGGATGTGCGAGAAGCTGCCTGATTCCACGTGCAAGCAGGTGGGCAGGAAGTCACCTCGCTGCTGCGTTAGCAGTCTGTGACCAAGCAGAGTCTGGGCGCCTAGGACAGCTCCTGCCCCCAAGCACGTGTCCCGGGTGAAGCTGAGTCTGAAGCATCTCACGGCACCTCCCCCGCTGCTGACCACAAGGACCACTGGCTGAGCCACTTTGTTTTCAGAATCCAGCAAGCCCTGTAGGTGTGAAGACTGGAAGGCTGCAACAAGTCGACTTGGGCTGACGCGCAGGAAACAGCGGCCTTGTGAAGCCGGCGCGAAGCTCCCACCCTTGGAAGGAAGCTGGACCCTCCTCCCTCCCAGGCTGGGGTGGGTCGACCAGGGTCCGGAGTCTGGGCCCAGAGAGGTGGGGAGGCCGTGGCCAGACTGTGGCCGAGGGGAGGGCAGCCTGTCCAGCCCGGAGCCCCAGGATCCCTCACTCACGCAGCCGCTTTCATGCGGAGTTTTCAGGCACCGAAAGCGGGAGGAGAAGAGGACCCAGGTGGCTTCCACGGAGCCCGATGTCGAACGGGATCGAGGTGTGAAGCCAGGCGTGAGGCCGAGGTGGGAGCCGGGCTCCTCTGCCGGCAGCTCAGGCCAGATGGCGTGTGCTCGCGGCCTCCCGACGGCCAGACGGCCTCACAGCCCGCACCTCCCCCGTCCCGCGCCACGCAGCCCTGCAGGCTTGCTCCAGGCGCAGCCTCCACATGGACCCGGCTCCCAGGCCACGGTCCCAAATAAGCCTCACAGACTGCAGGGTCTACACAGCTCCAAGCGGCCCCTCCAGTTTCCTGAGTGGACGCAGAGCTGCCAGGCTCGGGCAGCGGAGGCCAGGGCCCAGCCTACTGGCAGAGGCACCCGCGGCCGGGGCTGGCAGGCAGATCAAAGCGTCCTGAGGTCACTTCCACGGCATCTGAGTAAAATAACACTGTGTTTTTTAAAGTGTAAATTCAAAAATGAAAAGGGCAGGAGGGTGAAGGCTCCCCTGGCAGGCGCTCCCTACGCACAGCCGGCCGCCGCCAGGGACAGGCCCCTAGGGGTCCGCCAGCGTGCCTTCCACTGGCGCTCAGACTCTCAGCAAACTCAACGCAAGACCGAGAAAGGCATCTTAAGTCGGGTGGAAAACGTCTCTCATTCTGTTCTGAGGGTCTTTAAAGCAACGCGTGGGCACACTCGGCCGCCTGCGGAGGACAGGCGGTCCACTTCCATCCGAGGCGCGCCCTGCCCCAGACGCGGCCCGGGCCTGGAGGGAGCCGCAGGCCCGCCTGGCAGCACGGCCGCAGCTGCCCTCACTCCTTCTGAGAAACAGCGTCTTTCGGGCTAATCCCTTAATGACGCCAGCTCCCAAAGACTGTTTTCCTGTCAACACGCACCGCAAAATTCCTGTGACAATCACATCTGCAGACAGGTAACTTCTGTTTTATCCACGAGTGAGTTCAGGAGGCAGGCGGGTCCAGGAGCCGGTGGGAGTGAAGGGAGGGCCCCACGTTCCCCAGCCCAGCTTCCCACAGGATTAAAGCCAACAAAAGGGGGTGTGGGACAGGCTGGGCCTCACGGCGGCGGCGCTTTCTCCAACGTGCAAGCTGCCGTCACACAGTGTCCAGCACGCCTGAAGGTCAGGTGACCAGGCAGCCCCGCCCACCTGGCAGCCCCCTCGGCCCTGCTTCCCCACCAGCCACTCCGGGCTCAGAGCTGACCAAGGTGTTCTGGCCCCCTCCCAGCCCGGGCAGGCGGCTGAGCTGGCGCTCCAGCACCACAGGCCCGCCCGCCGCCATCGGGGCAGCCGCCAGAGACCCAGAGGCCCTTCTCACACGTCGTCAGTCTGCAGACCCCAGTCCTGCTGTCTCTGCCCAGTGCTGGGCCCCGCAAAGCAGCGTTCCGCACTGAGCGGCCACCACCCAGCACCACCCACAGGGAGGTGGCCCTCATGCACACCCCAGGCTCCTGGGCCCAGCTCCCAGAACTGGCACAGCCACCTTCTGCGGCCACCCCAAACGCACCAGCCCCACCACACAGAGTCGCCCATGTCCTCATGGGCACATTCAGTGACCCCAGGGCGGAGGGGCACAGCAGGGCCCAGAGAGGAGGAACCCTGGCTCCGGGCAGCACCAGGGAGAGCGCCCACCCCAGCCAAGGCCCCTGGAACACGCACCTGTGCAGGTCAGCTGCCTGGGGTGGGTCTGCGTGCTCAGGATCACTCCGTGCCAGCACACTCTCGGCTGGCCTCTCCCCGGCGCCTCTGGGTGCTGGCAGGGCGTTCGAGTACAAGTGGCTGTGACCCCAGGGACAGAGTAACTCTGCAGCCCCAACAGTCCTGCCGCTGTGTGGGGTCAGCTCAGTGCTGATCCTTCTCCTTCGGGCATCAGGAGCGTCCAGGGCAATGGGCGACCACTGCCCTCACCAGTATCTTCCAAGAAGGTCTGGAGCATTGGCTCCGAGTACAGGGGCTGCCCCCAGACCTGTGGGAGATGCCTGAGGGTCACACGGACCCTCTGGGCAGCCCCCCCACCCACCCTTGGTGAGTTCCCAGGCCTATTTCTGAGCCCTAAGTCCAAGGGGGTCAGAACCCAGGGGGTTCCAGGATTGAAGGCCTCCGTGTCCGGCTCCCGGAGGCCCGTGTCATCGGTGGACACCCCTGTGCCCAGGAGGTGGGGGGGCACCTTGCAGGGGCCTCGGTCTCCAGCTCCAGGGGACAGAAGGGTTCACGGAGCTGCTTCCCTCTCTGTGCAAACAAATTGCCCTGCGAGCCCCAAGCCAGCCTCCTCCACACAGCGAACAACTCTGGGTCCAGCCCTGTTGGTGACAGCCTCCTGCTGGCACCAAGGAACTCCGGTCCTGTGCTCCCATCCTTTTGTTTACCATTAATTAAGGGGCCATATGGAAGGAGGTGAGACACGCAGCCAGGGACCGATGGGAGGGGAGCCCTGGCAGAGGGAGCCTGGGCCTCACCCCGGTGCCCGCCCAGCCCCCCTGGGCCCAGACAGGGGCCGGGCAGCCTGTGCCCACGTCCGTCCGGGGAGGCGGAGTCCAGACGCATCCTCTCGCCGAGGCCGAGGGCCCCTGCTTCGCCCCAGCACTCCCCTGCCTTTTGTTCACTCGGCCACCGGGCTCAGAAGTGCCCTCAGCCTCTTCAATTTTCTTTTCTTTTAACCACTGGGGCAAAATTCCTCATCTCCCTCTCCCCAAAGGGTCATGATAATAATCGCCGTCATTGTCGCCATTATGGTGACACAGGCTGATGGCCCAAGACCGAGCCCACATCCTGCCAACAGACCCACCTCTCAGAGGTTTTGTTTCAGAAATTGAAGCCCAACTTTACCAGCCAATGGCGTCCACTGATGCAAAGGTGGTGCTGAGGGCGGCTAAGCCCTCGGCAGCTCAGAAGAGCAGCTCTGAGGACGAGGACCACCGCACTGGCACCTGGGGCCGCTTGTTTATCTTCCCGACTCACAAAGAAGAAAATGAATCCAAGGGACGGAGCCCGCGGCCCAGAGCCCGCCGCCCGCAGCGTCGCCACGCGGACCTCTCTGCCAGACCTGGTTTCTAGTTTTAAATCTGAAAACCCAGTTACACCAACACCGCAAACAAGGACACTCGTGACCCGCTCGCACAGCGAGAAAGGAGCTGAAGCGAACAGCGCTCTGCAGTTCGGCGCGTCTGTCCCACAGACACACGCGCCCAGACGTTGTTGCTCAAGTCAGAAACACACGTTAGAATGACACGCGAAGACAGACGCTCACATGACCGGCCCTGCTCCGTCCCGGGGCCACACACGAGGTCCCCCCGCGTCCTGCGCCAGGGAGGGAGGTCTCCCGCCGAAGAAGCCAGCCCTCTCCCCGCACTCAGCTGCCGGGGCCCCCGCTGCAGAGAGAGCTGTGTTCCTCCTCCAGAAACGCACATAAAGTTTCTCGTCGTGACACAAGGTCCCCCCGCGTCTTCTCTGCCGGCCGCACAATGTGCCCACTAGACTCGGAAGAGGCCGCGCGCGGGAGCAAAGCCAGGGAGGGGCAGAGCGAGCGCAGGAAAGCGGCCACGGAGAGACCCAGGAGGAGAAGAAAGCCTCAGTCCTCAGAGCGGCTTTAAAAAGCCGTCCCCAAACCTGCTTTTCCAGCAAAGAAAGCCTTCATCTTGGAAATTCACTCCGCTGGCGCGCCCGCTCCCTGCCTCCGTCCAAGGGGAAAAGCCAGGCGCCCGGCGTCCGCCTTTGTCAGCGAAAGAACGTAACATTGACTTACCTTTCCCACAGCTATTGTCTGTCCTCTTTCAAAATGACATCACGGAAAGCAGTCATGAAATTTACATGGGGGTGCGGGGACGGGAGGAGAGGCCAGGCAGCTGCCTCCCTGCCCGCGGTCACATGTGGGGAGCCTGTGTGCGGGTTTCAATTAAATATCTTCTCCCTTCAGTGTGCGAACTCCTAAGCCAGCTAAAGGCGACGTCTCATTTACTTAATGACCGCTCTCATTAGCAGCGGTGGCACGGGCTGGCGGGGAGGCTTCTTTGTAAATACGCTACCCATGAACCCTTGGGGCTCCAATATATCTGTTTACTCTCTGAGGTGAAATAAATTTACAGTATAGCATCAGAAAGATGGATCTGCTGACGGGGAGCGAGAGGTGCCCTGGCCGGCAGAGCCCCCGGCCCCTGCCGCCAGCCTCAGCCAACAGACGTGCCCACGTTTGCCCGCACTGATTCATAATTAATATGCAGCACGATTGGGGTTTTTTTAAATGCCAAACACACAAAAGGGCAGGAAGCGTCACCACCACCGAGCTTACCCCCCTCTGCTCTCTCCACCAGTGGTTCAGTCCAATAATTCCTAATAGCAGCGAGCGGAATGACAGATGCCCTGGGTTAGCACGGCTGCAGGGAAAGTACTTTACAATATTTATTGGTGGTTAAGAATATGACCTACCGTCATAAAGAACGGACGGCAGCATTTATTGCTCAGATGAGCCAGGGGGGCTACGTATTGGCTCATCTGCATATTCAAGTATCAGTGACTTAAACGGATGTGTGTATTTTTTTTTTAAGTGCAGGAAAGTTACCTCTGGCCACAGACAAAAAATAGTCACACACACAGAGTAGATCTGGAAAAGATACTTTGCTTTTATCACACACTCCCCTTCTGTTTCAAGGCTTAAAATAATAAAACCTTCTCACAGAAACTTGAGGGCCCCTGAAGCCACAAGTACCCTGAAAGCACTAGCTCCACTGCAGCCAGAGGGGAGCTCACCACTCAGGTCCTCTGGTTTTCTGAGTCTTTTTCAAACTGTCTGCAAAGAGTGAGCTCCCGGAAATCAGGAGGGGAAAAGCCATAATGCACACAATGGAGGTGCCCACCCACCCTCTAAGCACCGCAACTGTCTGCTTCCTGCAGTGTCAGCTTGAGATGGTTTTTTTCCCCCGCATTCAGTGATAAAACAGAGGCATTTTCTCAGTAAGAGTACCCAGGAGCCAGCGTATTTATTCTTGCTTACTCTCCAAATTCCCTTTTCTTACAGATAAAGTGAACAGACGATTGTGCCTTAGCATAATCGGGTTGTTAGAAACGGTACTGTGAAACAGGACACAAGCTGAATTTCAGACACCCGCGCAGAATGGACTGTCGCAGGCCAGCGTGAGGGCCAGTGGGACTCGTGGCCCAGAAGTTCAGTGCAGAGATTGCAACAGACGGTAAATGTCACCCCTTCTAAGTTGTGCAGCAGCGCAACACCCAAGTGAAAGAGCCCAGAAGGGCTCAGGCCACCAAAAGCATGAATGAGACAGAAGTGAAACAGTTAGCTTTCTCTAGGAGAGCGTTTTTGAAGATCAGCTTAGGCGCTTCCACAAGCAACCACTTTTGACTTGCGGAGCCGCCCTCATCACATGTAAACCCAGGAGCTTCGAAACGCATTGTTCTCAACAAATGAAAGACAACATGTGCGCAAAGTGATGTTTTAGGCTGAGCAAAAGGAAATAAAGGCAGGCCCTCGCTGGTCAAACTGAGGATGAAATATTAATCAGCCAGATGAGAGCGGCTTGAGGCCCTGCGATGACGGCCCGGCATTGTTTTTATTCTCTCCTGAGCTCACATCCATTAGCATGGAAGGGCTCGCTCAGTCAAGAGCCCTCCTGAAAAGCCATTTTCTGTCTCCTCTGGACGCGCTGCGAGTGCCGGGGTATTTTACATCCCAAACCTTTGGCATTCAGAAATTCTATTAAACTCTTATCGGCAGGCTGCAGGCTCAGACAGCCTTGAGCGCCATTGTTCCACGGTGAAGATAGAATCAAAGGCAGGGCCGGTGCTGAATCAGCCGTATTCCCCAACAATACCCCGTGTCTTATGAAAGTGTGCGACTCAGATATGGAGCAGGCAAACTCAGGAAACAGCAGGAGAGGCAGCAACAAGCAGAAGTCTGCATGTGCGACTGAAAGACCTGCGATGACACGGCTGTTTTTCAGGTAACAAACGGCCCTGCCCAAACCCTAGGTGCCTGCAGGTCTCACACCTCTTGTGAATAACCGGGCTTCCCCCAAGGCCGCAGCCCGGTGGTCCGCATAGGGCCCCCAGACTCCACCTGAGGCTGCTCAGGGAGCATCCAGGGGAACTCAGAGCTTCCGACCAGTGCCTGTCCCCGGAACCGGGGGACCACCCCAACCAGGAGGGTCCAGTTGCAAGAGCCGTTTCAGAAGACGGGTTCGATGACTAAAGGTTCAACTCCTTCTCCCACTCAGTCAAGAAAACAAAGGAGGGGCTCGGGAAGGGGCCTAGCCGGCCAATGTCAAGTTCTGGCGGCTTCCTTCAGGCAGGAGTGTGGGGTCCAGAAGCGCCTGGATCTGATCAGCACGTTGGACAGCGCTCCCGCGTCTGCCGGGCCCTTTGTTCTCGGCGCCCGAAGTCCCGCGTCAGGACAGGCACTGAGCCCCGCGGAAAGGCAATGCCAAACCAGGTCTGCAGTCATGCCGCTAAGTGACAGCAGCAAGGTGTCGCCGAAAATTTTCTTACAAGGGGCAAACTGTCAGGATTTTTTTAAATCATAAAATATTTTTCTTCCCATAACTAAGCATGAGGCAAATCATTCCTCCAACTTTGTTTCCTAAAAGGTCTGTGCTGAAGTCACCTGTGACTTTTAAACTGGGGAGACCCAGAGGGAGACAACCTCTGTCTGACTGGAGGTTCCTCAAACGCCACACAGGAGAAAGTGGGGAGATCTGCAAAAGCAAACTTGCAGCACTTGCTAAGAAAGGGTTTTGTGGGAGCCGGGGAGGCAGGCTCAGTGATTGCTGAGCTGGTAAGATCATTTCAAATAAAGTGTAATTACTTGTGCAAATCTGCACACAGACATTCCAAGTGTCAGTTCATTTGCTTCATAAAAACTCTTTCAAGTAATTTTGGTCTAAACTTTCTGCATCTGTAATTGGCACCACCTTCTCCGGTGACCAGCTGGGGGTGAGGGTTTTCTTGTTTCCTTCTGAAAGCTTCCCTGCAGATGGGCGCCCGCCTTAAAGCTGCAGACGACAATTAGGGCCGTTGTGTGTGGAGCCGCGATGGTCAGCATTAATATTGTATAGGAACAGCTGAGGGTGAGGGGGGGCGCTGCCCCAGGCAGGCTCTGGCAGATGGAGCAAACAAAACCCAGAGCCACTCTCACCAGCACCCTGGGCGGACTCACACACACTCTCTGGCCATATTGTGGGGCTGTGTCACGCTGAGACATCAAACACACCAACCCTCTGACACTCTGTGAACACTTACACACACAGACACACACGGACTGCGAGAGTATCGCACTGTGTTCATGCTTCTCACACACACAGAGTAACTGTGCACGTGACGGAAGCACCAGCAAAGCCTTTCACTACAGCGAGTCCCGGGCGGACAAGCTGGACGCCCGCCCCACCGGCTGCTCTCCCTCCCACCGCCAGGCCAGAGGCCAGCCCACAGACAGGGCAGCCCCTCCGTCAGCTGCCAGGGCAGAGTGGCAGGCCACTTTCCGAGGGCCCTGGCCTTGCTCAGGAGGGAGCGTGTGTCTGTCACCTCCTCGGCTGCCCAGAAAAGAGCACTGAGAGCTGATGGGGACACACAGCTAATTAGTCCCCTTGGCATCTTGGCAGAAACCTGTGAACAGGCCGGGGAGGGGCGCTGGAGCAGGGGGAAGGTACGCACCCAGGAAGGTCCCGCAGAGCGTCATCCTGGCTGGGCGGGCACCTCCACTCTGAAGCTCGTCCCACGGTCACTTCATGCTGCAAAAAGTTGCTGCACAAACTTCTGTGCCCCGGGGCCCTGGAGAATGCACTTCTCACGCACCAATCCGCGCCAGGCGGCGGGTAATCACGAATTGACGCCCTGCCAGCGCGCTCCCTTCCCCACACAAAGGGGCCCCCGGCCCTGACAATGAGCCCCGCCTGCAGGTGGGGGAAGCAAAGACACTGCCCCTTGGCTCCGACGGCGGATGAAGTGCGGGAGGGGAGGGGCCCTGCCCGAAGCCACGCCCCC
>PVHT021183500.1:5534-54277 GCA_004024745.2 Catagonus wagneri | reverse complement strand
TCCCTCTCTCCCTGCTTCACCCCAGAGCAGTGAGGCCAGAAAGCTGGTCAGAGACAAGCCAGGCGATGGGGTAGGATGAGGTGTGGAAAGCCCCCCCGCCAGCAACCACTTTGCCTCCAAGGGGGCGGCCCCTGTGGGCCCTGAGCCGTGGAACCCGCCACTCAGTGTGAAGATTTGGGGGGAGGGGCCGTGGACAGTGAAGAGAGGAGCACCCCCTCCGGGATGGAGGTTTATGGGGGCTGCGGGGGCGGGGGGAGGGGTCGTGTGGGTGGAGGGCGGTTTGGGCTTTTCTGGGACGACCCCTCCTGCCCCACCCCGTGTCCGTGAGCCTTTGCTGCCCATTGGGGCCTTTGGGGCAGTTAGCCCTGCCATCGCCAGACCTAGCTGGACCCTCCCAGCTTCCCCTGCTGCTGGGGTGTCACCCCATCCTCAGCGTGGGTACTCACCTGCCTGTGTGCAGGTGTCTGCCCCTAACAGGTAGGCCTGTGAGGCGGGTAATAGCTAAAGCCCAGATCAAGAATCCTACATTTGCTGGTGCTATGGGAGGCTTGGGACACAGGGCTGGGCGGGGCTTTCTCAGGCCTTGAAAGGACCTGAGAACGAGTCCCTGGGAGATAGAAAGGGACAGGTGAGACGCAAGGGCCATGCTCTGACATTCCTCTAGAGCAGAAGGCCTCAAGTCCGGCCCCTGGGGTGGTGGGGTTGCGAAAAGGGACTGCCAGGTGCTGTGTTCACAGACCTGCACTTATATGCAGCCTGAGGATGGTGAGGTTGCTGGGGGGAGAGGGAGGGCAGGGCGGGTGGGGGGTCGGGGAGGTTCTGGGCAGATGGGGGGTCAGGGTAAGTGGGGAGAGGAGGCTGGGTAGCAGGTCCACAGCTGCCACTGGCCCTCACCTGCAGTGACAGATTTGCTTACAGAGGTTATCCAGCTTTCTGTGAATCTGTTCCCATCTGCACCGTGCGCATCAGGACACGCTGTGGGTCCCAGACAGGGCCACACCGGTGAGCTGGTGCCGCGTCCCTGCTGCCAGCGTCCTATCACCTTCCACCTCCCTGACCTCAGAGGCCCCCAGGAGGCCCAAAGGGCGCCCTCCTGGCACCACAGATGTCAGGTTCCCATAGTGAGCACTCTGACTCCACCGGGCTCCCAAACTTGGGGAAAATGTGTCCTTTGGACGGGGTTGCTCAAGACCGATTCCTAAAAGGAACAATGAAGCCATGAAAGATCGCAGGTGCTGTTTCCCTTAATAAAGCCGAATGGCTGCATGATCCGTCATGAGACAAACACACTCGGACAAATTCCGAGTCTGGAGAGACAGAGGCTGTGTGCTCTCTGAAGGCCTGGGGGCTCAAGGGGCACTCAGTCTCCTCCACCGGCCCATCCGCTCAAAGTGCCCTCGGGGACAGCCGGACCGGCACCAGAGTCCAAGACGGGACCAGAGCACGGAGGGCTGAGTCCAAACCAACGTTTCAACTCGACCCCAAGGGACCCCAGGCCCCTCGGAAGGTGAGCAGCATTGGCCTCTGGCCCAGCGGCCCCCATGAGGGTGCCCAGTCTGCAGGACTCTACCTGTCAAGGGCAGCGGTCACCCCAGCCTCTCTCAGGCTCTGTGTGGCTACAGCACCGCCCTCCGCTTGACCAGAAGCCGGGGTGGCACTGAGCACAGCCACCCTGCTCCGAGCAGACACCGCTGGCCGCAGTCCCCCCAGCCAAGACCCACCCCGGCCCCAGCCCCCAGCGACGCAGGACTGAAGTGACACAGGAGCAGGGTCTGCTCCAGGGGCCGGTCGGGCACGGGCTCCCTGGGCCACGGGGCGCTCAGGCTGGGAGGGCACGGCAGCGTGGTGGCAGTTTGGGCTGAGCCCCCATGTGTGCACCCAGAAGCCCCTGCGGCTGCCCTGGGGCTGCCGGCTGGGCTCTGAGCATATTGACCTGGAGGGTGGCAGCCACTCCAGGGACCCAGTTTGTGGGACCCCTGGCCCTCCAGGTGGAGGCTTGAGCCCAGCGTTCCTGGGGTCTGTGGGCCGCTCTCAGCCGGTTCGGTAGCAGCTCAGGCCTGGGGGCGGCCAGGGTGGGGGGAGCACCCAGGTCAGACCCAGAGAGGCCTCGCACCCCGCCCCCGCAGGCTGGCGTCCGAGCTCCACCAGTCCAGGGTGGGGGGCCCAGGAGGGCGGGGCTCGGAGCGGTGTGGCGGTGCGGCTAGGAGGCCGCCCCACGTGTGGGGGCCCAGGAAGCTGAGGGCAGAGTCTGGTCACCCCTCACCAGGCCCCAGCCGTCTGGGAGGCAGGAAGGGAGGGGAGCAGGCGGTGGAGGGAGTGAGCAACGGGCCCACCAGGCCCTCCAGGCCGCCCGAGGGCTGGGTCCCGCCAGGACAGAGGCGGCAAGAGAAGAGGGGGCGCCTGACCCAGCGGGAGCAAGACCCCTGCAGCAGGGGCAGTGGGGGCTGGGGGCCGGGGTCAGGGATGAGCGCGGCCACGGACACCAAGGCGGCACGAGGGAGGGACGAGGCAGAAATCGGACGGCGCAGACAGACAGCTGGACAGACAGACAGAGAGGCAAGGGGAGCAAGGCCAGTGCCCTGAAGGAGGCTGGCACGCGGACGGTTCCCGGGCTGGCACGCGGACGGGCCCCGGGCTCAGCGGCGGCAGGGACGCAGCAGCTGCCCAGGACAAAGTCAGAGCTGGACGGGCGTCTCCCCCACTTTTGCCCTTTTCGAGGTCTGGTGCCCTGCGGGGACCACGCGTCACCTGCGTGTGCGTGCACACGTGCACATGCAAGAGGACAGAGGGCTCCAGGCTCTGTCTAAATGGCTTTGGAATTCTGCTCCCAGAACAGATGGCCTTGGAGATAAAGCCGCCCGGGAGCCTTGATGGTAGTGAGGCTGAGGGGGGTCGCCATGGCAGGGCCTCCGCTTATCAGCGGCCACGGGAGCATGGCCTGCAAATGTCAGCACGGGCTCTGGAGAGGGGTGCCCCCCCACCAGAGCCCCAGAGGAAACTCCCTTGCCTGAACGTCCAGCCCCACAGAAGCAAGAAGGGCCGCAGGGCCAGTGGGCACTGACTGTCCCCAGGCTGAGGCCCGGGCACAACAGCCAGCCACATGGGGAGAACCCTGCCTCTCAGTCCTGAGGCTCCGCAGCCCAGGAGGTGCTGATGCTGTGGCGGTCCCACCCACACCCGGCGCTGGAGTCCGGCAGCAAGCCGGGGGCAGCCCCAGGCTGGGTACCAGCGGAAGAGCTTGCTGGGTGTAAAGGAGTGAAGGGCAGGCCCTGTCTGCCCCAGCCCCACGCACGGTGCCCTGGGCTGAGGCCTGGGGGTGGTCGGGCCCTCCCCTCCGGCTGGAGCCCCGGATGGAGCTCAGGGCACAGATCCTGGGGCCACCTCTCTGGTCACACCGCATGAATCCCACCAAGGGAGCCAGGCAGGACCCCCGACTAGGGTAGGAGACGGACGGATGGACGGCTGGGCGGGTGGGGGGGCGGGTGGACGGCTGGGCGGGCGGGCTGTGTGTGTCCAGTTGCTTGTGCAGATTGGTATATGTGGGAAGGACTACACCAGGCTCAGACGCAGAGGACATGGCTCACTGAGGGGCCACCGGTGTGACAATCCGCAAGGGCCCTGGAGCCCAGAACCTGTGTGCCCCTAACTACCTGAACTGCACACGCCACACACACCTCCAGATTTCTAGACACACCCAGGCGAGACAATGCAGTGCCCAGCCCGAGGCCTGTGGTCAGCACTGACCCCAACCCCACACGCCAGGCATCTCGGAAGAAAAGTCTGGAAGAAAAGAGGGACAGGCCACCCCCGGCCCGGGAGCGCACGCCGGGGGCAGATGTAGAAGACGCTGGAAAAGGGCCAGAGCTGGTTGGGTGGGGGCGCCATGAGCCCAGAACACCCCCGACCTTCACCAAGGTGATACCAGGCGGGTGGGACACCTCAGATCCACAAGTCCCCGAGGCTGTGAGAAGACAGAGATGCCAGAGCTGTGTTACAAAAACCTGAGTGCATGTCCAACATTTGCATTTAAAATTCACCGCTCACGGCTGGCATATCCACTAGATGGTCACTGGGTTAATAATTACCGACGCACAGCAACGTCCCAGTCTGTCGATGGACCCGTGAGCTCACTGCCCCGCCAGGCTGAGCACCCTGCGTTTGGAGGGAGCCCCAGACAGCTTCACGCAAGGGCTTTGCAAGAGTGCAGGCTGGGCTGCCGCTCCTTCTGCAAGGGCGGGGACCCCCGAGCCCATCGTCTGCAGCAGACGCGGAGCTTCAGCTTACACGAGCCCTTTGCAGGCAGTGCCCTTGTCCAGCCCCCACTACAGACAAGGACTTGAGGCCTGCACAGTGGCTAATATGACACAGCTCCAGAGGGACTTGATGGCACAGCGAGGGAGCCCCAGAGGCCCCTGAACGCCGGATCCCACCTCCCCCACGGCTCGGGAGCCAGGCTGCGGCTCTGAGGAACCAGTAAGGGAATAAAACCCACGTTCTGTGTGGCCATTGTCCCACCACCTGTGCTCCCGTGCTGCTGGCCCTCCCAGCAAGGCCGGCTGGCTCCACCCCGGCCCTCCAGCTGCACAGACAGGGCACCTGTATGCAAATCCCACAGCGCGGGGGAGGGGCGGGGAGACCAGCAGCGCTCAGGGTGTGGGAGAGGAGGGCGGCCTCAGGGGTCACCTTGCGGGGGACATCCACCTGCTTGGGGCGTCAAAGGCCCCCACCCCAGAAGGGGTGAGCGGGATGATGGGAGCAGGGCTACAGCTCACACCCCGAGCCTGGGGAATCTCGTGGCTGGGCTACAGTCCCCACCCTCGTGGCTAAGGAACAGGACACGCAGATCGTGGGTGGCTCGCCGGGGACCTGGAAGCTCCCGGCTGCACATCTGGAAGCTCACGGCTGTGACGTCTCCTTGGCAGCCCGGATGGCCCAGTCCGCGTTCACATCCGGCAGCGGCAGGAGGAAGAGCGGTGACAACCGTCGGTCCCCAGTGCGCGCCCATCCACAGTTCCCTCCGTGAAACGACTCTGTGTATCAGGTCAGACTGATCTGACCTGTTTTATGGGCTCGGAAAGGCTGAGGGGCTTCTCCGAAGTCCACGGAACCCAGCCACAGCGGAGCCACGGCCTCAGAGCACCACCCTGCTTCAGCCAGGGTGGACCTGTTGGAAGCTAGAAAATCACGCCAGTGTCCCAGCTCTGTCCACGCAGCACGAGAGCGCGAGGCAGACTCTCCCGTGCACGCTGTGTACATACAGGGCTTGCAAGGCGGGGCCAGACAGACACAGAGACCCGGGGTTGGCTGGACACCGAGGGCACACCCTGCCCTGCCTGCCCGCCGCTGGTCTGCCCCTCACCCTGACTCTGAGGGGACCCAGAAACTTGGGGACTGCCACTGGCTTCGAAGTCAAAGAAGATCCAGACCCCACGTTCGGCTCCAGGTTAACAGGCAGCCTACACCGTCGCGGCAAAGCCATGTCCCTTTGCGCGATTAAACGCTCGTCGTCATGTCTGCGAAAAGCTGAGCTCCCCCCGTGCCATGGAGACGGCAAACGCCAGGGGAAAGCTCAGGCACGCGGTGGGGTGGGGGTTACTGTGATGGAGGTAACCACTGCCTCCATCTCCAGCTTCACCTGGAAGGACGCCGGGAAGCTTCCGACAGGTGACCAGTGTCTGGGCCCACAGAGGACCCGGGTCTGGGGCAGCACAGAAATCAAGCTCAGACCCCTACCGCATGCGGGGGGAAGGGGGCCACGTCCCCTCCTTGGTTTGACTCCCAGGCCAAAGCCAGGTCTGGCTCAACCTCGGCCAGGGCCTGTCGCCCACAGGACCTCACAGCTCTGCACACACCCCCATCCCAGCCGCCACACCAGCCCCCTGCGTGGGTTTACCTGGGCTCCCAAAAGTCGAGTTCTGATCGGCCTGAGCCGCTCGGCCCCCCTGCCTATGCCACACCCCCCACAGCACGAAGTAAACCTGGAGGGTTTATGTGTAGCCGGCTCTCACCACAGGGGTGTCCCACCCCCACCCCCCGCCCCAGCAGCTCCTGGCACCACTGCTGGGAGCTCCTTAAATAGCTGTCAGAACGAATGAACAAAAGCCAAGTGAGTTCTCTCCCCATCCTTCTCAGGCCCTCCAGCGGCTGCCCACGGAGACCCTGGCTTCTCCCTCCTCCCGTGGCCAAGGCCCTGACCTCCTGACGTGGCTCCGTGGCTCTCCGTCTGCAAGCCCCGGCCTCAGTGCTGTCCAAGAGGCCTCCCTGCCCCGGCTCAGCCACCCTAGTCCCCGTGACCTGGGGTGTGTGTACCGGCCACCGTGCTCCATGGCCCTCCTCGGCCACCACAGGGCAGGGCCTACCGTGCACTGGGGCCCTTGTGTTTCCTGAACCAATGACTCTGACGTCAGGAATAAGAAAGGCGCAGAGCTCACCCGGCCTTGAACCTGGTGTGAGCCTAGAACAGGGCAAGGGACCCACGACCAGACCGAGAGTCTTTACAGCCCAAGACCAAGGGCTTTGCTCCTGTGCTGCCGCAGCCCCAGGTCCTCTGTCTGCCTGGACGCTGGTCACCTGTCAGAAACTTGCGCCCTTGCAACTGTCCCCAGCTGCCACTGTGGACCACATGCTCAGGGTCACCCCGTGTCAGCAGGCACTTCCTGCCCCGAGGGGGCCAAAAAGGCCGCGACTGCGCCCCCGTAGTTGGAAACAAGGGCACTGCTGGGAGCCCTTCTGGGGCCCTGCCCCCCGACCCCCCAGGCTCCTGCCACCAGTGGCTGGGTGGGAACTCCAGCTACTGCATTAGCTGCAGGCGGGGGCTGCACTGGACCCCTGAGCAGGTGGCCCTCCAGCACTGATGCTGGCCTGACCCCGGGGTGGCCTCATAGAGACACCCTGAAAGGGCGCAATGAATCATCATCTGGGGGCTGGGTGCGCCGGCCGTGATCGGCTGAGGCCCCGACCCCAGTCGGACCTCCCGGGCCAGCCTGCTCTGCCCTGAGCTGGGGTTCAGAGAGTTTCTCAGCTTACTGGACCCCTCTCGCGCCGCCCCGTGCCTCAGCAGCTGCACTGAGTCCATATTGCGACCCAGGGCCCAGAGCAGGGAACCAGGCCTCCTGCCTCAAAGCTCACCTTGTCCCTCAGCTCCAGGGTCCTGAAGCGAGAACCCAGGCCGTTCCTGTGTATGTGTGTGTGTGCGTGCACGTGCGTGCGGCTCATACGAGGGCACACGCCACTTACGTGTGCGTGTCTGTGTGTGGATCAGAGTGTATACTGCTATTTGCACATCTGTGCATCTGTGTGCACACCACCCCTGCCCCCACGACAGGGGGTGGGGCTGGAGAAAGCCCCCATCAGCTGTCACCTAGTGGATACGCTCCCAGACTCAGGCCAAGGTCCCCTGGTGCCCTCCGCCCTTCAACCCTGAGCCCATCACTTCACCTACATCCCCCTCCCAGACTATGAAGACTCCCTTGAGGTGGGCCATGTGCTTGCCCCCAGCCAAGGACTCTGGGCCTCGGCTCCCGTAGGCTTTGGCACCTGCTGGTCACAGAAGGGACACTCCGATTGCCCACAAGCGGGAACAGCCTGCACCTCAGGGTCTCAGCTCAGGACCCCTCCTCCAGGGGCCTGCTGCCCGGGCCTCACCTCCCCAGGGCGGGCCCCGCACTATGGGCTGGCGCGCACAAGCGGGCCCCCAAGCCCGTGGTTCTCCCTAGTCTGGGAGCCAGGGGAGGCAGGCGCCTGGTCTGCTCTGCTCTGTGTAGGTGCCCGTCAGGGCCTGCCGGTCTCTCCCTGAAACCCGAGCAAGGGTGGGCCAGGGCCCCAGCGACCAGCAGCCTGCCGCTGGCCTGCTTTCTGCAGAGGACACGCCAGGGAGTTCTTTCGCCTTGCCTCTCTTTGCTGGTTTTTCACCTTTATCCTGTAATGGGGGGACGTTACGGTGGAAATGGCTTCACCAGGAAGTGACAAACTTGTAACAGGAGCAGCAAGCACAGGGAGAGATGTCCGTCTCCCAGAATCCCTCGGCCCCCCTGAGCGCGCGGGGCGGGGGGCGGCCAGGCCGCAGCCCCTCACCACCAGGAGCAGGCGCAGCGGCCAGAAGGAGTGTTCCCCACCTCGAGCTGCTGCTGAGGGGAAGTGTGCCGGGCGGTCCCAGGGTTTCCTGTGGGATTTCGCTGGGCTCTGAGACCTGCTCCGTTTTGCCCTCCCCCAGGGCTCACTCATCTGCTCAGTGGCAGCTGGGGGGACACAGGGCACGGACACTGCATGTGCTCCAGCCCAGCGTGAAGGGTGTGGACAGCACGGGTGTCAGAGTACTGACTGCGGGTGGGCAGGTTCCCCCCTCTACCGCCGAGGACGAACTCCGCGGGGTCCGGTCCAGGCTGGTTCAGCATCCACAGCGCAGCACATTAGCCCCCTCCTCTCCTCGGCCAGGGATCGGGTGGGGCACAGCCCTCGCCCTGCACACAGCCCCCCCTGCACCCACCTCACAGCCACCACCCTCCAGGCTTTTGGCTTCAGGACAAAGCGCGGTCTCCGCCTGCCCTCAGGAGCCTCCGGACCGCAGGCCAGCCCCCTCCCCTGAGCTCCGCCCCCCACGGCTGAAGCCTCCTCGGGCACTTCCGGGTCAGGTCAGGGCGGCCAGGCGCTCTCTCTGGGCCTGGCCCCCTTGTCCTGGAAGCCTCGTCCACAGCTGGAGCTGAACGAGGGCTGTGTCATCATTTGTGCAGCGTCCAGGTCCTGGGGGAGGAGGGGTATCGGGGGCCTGAACGCCCGTGCCCAGCTCAGCCCCGGGCCAGGAGGACATGGAGACTGCTGACCCCACACACATCTGAGGAGGCTGCGCTGCTGGGGGGTCTCCCCGAGGGGCTCCTAGAACAGGCTTTCTTTGAGAGGCTGGGGGAGGGGGGGCGGGCCGGAAGGCTTGGGGAGGGGCGGGTGGGTCCCCACACAAAGGGCTCTGTCTGCAAAGTCAACCCGCACCTGCTGCCCCATCCGCACGCCTGGAGGGGCCAGGCCTCTGACCAGGGTGTCTGCGGCATAGAGGGCCACCACCCGCTGCGGCTCTGGAGCTGGCCCAGAAGGCCACTGCCGCGTGCCGGGGACAGGGCTGGGCACCCACCTGCCCGGTGTGCAGAGTGCAGAGACCAGAGCCCTAAGCGGAGGCTACGCTGCCAAGTGGTGCCAAGCTGGGGCCCTGGAGGCCATGGAATTGGGGCAGAGCCGGGCACGTTGCCCCTCCCCGGAAAACCACTGTGGTCCCCTTCCCTATGGCCAGAGACCACAGAAGTGGGAACAGCTGATGGGCAGAAATGTCACTGACTCGGTGCCCTCCGCACCCAGGGGGCAGAGGTGTAAGCGCCTCCTCCTCCCTGCGAGGGGCGGATGGGAGAGAGGGGGAGGCTCTGGCCAAAGGGGCCCTGAATCTGCCCCCACACCCTGGCTCAGGGGCCGAGCTTCTAACCAGCACCCTCACTTGTCTCCTCCGCAGACAACTCAGGCCCGGGGTCCCGGGGAGGCGGGCTTTCTGGCCTTGTCCCCCCACCCACCCCACTTCCGGTCTCTGGGCTGCCCACCCTCCCCTCCCCAGACCCTCAGGAGAAGGTAAGGCCTGAGCTGGGTGTCTGGTGCAGCAGCTGCCAGGCTGGGGACAAAGGGGAGAGGAGGGCTCTCAGCCTGGCCTGCAGTCTCCCTAATTGCTTTAAAGTTGTGCTAATTGAACTGATTGAAAACAGAGTCTGGGGGCGAAGGAGGGAGGGTGTTCTAGAGAAGTTCGTGGCCCATCCCCCAGGCCAGGCTGAAGCCCCTCAGCTGCACAAGGCCTCAGCCAGGGCAGCTCTGTCTCCTAGCCACCCCCCGCCTCGCCTGAGCCCCCGCTGGGTCGGAGCTGGGCTGGTGGGCGCAGAGCGGGGAGCCCTGACTCAAACCCAGGAAGCCTCTGAGCCCGGGACTGGACAGGACAGGGCCCGCAGTCTCCCTAACACGTGCGGAATGCATGAGCAGGTTGAGGAGCTCCGCCAGGCCCCGGGGACGCGCGGCCCCACCTCTGGTCCAGCGATACTGGTCCAGCGATACCGTTGCCAAGCAGCGCTTCCCACCGGCGCCGAGCCCCCGGGTCCTGGCCCCCAGACTCCACAGCCCGCCGGCACCTCAGTGCTTTGCCGTGGTTGTGACAGCTCTGCCCCCCCAGCCGACCTGGAGACTCCAAAAGCAGCTCGGGCCAGGCGGCCCCTGGGCCCCAAAAGAAGGGCTGGGAACACGCGGGAAGGGGAGAGCGGGCAGGGATGGTCTTGCTCAAAACACAAGCACCCGCACGGGCTCTTGCTGTGAGTGTGCGAAGCTCAGAGTCTATGATTCCCTTCCCGAGGCTCTCCTCTGCCGCGCACCCAGCTGCCCAGAACCCAGGCGGCAGACAGCCAGGCCTGCCCAGCCCAGGGGGAGAAGCGCGGCACCACCCGCCCGACCCGTGCAAGGTGCTGTCCCAGTCACAGCCACTGGGTGTCGCTGTGGAGCATGGGAACCGCACAGCCCTGGGGACAGCTCCTTGTCCTTCGGCCCAGCAGCCTCGTCCCCCAGACCACTGGAGGGTCAGGGGTCACGGCTGATTAGCTTAAGCATGGCACAGAGCCAATGCCTGGGGGCTCCCTCACGACCCCTCCGTGTGCCACCCGGTGGTCTCCCGGTCCTGTGTTGGACCTGGTCTTCCCTCCCGCCACCAGCAGCGCCGGGGTGGACCGGGGAGGGGGCAGCGGCAGCGGCAGCGGCAGCTTCAGTCTGGACGCCTCCGAGCCGCTGAGTGAAACGTGAAGGAGTCGGGGTGGGCAGGGAGCGGTCTGGCTTCCTTTCCCCCCAGGCCGAGCCTGCGGTGTGGCTGCACCCCCGCGCAGAGAGGGGGCACTGGAGGGGCTGCAGGCAGCAAGCACCCAGGCTCTGTCCCGAGGTGCCTGGGAAGGACCCTAGAAACCCCACCCAGGTCGCTCGGAGTTCAGAAACCGAGGCTGGTCTGGAGCGGGCAGGGCCGCCCTGTCTGCGTGCCGGCTGGGAGGCAGGTGCCAGCCAGCGGTCCGGCCAGCACGGCTTCACTCTGCTGCGGCACCACACGGGCTCCCTCTGGGGACACGGGAGGGGACACGGGAAGGCTGGGACCAAAGCTCCTGAGGGGACTGGCCTGGAGAAGGGTGCTCACGGCACCCAGGACCCAGGAGGTAGTCAGGGCTGAACGAACAAAGGAGCGAAGGCATGAAGCTATGCGAGACCTGCCTCAGCCCTGGAGGCGCTCCGGGTGATGGGCGCTCGGAGCGGCCCTGAAGGAGAGCGGGAGCCTCGGGCACCCGGATCCCAGTCCTGCGCGTTCCTGGTCTTGCGGGGAGATGGGTGCGGAAACCCAGACAAGCTGCGGGGCAGAGACGAGGGCTGGAGAGAAGACGTGAGGCCTGCCCTGCTCCGAGCTTCTGAAACCAGAGGAGGCGGAAGAGTCCCGATGACGGGTCTGAGGGTTCCCTCGGGCCTGGCCCTGGGGCGCGCGGACGGCTGGACAGAGCAGGCTCCGTGGGCCGGAGAGTGCGTGGCCCGCCAGGAGGTGGGTGGACACAGCCTGGGGCCAGTGGGCTAGCGGCAGCTGCAAGGGAGCCGTTTCCCCCGCGGGGCTGGGGACTGAGCTGATCAGAAAGTGAGCGAACAGCCATTGCCTGATGAAAAACCGCTTATGGCGCAATTAGCAGCTGGGCCGTAAATGAAGTTTAACTGTTTATCATGGACCTGCTGAGCCACAGCTAACAGCTCTCACTGACTGAGCCTGCCTTGAAGCTGCTTCCTGGGTGAGCGGCTTCTGCACGCAGCAGGACAGTGCAGCCGCAGAAGGGGCTCGGTCGCTGGCTCTCCAGCCCTCGTGGTCCTTCTCTCTGCCCCCAGCCCCATGCCGACTGCTCCCGGACCCTGAAGTCTGGACGGAGAGGATCTGACCCCTCCCAGGGCCCCCACCTCTGCTCCCAGAAGCCTCGGTGGGCGCGGTGATGTGGCCGGGGCCGCAGAGATGTCCCTCCAACTCCACGCGACCTGCTGGGCCCCAGCCCTCCTGACCGCCCCAGAGGCCTTTGCCTTTCCTTCTCTTTAGCGCCTCCTCCCGCAAAACTGCCTGGAAGCCCCCCAGTCCTCCCTCTGCCCACCCAGACCTCCCCCAGAAGCTGCCTCCCCACCCGCCCCCATGAACTTTGCTTTTGTGAATTTTAAGCATGAAAACGTTCAAACAGGTAGACAATGACAAACAGCGGGGCCTCTGCCGTCCCCCACAGGGAGCATCTCCGAGGCTGATGCGTATCATCTCTCCGCTTGCTTTCATAGCTCTCCCACCTACAGACACACCCAAGAGCAAGATGTAACATTCTTTGCAGATTACATTAATGTGATCACACCGAACCAAGCACTTTACAAGTTGCTTTCATCACCCAATACTATTTCTGAGGTGTATCAGAGATGACCCGGCTGATTTTAGCCCCTGTGTGGCATTTCACAGCACGAATAAGCCACACCTCTGCTCTTTTCTGCTGAGGGACACCCAGGTGCGCTTTTTTGTCACGACAAATACATTTTTAATGATGCTGTTTCCTTGTTGCTAGGTGCTTCGGGTGACCCTGGATGCTGGGCAAGGCTCCCCGGGCTCGTGCCGGTTGCCCTTTGCCGCAGCATGAAGTTCACCACTCACATCCACTCACTCGAGCTTGGAGCACCCAAGTGTTTGGTTTTGCCAACCTCGTGTGCTCCCCAGGTGACTAGTGAGTCTGGGGCTCTGCGGACAGCCTCGTGGAAGGGCAGGAGGGACCGCGCTCAAGCTTCCAGTCGGCTGGCCGAGGACCCAGAACTTCAGGACAGGCAGGAGGCCGGGAGAGGCTTGTCCCGGCCTGGAATATTCTCTACACCCGACTCGCCCTCACTCTCGCTGCCTTTGCTGCCCCGCCCCAGGAGGGCTGCCGGGGTCAGCTCAGCACTGCAGGGCCAGCCCGGCCCCCGGGCAAGGTGATCGCATGCAGGGTCCCCAGAGCTGCTCTCCTCCTCTCTCTCCGGAAAGTTCTCTCTGCACGGTTCTCTCTGTGTGCGGCGGCGGCGGCTTTCCTGTTGCTCTGTAAGCGTCTCCCCAGCTTGCGGGGAATGACCCTTGCCGGTTGTGTGACAAATTCTATGTCCAGCCGGGGCTCTTCTCTTCTGACCTTTGCACCCTCACCCCTGAACCTGCTCACACTCACTGCCCTGGCTGCCCACTCGGCCCCCGGCACGGGGTACCCAGCCTCCTCTCGGTACGCTGCTCCTGCGCACGTGCTCGGGGTGTCTCTCATCGTAGAAGGAAAAGGTGACGTCGCCAAGCTGGAAAGCGGGATGGACGGGCCCCTCTGCGCCCTGTTTTCCCTCCACCCGAGGCGCGTGCACCTGTCTGTGCCCACGGGCGGGGTGCCCAGAGCGGAGACGAGGGGCTGCCCAGAGCCTCAGAGCTGAGTGTGCGCGGGCTCCCCGGGCTGGGCTCAGCGAGGGGAGGAGTCGCTGTCCCTGTGCTGCCCACCCGGACCGCCCAGCCACACCGCCCGGCAGCCCGCGGTGCTCCACCATGCCTTCCAGGCCTTGACACCTGTCCGGGCCACGTCCGTCTCCCCCGGCTTGGGCTCTGTGACCACAGGGGCTGTGTGCCCTTCCAAGTAAACACGTTTCTCCCCAGCAGCAAGTGGCCCCCTGGCCCACAGGGGCACCTGCCTTTCCTTCTGCACCGCCTCCTCTGATGAGGTGACGTGGGGACAGTCTCAGGCGTGGGGACAGTCTCAGGCGTGGGGACAGCGGCTGTCCTGCCCAGCCCAAGGGTCTGAGGAAGGCGCCGCATCCATTCAGAGGCCACCTGAGAGGGAGGGCGGAAAGGCGAACTGTCCCTTTAATTTCTTCCCAGGCAAGGCCTCCAGACAACAGAAGCAACATTTTAATTTAAACTCTAATCCCGCTTTCATTCACGGAGCAGCTCCGAGCAGGGATTTCATTAAAGGCTCTAATGGACTTTACAGGACTTGTCGCATCCGGAAGGTGGCGGAGCAAATGCATCTTCTCTGCTTTCAGAGTCTCAGCAACAGCTCGGAACAGACGCACCGTGAAAATGCGGGGCGCCAGCCTCGTGCCACGGGGTGGAAGGGCCGCACTCGGGTGAACGGGGCACGGCTGACTGAGCACCGGGGCCACAGCCACCATGGAAATCAAAGGACAGTCAAGGGGCTGGGGTGCAGAGCGTCTGTCTGGGGGGCCGAGAGGGTCTCAGGTGGCAACAGTGGGCAGCTGGACCAGCCGACTCCTCACCTGCGAGCCCCTGGCAAGGGGGCAGGGCTGCCCTGTGTCCACAGCTCCCTTGGTTTGGGGCAGGAGAAAATTGACCCTTGACCTGGATTCCTTCCCCCGGGGTCCCGCCCCTCAGACGCAGGGGCAGCTGCCACTCGGCTCAGCCACATCGGAAGCAAAGACACAAAGGGGGTTGCCAGCCCAGAAAGACCCTCCATTTGTCGTGGTGCTGGACTGAGAGCCTGGAAACACCCTCATGCAGGCCGAGCAGGGTGGTGGCCGCAGGCCAGCCCCTCACCCACCTTCTGCCAGAGCTCCCGTGTCACCTCATCTCTGCACGGACCTGCTGGGCCCTCAAGGGCTCCCCCAAATTCAATGGTCACCACAGATCCACCCTCTGTCCTCAGACGCCCCTCCCCAGCCAGGGCACTGTTGGCTGTGGGCGGGGCCTCCTGCGGGTCCAGGACCCTTCCCACAGGCACCCCAAGAAGGGCTCCTCTGGCCTGGCCATGAAATATGTGGACACCCCCTCAGCACACCAGGTCCAGTGTCGCCCCAGCTCTGCTCACTGCCGTCCTCAGAGGCCCAG
Source organism: Catagonus wagneri (assembly GCA_004024745.2). Lineage (NCBI taxonomy): Eukaryota > Metazoa > Chordata > Mammalia > Artiodactyla > Tayassuidae > Catagonus > Catagonus wagneri. The sequence goes on along the minus strand of PVHT021183500.1, from coordinate 39,387 downwards.
GGTCCCCCTCCCCCACCAGGATGCAGTTATCCGCAGCTCCTGCAGGCCAGCAGCCAAGCCCTTCCTTCCAGATCTGCCCTGGAGCTGAATGCCTCCGGAGCCTGTGCCTCCAGGCCCCGCCCACAGCGACCCCGCCCCCAGAGACCCCGCCCACCTGGCCCCTGAGTTTCTAGGTCAGGGGCAGTATCTTAGCCAATTATCCAAAAGGTCATCCTGGGGAAAACCATCAATGCTTAGGACTCAGTTACTAAGCTGATGGCTTAGTGATGTTTTATTTTGTTTTGTTAGTTTTTTTAGGGCCGCACCCGCGGCATATGGAGGTTCACAGGTTGCAGGTCGAATCAGAGCTACAGCTGCCTGCCAATGCCACAGCCATAGCAACGTGAGATCCCAGATCAAGTCTGCAGCCTACACCACAGCTCATGGCAGCGCCGGATCCTTAACCCACTGAGCGAGGCCAGGGATCGAACTCACAACCTCATGGTTCCTAGTCGGATTCGTTTCTGCTGCGCCACGACAGGAACTCCGGCTTAGTGATGTTTTTACATTGAATTTTGTGTCAAGGAGCATCCAGCTTTCAGGCAAGAGCTCGACACGCAGATGCTGAACAAATAACGATCGAACTAGTGGATGAGTGGGGGGGAGGCGGGCCCCTTTGCAAGGAGGCAGCAGAACTGCACACGGACACCCCCGCCGCTCCACCGCCACAGACGCTGCCCTGTCCAGCTGCACAGCCAGCCTCAGGCCCCCACCCCAAAGGGCAGCTCAGAGCCGGGCCCAGCCTACGGTCAGCTCATTCCACACAGGCCCCGCCCCAGAGCCTCCAGCCCCCAGCCGCACCCTGCTCCTTGGGGACTTGTCCACGGCCCCTGGGGAGCTCCTTAAATTGTCCTGTGCTGATGTGTCCACCCCACCCCAGGGGACCTGCAGGGCTGCGGGTGGGATCAGCCAACAGGAGCCCCCACAGGAGATGGGGGGCTCACTTCTCCAGCCCCTCGACGCAGGGTCCTTGCCCCCAGGCCCCAGCTCCTGTGGGGAGGCTTCTCGAAGCCTCAGGCCTAAGGGTGGACCCCCTTTGTCCTCCGTGGTTTCCCTGACCCCTGCCCACGGCTTAATCCCTTTATTCAGCTCTCCTCACATTTCCCAGTTTCAAGATGACGTCCGTTTCCTACTGGACCCTAGCTGGCACAGATCCCTAACTTGGCTCTTACACCAAAATAAACTCTAAATGGGTCAAAGACGTAAATGTTCAAAAATAACCATGAAAGTGCCAGAAGGAAGCACAGAGCATATTATGAGGTCACAAAGCCCAAACCATATAAAACGGATTCCCTCACATGATCCGAAAACGTCTACATGGCAAAACTTACTTTAAGCAAAGCAAAAGTCGAATCACAAAGGAGGGAAAATATTTCTAGGTATTTAGGGATAAAGCCTTGCTATGTAAAGAGCCTGTCCCATCAATAAGATAAGACCCAACAATCCAGTTTAAAAAAAAAAAAAAAAAATGCCAAGGCTGTAAACAGCTTACAGAACAAGGAGAAATAGAACTTTTAAAGAAGTTAAAAGTCGTTCAGCCTGACCCTTGGTGGAGAAACGCGACTTGAACAGCAGGTTTCTCTTAGATTGGCGAAGACCCGAAGGTTCCCTAACGCGGGCACGTGGGCGCCAAACGCTTGACCCGTGAGTGAGCGAGGGCACCTGGCAGCCGGCTTCCTCAGCTCAGGCTGCCTGGCACCCGCAGGAACCCTCCCTAGAGAATCCGCCCCTCCCGTGCTGGGAAGGGCGTGGGCTCAGGGCCACCTTTGGCACCATCGTCCACAGGAAAAGGCTGGAGACCACCCGGATGTCGCGCAGCAGCGATGACACAGCAGCTGTGGAACCCTGTCGACCGTCACCCACACGAGGCTCCCAGGCTGGGGGTCTGATCGGAGCTGCAGCCGCCGGCCTTCACCACAGCTCACGGCAACGCCGGATCCTTAACGCACTGAGCGAGGCCAGGGATCGAACCTGCGTCCTCATGGTTGCTAGTTGGATTCGTTTCTGCTGCACCACAAGGGGAAATCCTGATATCACTTATATCTGGAATCTAATATATGGCACAAATGAACATTTCCACAGAAAAGAAACTTGGAGAACAGATCTGTGGTTGCCAAGGGGGAGGGGGAGGGAGTGGGACGGACGGGGAGTTTGGGGTTAACAGATTCAGAATAGTGCACTTGGGGTGGACAAGCAACGAGATCCTGCTGTACAGCACAGGGCAGTGTCTAGTCACTTATGATGGAACATGACGGAGGCTAACATGCACACACACACATGTATGTGACTGGCTCACTTCGCTGTATAGCACAAGTTGACAGAACATTGAAAATCAACTATAACAAAAAAAATTTTAAAGAGGGGCTGGGGGCGGGCTGTGGCGATGGCCCCTCTGAGAGTCTAGTGGGGGCTCCGCCCTCCCCTCAGAGGGGCCCCCGGGGCTGGGGCGGCCGTCCTGGGAGCGCCGTGGGGGACACTGCCCCCCTCTGGCGGCTGAGGGAGGAGGAGGGTCAGGAGACACGTGGGTCCCAGGACCCCACGAAAACAGCGTTAGGATCAGGCTCGCCCCGGGTCAGGATTGCCGTGAGGTCCCAGGGGCACCCATGTCTGAACTGAACCGGCACTGTGTTTGCGTGTCAGTTAAGAATAAAGAATTAAAACCCAGGGATCGGGCCCTCGCAGACCTGCCGGGCAGTGGGGTGCGTTTCACAGCTAACAGGGGCCCCGGGGGCTGCTGAGGCTGATGGCCAGGGCCCTTTCCCACAAGGCCCGGGACCCCAGCAAGGACTGTGTGGCCCCTGGGCCCCATCAGCACAGAGCCCAGGCCTGGGCCATGAGGGAGCGGCCGGGTCAGGCCTGGCTGGGAGGACGTGACTCCGACCAGGGCCCTCCTAGGTGCCCAGCCTCCTGGCTTCTGTTCCACCCAGAGCGCAGGCCCAGCCAGAGATCAGAGCAACCGTGTGCAGACGACACTCACGGTCCACTGAGACCCACAACTATGCAACAGGGTCTCCACTGCAGCCAGTGTGTCTACACTGCAGAGGGTCCTCCCCGAACTACCCCTAGTGCATCCACCTTGTGACCTGTCTACACTGCAGTGTGTGAGCACAAACACATCTGCAGCCAGGACCGCCAGGAGCCACTTCCATTTGTGGCTGGATGACAGTGACAGCAATCCAGGGTAAAGGAACTAATGCCCCTCTTCAAGGCCGAGCAGTCTTCCCGGAGCCCAAACCCCACCCCCAGCCCGGGCGCCCTGCAGGAGCCTCTGCAGAAGTCAGCCTGTCTCTCGCCCCAGGAGTCAGAACCCAGGGAGCGAAATGAAATCTTTGCCGTGAGAGCCATGATTTGATCTTCAAAAAGTTGTCCTTTAACATTTTCCAGCATGAGCTACTTTTTGGGGTTTCATTTCAAAAGCCTCCCACTGCCTTCTGGAAAGTCCCCACTTGCCACTGCAATGACCCAGGCCCTCACTGGCTCCTTCTTTCCCGCCGGCCTCGCACCTGCCTTGCTTCCCCCACACACTGTTTGAGTTTCCTGGGACCACGAACAAAGGACCGCAGAAATTTATTCTCTCACAGTCTGGAAGACAGAATTCCAGAATCAGGGAGGGGCAGTGCCACTCTCTCCAGAGGCTCCAGCCGAGGGCCCTTCCTTGACCCGCCAGCTCCTGGCGACCCCAGGTGCCCCTCAACTTACAGACACATCACCCAGCCTCTGTGTCCGCGGTCCCCTGGCGTTCTTCCTGTGCCCAGACGGCCCTCTTCTAACAAGGACTCAACTGCAGCTAGTCACGTGCATGGATGCCGCGGGTCAGGACTTCAACATGTCTTTCTGAGGACACAATTCACAGCAACCAGTAACACAGAAGCCGGCGACATGTTACCACGCCGTCCAGACATACACAGGCAACCCAGAACCAAGAGTGAACTTGTAAGTACAAGCAAAACGGCCAAGACCCAAAGAGCAATTGGCAGTCGGTCTACCGGACAAAGTTAATTTGCATTTCCATAAGCGAGAACTGTCTGCATTACTGTCAGCTTTCCGCCAAGGCAGAGCTGTAAGGCAGCTCAAAGATAATGAAAGACAGGAAATCTGGAAGAGTGAGCCAACAGGACACCCGATAAATTTTTTGACACTTCAAATTCTTTTGCAATTTATCCTGACAAAATTTCTAACATATACAAAAGCAGGAGTTCCCGTCGTGGCTCAGCGGAAACAAATCCAACTAGGAACCAGGAGGTTACGGGTTCAATCCCTGGCCTCATTCAGTGGGTTAAGGATCTGGTGTTGCCGTGAGCTGTGGTTTAGTTTGCAGACGCGGCTCAGATCCCGCGTTGCTGTGGCTGTGGTGCAGACCGGCAGCTGTAGCTCCAATTCAACCCCGAGCCTGGAAATCTCCATATGCCACAGGTGCAGCCCTTAAAAAAAAGAAAAAGCGTCTCGGTGAGTAGCTGGCAATAAGCAGCCAGAGGGAAATGGCGCCATCCTACCAGATTTTAGAAAAATCGGCCTGGTTGCCAAGCAGAGAAGGAAGCAATGAGAAGCAGGCAGAAGCAGGCCACAGATATGCACGCCCCACAGGCGCGTGCCCTCCACCCAGGCCACCCCACTCGGATGTCACCTTCACACAGAAATGTCGGGTCCGGAGTTCCCGTCGTGGCTCAGTGGTAATGAACCTGACTAGTATCTATGAGGACACGGGCTCGATCCCTGGCCTTGCTGAGTGGATTAAGGATCCAGCATTGTTCTGAGATGTGGTGTAGGTCGCAGACATGACTCAGATCCCTCGTTGCTGTCGACCCCTAGCCTGGGAACTTCCATATGCCACGGGTGTGGCCCTAAAAAGCAAAAACAAAACAAAACCTTAGAAAGGTCAGATCCCCAGAGCCCCTCAAGCTATGCAGGCCTGACCCTCATCTGGGGGTCAGACCCCCACTTGCAGACAGAGACCCGGGCCCCTCCCGGGCACTCTGCAGACGGAGGGTCTGACCTGAGCTCCACACGGCTCGGCTCCCCCAGCAGAGGGGAAGCAGACCGAGGCTGGGCAGGAAGCTGGGCCAGGCCTCCCAGGCGCCGGTCTGAGGCGCTGAGCCCTGTCAGGCGCGCCCCATCCACTCCCCCCGCGCCACAGCGCCCCTCAGCCCCCTCCCCGCCAGCTGGGGTCTCAGCGGCTCCACTTGGACCTGGGAGCCCACTGCCAGCCTCAACCCTTCCCTCCAGCTTCCGTCCAGCAGCCAAACGACGGCTTTGAATCACGGTGGCCCTGCGGCTCCCCTGCCCAAAACCGTCTCGCCCAGGGCAGCCCTGCCCCCTTCAGTCTCTCCCCCAGCTCCAGCCGCGTCGCCGGCCCATCGCGCTCCTGCGGCACCCGCCCCCCAGCACGCCAGGAGCGGCTCGCCGGAGGCCCCCCCCCAAGGCGGCCCCGCACAGACGAGCCTCCAGCCTGACCAAGATCAACTCCGGCAGCCGGGGCCGGAGGGTCCGACCTGTCCCCGAATCCGCAGAGGGACAGGCCGCTCAGCGGGAGCACTGTCACCAAGCCTGAGTTCCACTGTGGGGCCTCCTCTGGGTGTGTCCAGGCCAGACCTCAGGAAGGACGGTGCGGCTCCTGGGCTGGGGTCACCGGACACCCTCCCGGGTCGCCCCAGACCAGCCGTCGCCGGCCTCTGCAGCAGTGCTCAGAACCGGCCACTGGGAGGCAGGGTTGAGCTGCACGGTGAGAACGTGGCCCAGCCTGGGCAACGGAGGGACCCTGCCCTCCACCCGGCCCTGGGGAGAGCGACTTCCGCCCCGTGGTGTGGCAGCGCTGACCCCAGAGGGCCTCCTGGAAGTGGGGAGACGAGGGGCTTCCTCACCACAGAGCCGCACACCGCGGCTTCCCCGCTCCCTGCACAGGCGGTCGACCCCCCACACACCTCCCCCAGGAAGTCCTCTCTGCCTGCAGCTCTCTCACCCTGTCTCCTGTCCCACTCACAGCCGACGCAAGGCCAGTGTCCACCGCCAGCATCCACCCGAGATGCCTGGGCCAAGGCTGAAGCCCAGAGCGGGTCCAGGGTAGAGCGGGCAGGTGCAGACAGGGCTCCTTCCAGCATCAAAGGCCCAGGGGGGGACTTGCAGAGGCAGCCAGCAGAGCCATCGCTGGCTTCTCGAGCCAACCCTCTCCACACTCTGAGGCAGGAAATTAAGATTCCCATTTGACAGGTGAGGAAACAGACACAGAGACTCGCGCCTCGCCTGGGCCACACGGCAAAGACAGAGCTGGCTCTAGACCTGCAGTCCCGACCGCCACCTGGAGGCGCGGACAGGGACCTCAGATGAGACCCGTCTCCCCGGCACGAGCCAGCAGCTTGGCTCGAGCCCATGCTCTGGCGGGAAGGAAGCAGGGCTCTGAGTGTCCAGCCGCTCCAGCACCTGCGGGCTCCTGAGGGGCAGCATGGGGTCGGCCGTGAGCGCCGCTGAGGGCCAAGTGCACCTGTTGCTCCAGGGCTGCCGGCACCTGCCAGGAAGCCCCTCAGGGCCTCCCGTTCTCACCTGCAAAGTGGGGCCACAGCGGCACCGCCGCCGGCTCACTGGGGGCTGGAGACACCGGTGGGGTCCGCCAGTGCCCGGCACACAGCAGGCATCGGGCCAACCAGCGGACACAGACCAGGGGAATCAGCAGGCCTTTGCCTGGGTAGAGAGGGGACAGCGGTCACCTGCTGGCCGAGTCCGGGCCTGGCCACACCAGGCAGCCTTCCCTTCGGGGAAGCGTCCTTTATCAGGCGGCCGCATTGACAGACGGTTTGTCCAGAACATGCTTCCTGAAATGTGGGTGTTTGGTGCTAAGCCCGGGCAGTCAGGTCAACTGGGATGGGCGGCCACTCTCCTTCCCGTGACGGGGACAGTGGCGGTCACAGGGTCACAGGTGGAGAGGCTCTTAAGGGGACACAAGTGGACACCAGGAAACGTCCCTGAGTGAGACCTGTCAGGGCAGGGTTGCCATGGTGACGGGGCACCCACGTGTGACCAGGGCTGGGCGAGGCCGGCCCTTGCTGCTGACTCACCAGGGCTAGGCGTGGGGCCCACGGCCTCCTGGCAGCTCCTGGAGCTTCAGGAAGGACACCCAGGTCCTGGGCTCAAGACGCAGCTCTGAGGACATACTGAGGGCCCTGCGGGCCTCGGTCCAGCAAGGAGACAGAGAAGGAGCTGCAGGGCCTCTGGCACAAGAGGGTGGCCCTGACCAGGCAAGAGGCCAGCACACAGCCGGGTTCTGGCTGACCGCACACATCCACCACCTCCCATCCTCCACCCCACGCAGGCCGTGAACTCCAGACCCCGAGCACCCTCGGGCCCTCCCAAGACTCCCTCGCCTGGCCTGGCCTCTGGTGTCTTTACCGTCTCCAAGCGCCCTGCAGAGGAGATCCCACACACCTGCGCTGCCCCCCGCCCTTGGCGCTCCCCACAGACGCCACGCCGCGATGGCCAACAGAAGCCAAAGCGGTGGCTGGAGAGGCACAGGAGCTGCCCTGTCTGGATTCTAACCTCTGTCCTCCCCAGGTTCCAAAAGACAGTGGCCAGAGCCTGTGAACCTGGACGCTGCCCACAGACACTGGAGGGCCCGGCGGGCCAGGCCAACGGGGGCAGCAAGACTGGCCTCCAGCCCCGCCGCAGACCCACGCCGTGGAGGCCCGCTGTGCTCACAGCCTCCAGACCTTGAACACCTCGGCTGGCTCCCCTGCCTAGAGCTCGGGCCACTGGCCACCCCCGAGGGCGGGGGAAGGGCTGAGTCACCGCCGGGGGCACAGGGTGGTCCCAGGCCCCAGCCCAGGGCGCCACGGAGGGCCGGGCAGGGGAAAGCCGGGTGCCACAGGACACGGGACCTAAAGGGTCAGGACAAACGGCTTCTAGACCTGAGTCACCAGCCCGGCCCCTCACACTGACGCCCCCAGCCCAGACTCGAAAGAGAGCCCCCACCCCACCTGAGCCAAGGGTTGAGGCTGAGTAGAGCTGCAGGCCTCAGCCAGGCGCGGGGTCCCAGCCCCAGCCCTCTCTCCCAACATGGCCAGAGTGACGACAAAAGGCCTAAGCGCCCCGGACCCAGGCTCCACACCGGGCCTGGCTCTCGGCCCCTGCCTCACGGTCTGTGATCGCGGGGACCAGCGGAGCATGTGTGAGCAAAGGGGTAAGGGGGTCCAGGGCAGCCCCCCCTTAGGGGGCTCTCATTCAGGGCCCTGTGCAGGGGAGGGAGATTGGAGGGAGTGGCCAGGGCGGGCTCAGAGCTCAGGGTGCCGCCTCCCTGGGGCTTGGGTCCCAGCCCTGCCCCCGCTCTGCCCCAGGCACAGCCAGGCGGGCAGACACTAGGCCTTGCCACAGCAGGACCCCAGAGAAGGCAGGGCAGCAGGCAGCGCCCCTGCGGAAGGCCCCTCCTGGGGTCTGAGCCCGGTGGGAGAGCCTTGGGCGCGTAGACCAGACGGAGCAGGGCCGTGCGCTGCTGCCACGTGTGGGCGTGGAGGTGCGTCAGCCAGCACGAGCACGCCTGTTAGCCTGCAGGTGAGCAAATCCACGGCAAGTAAACACAGCCTGTGTGGGCAGCAGGCTGCAAACACAGGGCACGGAACACGCGTGCTCACCCCCCCGGGACCACAGGACACCAAGCTGGCCCTGGCACCCCCCGTCACGGGCCCTCGCCTGCACCCTGCCTCCCCTGCTGGGGCCCAGTCCCTCCGTGACCAGGCCAACAGCTCCCACCCCAGATGGGCCGACAGCAGCAGGCAGGTCACAGCCACACAGTCTGGAATCAGCTGTGAAGTCTGGGCACGCGTCGGGGTTGGGGAGCGAGGAGGGGGCGCAGAGACCTGGTGCAGTGCCAGCTGCAGGCTCAGGCAGGGCGCCACCCTCTGAGCCTGGCCTTGGTGCCAGGCAGCCCAGAATGGGGACGGGACCAAGCAAGGCCAGAGGGCCCTGGTCCCGCAGAACCCATCAGCCTGGCCCTGCGCGCTGTCGGATGGGTCTGCCTTCCCCGTCCCGTGGACACGAAGCCCCATCAAAGGCCCACACGTCTGGCCTCCAGGGCATCCCAGACCCTCTGGACCCAGAAACCCGCTGCCCTGTATGGCCAGGAGGCCTTCAGGCAAGCTCAAGCACCACTCCGGCCAGGGCCATTGGGAGGCCTGGTTTCGTCTGAGTCACAACTCTGCAGAAGCCGATTTGGGCCCGAACCGGCCCGCCTGTCCTGCAACCTTCAGTAGGAATTCACAGGCTGACTGGGGGGCCAGGCTCGGGGCACATCCTCCCTGGGTCGAGCTTCGGTCCAAGAGCCCCGTGCCACGCACACCACACACTCCTGCCACCCACGCCCAAGGCCTCTCCCACGGGAGACACGGCGGTGCCCGCTCCCTCCCCCACATCCCGCCTGTGCCCTGAGAGGGGTCCACCCAGGAGACACGTTCCCATGCTCAGGACAGGGCCACCTCCTCATCGAAGCCCACCCCACTCAGGCCAGGCCTGGTCCTGGTTTCCGGCGCCTGGGCAGGAAGGGGGGGGGCAGCGGCCTTGCTCCCCCGCCCGTTACCCCCAGTTACCGGGGCTGGTAATTGCCTTAACAGCCCTGCGGCTGAGAAGGACCACGGCTGCAGGCCAGGCCTCCTCGTGCTTCCTGCCTTTCAGCATTCGTGCGGGCGGCACGTGGGCAGCACAGCAAGGGGGCCTCAGAGCGACAGCCCCAAGCCCGGCATCGCGAAGGCCTCGGACGGGACTGGCACTGCCGGGCGCCAGCCGGACTGCGGACCCCACCCGGACCTCCGACCCTGCTGCCCCGGAAGACCCCCGGCTCGGCCCCGCCCCCCACAGACCCGACCTCCCCTCCTCAAACTCGCGAGCAGGCCAGAGCCTGTGTCCTGACAAGGCGGCCCAAGCCCCCCAGGCCTCCGCCCCCACGCGCCTGCCAGGCCCCCCTACCTCCCCGCAGCACGGCCTTCGCACAGGACCCCCCGCTGGTGGGCAGGTCTCGGGGCGCAGCTCCGCCGTCTTGCTCCGGTCCGCCGCTCAGCGGCTCGCCTCCAGCCACAGCTGGGCTCCGGCGCCTTGTCTACTGCTCCCCCACCAAAGAGCCCACTGCGGGGAGCAGGGACCGTTCCCTCTGTTCGGGGCTCTGTCCCCTCGGAGCCCTCGCAGGGTAGGCCAGTGACTCTGGGCCCAGAGCTGGGCTGCGGGCAAGCGGCAGAGCAGAAGCTCCTCTGGGCCACCGGTCTGGCTGCCCCAGGCCGCTCCCACCGGCCCTGAGCCCAGGGCCCCCTCCCAGCCTGGCACGGGGCGGTCGGGAACCCTCAGGAACCCCGTGATCTGCCCCTGGAGACGGCTTGCTGCCCACCAGCGCTGAAGGAGAGGGCGCGGCTGGGCACGAAGCGCAGGGCAGGGGTCCTGAATTGCTGCGTTTGCGGAGGCCCCTCCCAGCCACACAGACACAGGCCCCGCCCAGCCCACCCGTGAGAAGGGCCCCCAAGCACCTGCCCCCACCTTAGAGGCCGCGGGGCCGGGCGCTCTGGGCGGCTCTCACCCCTGCCGGCCTGGCCTCTGGGCTGAGAGGGGGACAGTGGGAGGGCGACAGGCCTGGACTCGGGCCCGAGGGCAGAGCACCGCCCCAGCCCCCGGCCTGCGTGTTGGAGCCGAGACGCTAAAGCACACACGGGCACACAGGTGAGCGTGCTAGCCCGCGGCGTGTGCACGTGTCTGTGTAAGTGTTTGCATCTGTGCGCGTGTAACAACCCGTCAGGGGCAGGCGAAGGTGGCTGCCACAGCAGGTGAGGGACCGCCGCACAGCCCAGCTCGCTCATGGCTCACCCGTTCTCAGTCCGGCTCTCACCGCCCCCAGCCACACCGGGAGGGGTCAGACCGAATCCCCCCTCCTCCCTGCCCTGGAGGGTTGGGGGCAAGGGCTCTCAGGCCACTAGCCTCTGCCCGTCCCCCAGGCAAGCACGCAGCAGCGCACAAGTACACGCTTACGCCGCGCAGACTCGCATGAGCCCCCGGCCCCTGCAGACCAGACAGGGGCCTCCCCACCTCTCGCACCGCGGCCTGAAAGTCCTCGTGGGCTGACCGCAAACAGCCAGCTCATCTCCGTGGAACGACAGGCACACAATGCCTGACCCACGTGCAGACAAAGGCGCGCTGCTCCGAGGGCCAGGAAGGAAGGGCTTCTGGGGGGTCCCCGCGGGGGCAGGCCTGGCGCGGCACCCACGCCTGCCCCCTCCACAGCCACTGACCCCTGCGCCGCGGGCCCCCCTCCTCTCACCTCCACCACACCCGCTTCAGATGTGACGGCCTGAGCGGGGAGCAGAGGTCAGCCTGGGAGCTGCTCAGAGCCCCCGACCTGGCCAGACACTGGGGGGTGAGGGGGACCCCAGACTCACGGTTTGCCTCAGAGGAAGGCAGAGCCACGGTGGGAAACCCCGGGAGGGTTCTCTTAATCCACCGCCCCCCCCCCCCGCATTTAAGGGCCACACCCGCAGCATATGGAAGTTCTCAGGCTAAGGGATGAATCAGAGCTGCAGCCGCCATTCTACACCACAGCCACGCCAGATCTGAGCCACATCTGCAACCTACACCACAGCTCAGAGCAACGCCAGAGCCCTGACGCACTGAGCGAGGCCGGGGACTGGCCTGCGTGGGTCCTTACGGACGCCGGTTGGATTCGTTCCCGCCGCGCCACAACGGGAACTCCAGGGCTCTCGGGATTCCGACACGACCTGCTCCTCCGGGGGCTTGAGAGGAGACCCCCTAAAGAGCAGGAGGCGCAGGAGGGCCCCCACCCTGGCCCCCCACACCCAGGGGGCTCTAGGCAGCCACGTGCTGGCCGGCGGTCAGAGCCCTGGGCCCTCCTGAGATGCTCAGGAGACGGGGACACCCAGCACCCATCCCCCAGGGGCCACAGCCAGGCCCGGAGAGGTCAGACCTTCCGCCACTGCCCCCACTCCCGGGGACAGCAGCTGAGTGACAGGAGGCCTGGGCCACTCCCTACAGGCCAGCACAAGAGCCGTGTCAGCCATTCACTCCCCGGCGCGTGCATGGCCAACAGGCAGGCCCCAGGTCGAGGGGGACTGGGCTGCCCAGATGCTAGGCCTGACCTTCTCTGACCCAGCAGCTCTCCCCACCCACCTAACACCCCCAAATCTCAGATTCAGCCCCAGACTCAGGGGCCTCTCCTCACACCCGCTGACCGTCGGGGTCTCAGCCTGGGCCTCCCGTGACCAGACCAGAGGGCAGCTCCCGCCCAGGCCCGCAGGTTTCGAAGCACAGCAAAGAGAGCAGTGCCCAGCTGGGCTCCTTCACTCTGCTTCTCATGGAGAAGTTTCTCGTTCAAAGCTGCGGCGTCCACGGTGTCCATGAGGGACAGTGAATGTTCCGAGGAAAACTGACCGCTGCGCCCCACACACACACACCAGAAACTAAAGCCCGTGAGCCGTGTGTAGAGACGGCTTGCAGACACAGGGTTCTAGGGGGTCCCACCAGGGGGCAGCCCACTGAAGGCTCAGCCCTAGTGGAGAGCTGGAGCCCCTGGCCTCCCAGAGCCGGCAGGGCCCCCCATGCCTGCCTCTGGACCCCAGGAGGGGAGGCTGGTGCCCCTGGACGCAGCCTCGGGTGACTTCAGGGAGCTCAGGAAACTGCCCGGGCTCCTTCCTGGCCCAGGCCACGGGCCCAGAGGGACCACAGCCGCAGTGAGGGAGGCAGGTCTGCGAGGGCAGTGGGCAGCCTCGCCTTCCTAGCAGGCAGCTCGCAGCCCTCCTGACCCAGAAGCCCACCCGAGAACCTGCCCGGGAAGGGTGCGGGGCACAGTCACCAGCCACAGTGCAACCTGCAAAAGCACAGCCAGAAACAGCCGGGCCATCCACGCCCTGGGGTTTAATAAGCCTGCAGAGCAACAAAGGCACGGAGTTGGGTGGGCGGGAGAGGGTTCGAGGCAGAGCCACACGCGGTTCTCATCGCCTGGGCAGGCTCCCGGCGAGTGGCTGGGACGCAGGCGGGCCAGGGAGCGGCCGGGAGCCGTGGGAGTGCAAACCGCCTTTCCCTCGGCAGCCTTCCACCTCTTGTGCGGCCCTTCACATGGACGTGTCCTCTTTCAACAAAAAAGAAGCCGGGTTCTAAGTGGGCCACAGGCTCTGCACCCACGTGAAAGCAGACAGACCCCTGACCTCCACACCCAGCCAGGGACCCACAGAGACCCGCTCAGACGCAGGCACAGAGCCCACACGGAAACCCGCCGCACACAGGCACGGTGCGCGCACACGAGGACCAGCCCAAGACCCGCCGAGACACCCACGTACACAAGTGAGGGAACCCATGTCCACAGAGACCAGGGACAGAGCCCTGCACCGCTGGCCGGCCGCACACAGGCACACACGTGCGCAGACACGTGCACACACGTGCACAGACACGCACCAGGGCCACCCGTGGGAGAGCCGACCAGGCAGCCCTGCGGGTGGTGGCGGCGCTGCCTCGGCTCCCCCCTCAGTGAGGGCTCCGCGTCAGCAGCCGAGCCGCCTCCCTCCCTCACACGCAGCAGCGCTGCCACCCGGCTGGAGACCTTGCCGGGAGCCAGCTCTGCCGAGGCTGCTGTGAGCACGTCCTGAAGGGGGGCAAGGCTGGACTGGGACCCTGGCAGGGGGCCTGTCGTGGGGCCACACCTCCCCCTCCACGCCTGCCACTGCCCGAGCTGGCCATCGCCACATGCCCACCGAGATCACCAGCTTCTGCCACGTGTCTCCAGACAGGTCAGTAAGGGAAAGCGGGACGGTCTGCGGCGCGACCGGGAGGGCGCGGCTCCAGGACGGCTGGCGGCATCGCTGGGAGCTGCCCTTGCGCAGGGACACCCTTGCCGTCACGTAGCTTGTGCTTTGGGGTGTGGCCGGGACAGGCGCTGGGTGGGGGGCAGATCCAACACCCCCTTCCCGGGGGTGTGGTCGGCAGCTACTCTCTGCAAGAGGAGGGGCCTCGGGGACGGAAACTGACCGGCCGAAGGTGTTGCCCAGGAGGAGGCCCCCACGGCCCCCCAGCTCTCTCTGGCCAATGGACAGCGGTGGGTGGAGAGGGACCCCGTGGGCCCGCGACCCGGGCAAAGTGGCCGCGACTTCTGCCGGAGAACTTGAGGCAGCTGCTGTTCTAAGCTGACAGCCAGATCCCAAAGTTCTGGCTGTTTCCTTCTCAGAATCCAGCCCAAGGAGCTCGGACACACCTCCCACCTGCCCAAGGCACAAGTCATTGTCGGTGCCACTCCAGGATGGAGGCCACCAGGCCAGAGAGCCTGGACAGCAGAGGCTCCCCCTTCCCGGGCACGACGGGCACCAGCCTCTCCGGGGACAACGGCACCAGGCACAACGCCACGTTCCCGGAGCCACTGCCATCCCTCTACGTGCTGCTGCCAGCAGTGTACGCCATCATCTGCGCCGTGGGGCTGATGGGCAACACGGCCGTCATCTGCGTGATCCTGAGGGCACCCAAGACGAAGACGGTGACCCACGTGTTCATCCTGAACCTGGCCGTCGCCGACGGGCTCTTCGCGCTGGTGCTGCCCGCCAGCATCGCCGAGCACGTGCTGCGGCACTGGCCCTTCGGGGAGCTGCTCTGCAAGCTGGTGCTGGCCATCGACCACTGCAACATCTTCTCCAGCGCCTACTTCCTGGCCGCCATGAGCGTAGACCGCTACCTGGTGGTGCTGGCCACGGCGCGGTCCCGCCGCGTGCCCTGGCGCACCCTCCGGGCAGCCAAGGTCGCCAGCCTCTGTGTCTGGCTGGGCGTCACCGTCGCGGTGCTGCCCTTCTTCGCCTTCGCCGGCGTCTACAGCAACGAGCGGCAGGTCCCGAGCTGCGGGCTGAGCTTCCCGCGGCCTGAGCGCGCCTGGTTCCAGGCAAGCCGCATCTACACGCTGGTTCTGGGCTTCGCGGTGCCCATGTGCACCCTCTGTGTGCTCTACGCGGATCTGCTGCGAAGGCTGCGGGCCCTGCGGCTCCACTCCGGTGCCAAGGCTCTGGGCAAGGCCAGGCGGAAGGTGACCCTCCTGGTCCTGGCCGTGCTGGCCGTGGGCCTGCTCTGCTGGACGCCCTTCCACCTGGCCTCAGTCGTGGCCCTGACCGCAGACCTGCCCCAGACACCCCTGGTCATCGTCATCTCCTATGTCGTCACCAGCCTCAGCTACGCCAGCTCCTGCCTCAACCCCTTTCTGTACGCATTCCTGGACAACAGCTTCCAGAAGAGCCTCCGCTCTGCATGCAGGTGCCCAGGGGCCTGAGCGCCCTGCCCACCACGGCCTGTGCTGTCGGTGGGGGGGGAAGCACTGTCCCTTTCAAGGAATGTCCCACGTGCTCACTTCCCATCACTACTTTCTCCAGGCAGAGAAATAGACTCACGAAGTTCGGCCGCCAAACCTGCAGAGACGGCCGTGGGCCCAGCCACGACGCTGGCTCCTGAGCGGGCCCTGGGGGGTCAGCCGCAGGGATTCGGGTCCCGCCCTCCCCCGACCACCCCCGCCTGCCTCTGCAGGCAGAAGTTCCTGGCACAAGAGACAACTGACCATACGCACCCAGAGGGACAGACAACTTCCCCGGACAGCTCCTTCTACCTTGTCCCTGCCAGCAGCTGTCTGCAGGGACAGACCTGAGCTGGGACCTCGTCCAGGGGCCAGCTCTGCCTTCCACCAAGAGGACCCCTCGGGCTCCTCCTGAGACAGAATTCAGAGGCGACAGAAGTGGGACACCTGGGGCAGCAAAGCCGGGTGTCGCTGTAAAAGCCAAAGATGGACATCAAAGGAGGCCATGAAGTCCGATCTCTCAGCCTGAAATTCAAGCGGCATTTCACCAGGAGGCCTGTGCCTAAGGCCACTCATGGCTCCCAGAGCGGGCTTCAGGCCCCCTGGAGCCCTCCTTGCCATTGCCTGTGGCCCCTCAGGTCCCGCTATAGGACTCCAGGGCCCTTTTGCTAGGACCTCTGGGCCCCCACAGTCTAGAGGAGGCATCTGTGCCCCCTCCTCCCTGGGGTGCGGCCTGCGGCCTAGACTCAGCCGACAGGGGCTCCATGCTGGGCCTCGGCAGGGGGTGGGGGGAACTCTGAGGTCTGGCTGCTCAGAGACCATTTTCTGCCACTTGGGGGGGCAGGTCCCTGAAGACCCCCTCCCCTGACACGGCATCCATGCCTGGACCCCAGCCTTGCCATTCCATGAGCCGCCAGCCTGGCACCCAATAACCCTTCCGAGCTTTCAGGGCCCCAGGCTAGTTTCAGTCCTGACGGCACGGCTCTGACCAGTCTGTCCAGCTGACAGGCAGGACCCCCCTCTCACCACCACAAGGTGAGGTGGCCCCCAGGGTGCATGGCCACCTCCCCCCACGGCACTCTCCGCTCCTCGCTCCCAGCCTGAAACAACACGGGTGCTCCCTCCACCCTGTTATCTTCCGACTTCGTAGGCGACGACGACCTCATAGGCGACGACGTCATAGGCGACACCGTATTCGTAAGCTACTGCTCGACGACAAGTTCGCCACTGCACAGCCCTTCGGGTCAGGACCCTTCCAGCTCTCGGCTGGGTCTGGCTCAGGGTCTCTGATGAGGACCTCAGCCGAGCCAGGTCACCTGAAGGCTGGGCTGGGGCTGGAGAAGCTGCTCGCTCACACGGCCGCTGGCTGGAGGCCTAGTTCCTCCCCGGGCGGACCATCCACTGGCTGCCTGGGCGGCCTCCGGACACGGCGGCCAGTCCTCGCCGCAGCATCCGACAGAGAGCCAGGGTCACCGTTAAGGCCTGTCTGGGAAGCCATGCCTCAGCGTCGTCTTCCTCAGAGGTGGGTCCCCACGCGCTCTGGCCGTTTCTCTAACTAGCACCCGGCCTCTCCGGGAAAGAACCGGCTGTTCCCAACGCCCCGTCACCGCGCTGCAGTCACACCTCTCCAAACAGCAGCCCTAATTACCTTGTCAGCGCTCCTCCTGTGCCCTGCGACTCCCACACCCCAACTGAGACCCCAGTGGAGCCAGAGCTGGAGGGAGGTGTGAATGCGCGCGGCACAGATGCGGAGCGAAGGGCACGGAGCCGCGCGAGCGGGGCTCCGCCTGCGTGTCGCAGGGGCGAGGGGCGCGGCGCCTGGGCGGGTCTCCACCCGGTCTGCAGTTTGCCCTCTGGACCCAGCACAGCAGAAGGTGCCAACCAAGTCTCCCCAGCGGACCCCACACTCTGTTCCCTGGGGCCCCTGTCCCATCCACAGCCCAGCGACGGGAGCCAGGGTCTCCCGCTGATAACACCGTGCTGGGGCCAAGGCACATCCGGCCCAGCCAGGCGGTCCACACCCCGGCCCCAGCCGGGTATCCGATGAGAGGCAGAGTTCACCCGGGCGCGCAAGACCTCAAGGGTGGGGGAGCCGTGGGCCAGCCGAGGTGGAGGGGACAGGGGAGCCCGCACCGGGATCCTGCCCGAGTGGGTTGCGGACCCCGGGGGAAGTGCCGCCCCTCCACGGATGGAGAGGGGAGCGGGCAGGGAATGTCCCCACGCTCGGGGTTCCTGATCCCAGAGAGAACCGGCCCTCTCCTTCCGGTCCCCAAATCTCCTTGCCATTTGCTGGGGACCCAACACCAACCACCCAGCCCGCCCCCGGTGGGGCCCTCCCGCCGGCCCCGGCGCCCCTGGTGGGTGAAGTCCAGAGCGTCGGGCGGCCCGCGGTTTCCCTGGTCGAGCCGATCGGCTGACCCTTCCCCCGCCCGGGCCTCCCTGCACCACTGCGCAAGGGAGGTTCGGCGTCCCTTCTGCGCGGGAGAAAAAGCCAAAGCTCAGAGAAGCCGGCAGACCTGACGAGCCCAGCTGGTAGGGGTGGGGCGGGGGCGCCGAGAGCGGCGGGCCGGAGGGAGGGGGCTGGGGCGGCGATAAGGGCTGGAGGCGGGGCTGGAGGCGGGGCGGGGCGGGGCTGGAGGCGGGGGCGGGGCCGAGTGGAAAACCAAAGTGAGGTCGGGGTGCAGGTGGGGAGAGCTAGGGAGCTGGGGCCTGGATGCCGAGGTTCCCCCGGGGCTGCTGGCCTGACAGGGACGAGCGCAGCCACTTGCTGGGGGGTGAGCCTGGTCAGCTGAACCGTCGCAGCCTCCAGGACTCGCCCTGAGCCGCCTCCAGCGCCAGGACCTGACAGGCCCCTGAGCACCGCCCACCCCGGTACTAACTGCCACCCAGGGGCCCCTTCCTCTAAACCTTAGCCTGAGGTTCAGTTTTTGTGTTAACACCAATTCGCTTGCCATTAAAACTTCCATAAAACGGGACATTGGTCCATGTGCCTGTGAGCTCGCCCTGCTGCCCCTGCGAAGCCCCTCCCTCTGACAGGGGCCGCCAGCAAGGGATCAGCCTGGGTGGGCTGGGTCCACACAGGAGCCAGGAGGACTCGAGAATCTCAGGACCGCCAGAGGGGGCTGTTCTGTTCACCTGCCCCCAGCCTGCCCGTGGATTCGCACAGGGAAGGGGGAGGGGCCGAAGGGGGGGACGGCTAAGACTAAATGGGGTAAAGAAGACCCATGGCCCAGGGGTGGGGGAGCAGAACCCTGGGAGGCAGGGACGGGGGTGCAGCGCTGGACTGTTTGGGGAGAAACTAGGCTGAATCGAAGGTGACAGCTCTCAGCAGATCGTGAACTAGCCAGCCCCTTGTCCGGTGGAGCCTCCCAGGGGACCGTCTGCCAAGGACAGAGCCTGGCCAGGTGAGAAGCACAGAGCAGGTGGGGGGATGAGCCACCTACACCCCCGGGCTAACCCAGGGAAGTCACCCAACAGTCCCCGTCAAAGAGTGAGAAGCCCCCGTGGTGGGCAGAGCACCCTGACCAGCGTGCAGGGTTTATTACACCTCCGGGTGACCCTGGAAACGGGCTCGGTGCTGGTTACATGCAAGGGGGTCACGCCCTTCGCATGCATGGTACACAGATATACATGCTACAAATTCACAAGTCTTTCAGCCTTGGCACGAAAACGCCACTGCAGGCAGCACAGAGAGAGCCCCCACAGGGCCAGGGCTCCCCAGCAGGAGAGGCCAGTCCGGAGTCGGCAGCCCCTCTTCCTTGCAGGTGCCTAATGTCACCTGGCCGGGGTCTGCAGCTCAGCTAGCAGGTGGGGGCAGAACCGTGTTTCCACCATTGCAGGTATTTCAGCAGCTCGTGTGCAGGGAAAACGTTTGCCAAGTCACTGACCTGCAGCTTCCATCCACAGGCTGGGAGGGCACTTCTACAGGTGGCCGCAGCAGGAAGGGGCCCTCAGCCCAGGGTCCCCATGGCCCAGAGGGTCCTTACAGCCCTGCTCAAGCAGGCCTGCCAAGCCCCAGCCCTCACGCCGTAGGTGAAACTGTCCTCTGGTTCAGCACCATCTAAGACAAGTCCTGGCTTGTGAATGAAGTGTGGGGCTAGTCACGGGGGCTGCGGAACAGAACCTGTGCCAACTGCCATCCTTCGTAGGCCACAGGGACCCAAAGAGGCTGCCAAGTCCTGCCAGCCGCACAGCCTCGGGCCTCTGGCGGAGGTCTGAAGGGAGATGCGTGAGGGCAAGCCTGAGGCGGCACAGCACACGGCTGAGACCAGGCCCCAGGGCTGCCTCACAAGAGACAGAGTGGCCTGCGGCAGCCACGCAGCCCCCAGAAACACAGCAGCTCTGGGCGAGAGGGCTCACCGCGCCTGTGAAAGGAACGGGCTCTCTGAGAAGCCTCTGAAGAGAGCCCACCCGGGGCGAGTCCCTCTGCCCAGGGTGCCCGCTGGGCTCTCCAGGCAGTGCCAGCTCGTCCAGCTGCCCGAGGAGACGCTGCAAGAGTCCATGCAGACAGCACGCAGTGTGAGGGCCCGTGGGGCTGTACAGCCGCTGTCACACCTGCAGGCATGTGCCCACCCCCACGTCACACCTGCAGGTATGTGCTGTCACACCTGCAGGCATGTGCCCACCCCCACGTCACACCTGCAGGTGTGCTCCCACCCCCACGGGAGCCGGGTGCAGCAGGGGAGGGGCTGGAAGAGTCCCCGAAGCCTGGGCGCCGGTGGGCTCCGGAAAGCATTGCACTGGGGAGTCCTCGCACCGCCTTCCCACACCGCACTGGGGGGCAGCACTGACACTCTGACCTGTCCCATGATGTCGCCAGACCCCTCCAGCCAAGGGCAGCCTGCGCAGGCTGGTGGTGCTCAGCTGCATGTCAGCCTAGAGAGCCGTGACCTGGGTGAGCTCCGTGTTGGGCGTGGACGGGCTCTGGGGGCTGACAGGCACCATGGGCAGGTCCACGCCTAGTCACGCAGGCCGTGGCACCGTCTCTGAGGTCTTGCAGGCCAGAGCCACGTCCCTGGCGATGCTGCGCACGCGGTCAGACGCCTGCATCTCCCGGCGCCGAGTGGGGGCACAGCAAAACTTGCGGAAGCAGGCCTTGAAGTTCTCGTCCAGGAAGGCATAGAGGATGGGGTTGAGGCAGCTGTTGACGTAGCCGAGGGCAGTGCAGAAGCGCAGGACAGCCACCGCGGTCTCACTGCCCGGCTGGACGCCCAGCCCCTGGGCCAGCACGAAGACCTGGACGGGCGTCCAGCAGCCCACAAACACGGCCACCACCACCAGCACCAGCCGCGTAATGTGCCGCAGGTTGCGGTCCTTCTCCCGGGAGCCCGAGAGCAGGCGGACGCCACGCAGCCGCCGGATCATCAGGCTGTAGCAGACGGAGACGATGAGCACGGGGATGACGAAGGAGAAGAGGAAGATGCAGACGGCGAACACAGGGCCCCAGTAGTCCTGCGGGGCAGGGATCTCCACCAGACACTCGATCTCTGCAGGGAGAGAGGCGGGGCGGGGCCGAGGCGGCGGGCGGCTGTGAGGGAGGGACCCAGGGAGACCCACCCGGAGCTGGGGAGCCTGGCGCTGGGGACGCGGGGCCCCCACTGACCTTCATCCTCGACCTGTGCCGAGCCCATGATGGCAACAGGAACGCCAACGATGGAGGCCAGGGCCCAGATGGCCACGTTGACAGCCTGGGCCTTGCTGGACGTCCGGACGTCGAGAGCGCGGATGGGGTGGCAGATGGCTACGTAGCGGTCCACGCTCATGGCCGTCAGCGTGAAGGTGCTGGTGAACATGTTGTAATAGTCGATGGCGATGACCACCTTGCACAGGGCATTCCCAAATGGCCAGAAGCCCAAGAGGACATCTGTGCCCTGGAAGGGCAGTGTCAGCAGCACCAAAGTGTCCGCCAGGGCCAGGTTAAAGATGTAAATGTTGGTGGCCGTCTTCATCTTGGTGTGTCTGCAGAGAGGCCGGGGAGGAAGGGGGCTTCACCTGGCCACCTGGCTGGACCCGGCAGCCAAAGACAAGGGGCCCTTCCTGTTGAGCAGCACAAGGGGTGCCCACTCTGACCCCATTAAAATGTAGGCTCCTGGGCCCAGCCCAACGACATGGAGCCTGAAGGCAAACATTTTAGCAGCTTCTTCAAGTGCTTATGGCACACACAGACCTGTTCACAGCCTAAGACTGGTCTGCTTCGGAAAAGACGGTGTGGGGGCAGGGCAGGGCTGACCCTGAGGAAAGCAAAGAGGCGGGACTCATAAAACAATGAACCTGCCCTCCATTTCAAGTCTCCCCCAAGACCCTTCTCAGACTTTCTGCTGGCCCTGCCACTGCCAGAGGTTTCCAGGGGCTCCAGCGTCTATAAGCACAGAGCACACTGCCCACAGTCAAGACAGGAAATGGCGACACGGATGGGACTGTTGCTAATAGGATCTGAGTGGACGCAAGAACTGGAACAGGGCTGGTAAACTGTAGGTGCTTAACAAACATTTGCTGAACGAGTTAATAGTTGTGATAATGGCAAAAGTGGCAGTGTTCACGACAGTGACAATTGTGGTGGTGGTCATGGTGGTGGTGGAGGTGACCGTGGTTTGCTAGCGGTAGCAGTAGTGATAGTGGAGGTGATGGTGGAGGTGCTAGTAGGGATGGTGGTGGCTGTGGCAGTGATGATAACGGTGACAGTGGCAGTTCCGGTGGTGGTGATGGTGGAGGTGACGGGGATGGAAATGGTCACAGTGGTGGTGGAGGCGGTGGTGCAGGTAGTGGTGGAGGTGACAGGGTGGTCACAGTGACAGCGGTGGCAATGCCAGAGATGACAGTGTTCCATGTCAATTAAACTACCATGAAGGAATTTGGGGGTGAATTCTGCTTCTTAAGCACAAAGAGGCCTTAATTACGACCAAATAACCACGACAATGAGACAATGACAGCAGCAGATGCCTGTGCCAAACTTGGTTTTTATCTCATTTAAGATTTCAGGAGTTCCCGTCGCGGCTCAGTGGTTAACAAATCCAACTAGGAACCATAAGGTTGCGGGTTCGATCCCTGGCCTTGCTCAGTGGGTTAAGGATCCGGCGTTGTCATGAGCTGTGGTGTAGGTTGCAGACACGGCTTGGATCCCGCGCTGCTGTGGCTGTGGCGAAGGCCGGCGGCTACAGCTCCTGTTAGACCCCTAGCCTGGGAACCTCCATGTGCCGCGGGTGCGGCCTCAGATAAGGTAAAAAGACAAAAAAAAAAAAAGATTTCAAAACTGCTACTTTGATGCTCACTCTGTGCAGTAGGACACTCAGCTCAGAGGATCTAAGTGGCCTTCTCAAGGCCACAGAGCTGGTAAAAGCAGAACAGGTCAAGACAACTAGGACAGCAGAGTCACCGGGTAGCTCAGTGGGTTAAGGATCCAGCGTTGTCACTGCTGTGGCTCAGATTTGATCCCTGGTCTGAGAACTTCTGCAAGCCGTGGACGAGGCGGAAGGAAGGAAGGAAGGAAGGAAGGAAGGAAGGAAGGAAGGAAGGAGGGAAGGAAGGAGGGAAGGAAGGAAGGAGACTAGAAAAGCAACCTCAGATGGGAGAAAAGATTTGCCAAAGGTGCACCTGATAAAAGACTGCTATCCAGATACACAAAGAAGCCCTAACACTCAACAATAAGAAAGCAGACACCCGGTTAAAAATGAGCCAAAGACCTTAACAGAAATTTATCAAAGAAGATGTACAAGGAGTTCCTTAGTGCCTCAGTGGTTAACAAACCTGACCAGGATCCATGAGGATGCAGGTTTGATCCCTGGCCTCACTCACTGGGTTAAGGATCCAGCGTTGCCGTGAGCTGGCGTTGCTGTGGCTGTGGTTTAGGCCGGCAGCTGTAGCTCCAATTCGACACCTAGCCTGAGAACTTCCATATGCCGTGGGTGCGACCCTAAAAAGAAAAAAAATAGAGATATACAGACAGCAAATAAGCACCTTAAAAGATGCTCAGATGACTATATGTAATCAGAGAAACGCAAATTAAACCAGCAATGAGACACCACTGCACACCTATTAGGATGACCAGAGTCGGCAACACTGACAGCACTGAGCTGGCGGAGATGCGGAGCAACAGCGGCTCTTGTTCGCAGCTGGAGGAGACGCGAGCTGGTACCAGCACTTGGGGGGACAGCACGCCAGTTTCTTACAAAGCAGACTCTTACCGTAAATCCAGCGGTCACTCACCCTTTGGCATTTACCCAAAGGAGCTGAAAACTGACAGCCACATGGAAACCTGTACACGGATGTTTCTAGCAGTTTTATTCGTAATTGCCAAAATTTGGAATCTCTTCCAAGATGTCCCCCAGTTGATGGACAAACAAACCGCGGTACATTCGGCAAATGGGATGTTCTTCGGCGATAAAAAGAGTGAGCTAGCAAGCCTGGGGGGTCGTGGAGGGGCCTCGTGTGAGTGCTGCCAAGTACAAGAAGCCAAGAGGAAAAGGCCACATACTGTATGTTCCCAACATTCTGGAAAAGGCAAAACCATGGAACAGTAAAAAGGGCAGTGCTGGAGTTCCCATCACGGCGCAGCGGAAACGAATCCAACTAGTAGCCATGAGGTTGCGGGTTCGATCCCTGGCCTCGCTCAGTGGCTTAACGATCTGGCGTTGCTGTGAGCTGTGGTGTAGGTCACAGTCGCAGTTCGGATCTGCCATCGATGTGGCTGCGGTGCAGGCCGGCAGGAACAGCTCAGACTCGACCCCGAGCCTGGGGACCTCCACATGGCTGCGGCCCTAAAAAGACAAAAACGGCAGTGCTTGCTGAGGGGAGGGCCGGGCAGCGAGGCCGGCGTGACTGCACTGCCGGCTGCGTGTCGCCGTGCGTTTGCCACACAGTGTGCGACACAAGAGGGAGCCCTAAGGAAAACACGGACTGGGGTGACGACGTGTCTCCCCGGGTTCTTCAGCTGTGGAAACGTCCAGCTCCCGTGGGGATGTCGGCGACGGCGGCGATCTGCGGGGGAGGGCGGGCGGGGACGCGCGCGCAGCCTCTGCCTCGTGCCCCCGCGGAAGGCGCCGTGGCTGGCACTGTGAGCAGCAGGCGAGGGGGCAGCAGGCTGTGGCTCGGGCTCAGGGGGACCTAAAACTGTTCTTCCAGAAAAACCAGCTCTAAACAGGAGCAGGGCTGGACGCCGGGACTTTCCGACTCGGGGTGGCCCACCCCAGGCCCGTGGTTCGGAACCCACTGTGCCGCCTCTCGGGCCAGGGCGGCCGCAGCAGCTCCTGTGCGGCGCCCTCCCTGGGGGCTGCTTGCGGGCGAGGCGGCCACCCGGGCCTCCGCTCCAGGACCGCGCTCCGAGGCCGGTGCTCCGCGCAGAGCGGAGTCGCCAAGAAGCACTCATGTGGGCGGCGTGCAGCCCACCCCAGCCGCTGCGTTTCTCACCCACAGCACAGCCTCCAGCCACAAAGGGACAGAGTCCTGCGCCCCGGGGTCAGCACCGGGGGAAGGGGCAGCCGCCCAGCCCTGGTCTGAGCACACGCAGCACACAGCGGCACGTGCACACACACGAGGGCTGCTCACAACACACACAAACACAGGGACACAGCCACGGGTGCCTTGTACATACACGCGTGCACACGCACACACACGCACGTACACACGCTCACGTGTGCAGGAACACACGTGTGCACCCACACCGCACACATGCACATGCTGGTGCTCGCCTATTCGTACGCACGCTCCTGTGTGCACAGATGCGTGCACGCCTGCGTCTATTGTGTACACGCACGCACACGCACGTACAAGGTGCAATACACTCACACATATAGGTACAACCCAGACTGCAAATTCACACGTGTGGACACAGGCCCTCCTTCGTATGCAAACAAACATGTACGTGCTCACAGACGTGCACGCAGATGCACGTCCCCACACTGTCCCACGCCACCCGCGCACACTGTTCCCACCCTGCCCTCACACTCTGTGCCCGCATGCTGTCCCCTCATGAGACCTGCCGTCTCAGCTGCCCTCCCACACTGTCCACACACTGTCCCCCTGGGGTGTCCTGCAGCGGCCTGGCTGCCCCTCTTGACCCCGAAGCGCTTCCACGCTGAGCACCGGCCATGCTGGAACCAGCTCAGCTGCCAGCAAAGCACTCGGAGCCCTGGAGCTGGAGGGGAGGGGCTTCATGCGGCCGCCCAGGCCCCAGCCCTGAACTTGCTGCCAGGAGCTGCCTCTCAGGGTCGCTGTGGGACCCGAGAGGCTCACACAGCAGCGTGGCAGGGAGCCTGGCCCCGGTGAGGGAATTCTCAGGCTGCGATGTCACTGGTCAGGAGTCAGCCTGCTGTTCTTTCTGAGACAGAGCGGCACCTTGTCCCCACCCCCCGCCCAGCTCCTCCTCTCCGCCCCCTCTGCGGCCGGGCCCGCGAGGGTCAGCCTACCTGAGGATGACATACATGACGAGGCAGTTGCCCAGCAGGCCCCCGACGCACACAGCCAGGTAGAGCCCCACGATGGTGACCTTGAGCCCGAGGGGCAGGAAGGCGCCGTGGCTGGCATTGAGTAGCAGGTGAGGGGGCAGCAGGCTGTGGTTGGGGCTCAGGAGGGAGAGGTTGCCCTGCAGGGGGCCACCGTAGAGAACCTCCCAGAAAGGGGCTGGAAAGAGGGACTCCATGCCACCGCCCTGTGCGCAAAGCCGAGGTACCTGGAGGGCACGGGAACACATGAGCGCAGCGCCCGACCCCCACCCAGCCCAGATCTCCGAGCTCCACACACGCACCCCCGGACAGCCACCGACACAGAGGTGCGTGCACACACGCCTGGGCACAAGGAGACACGCAAACGTGTGTGCCCAGACAGGGACACCCAACAGGGGCACATCTGGCTTGCAGACTCCCACACGGGACGTGTGGATGCAGTTAGCTATCGTGACACGTGTCCACCCACAAGGACCCACAGACACACAACTGCGCACGTGTGGACATGCACACACACACACACACACACACACACAGATGCCCTAACCCGCCCTCATGGACACACAGCCACAGAAGGACTCAAGACACCCACAGAAACACCTGGAACACAGGACACAGGGCTCCCGCCTGCCCCTCCCCAGCCCTGCCCTAGAGCTGCAGGCCCTGTGCCCGCGGCTCAGACTCACCTCGGTCGCCTTCGTGGGGGCTGGGACCCTGGAGCCCCTGACCCTGGCCTGCTGGGCAGCGAGGGCCGGGAGCCCCTCCCCAGTCAGCACCGGGTCTGAATGGGACTGCGGCGGGGCTGGGCTGGGCTGGGCGGCCGCGCGGTGGCAGCTGCTCCTTCTCAGTAGACGCCGTCCAGACGCAGCAGCCTGGTGCCTGAGCTGGGGGAGGGGAGGAGGCTGCAGCTCCAGGGGGCGGGGCCGCGCAGGCTGGAGGAGGGGGCTGCAGGGAAGTGGGACATCGGGCTCGGGCTGGCGGGGACAGACACAGGGACCAGGGCACACTCCGAGATGAGCGAGAGAGAGGCCTGAACCCACAGAGCCTGCATAGAGCCTGGCTCAGACACACAGGCACAGGGACATGCAGGAACACACAAAGAAAAGGAACAGACCCGGAGAGAGGCACAAGGCACACACAGAGACACGGCCTTGGACAGACTTGGACCCACCTCTGCTGGCGTTCTGTGCCCAGTGCACCCTCAGACCAGCTCCCAGGGATGCTGAGCCACGGCAGGCTGCCAGGTGGGTGGGCACAGGGCAGGACCCCTGCCTGGCAGCCCTGAGCCTCACAAACAAGCAGGAGGGCTCCATGTGCCCTGTGCGCCCACTGTGTGCCAAGCCCATCACCAGCACGAGCTCCTCCACTGGCTACACCTGGCCTCTGCCATCAGCAGGACCTTGTGCCAAGAGCATTAGGGCTCAGAGGTGTGATGCCACCTGTCACAGCGGCAGAGACAGGGTTCAAACCCACTTTTTTCAGTCGCTTTAAGACACGCCAAGGGTAACTCTGCTATATCTGGGTCCCAGAGCAACATCTGAGCATGGTTCCCTCATGGGCCCCCAGCACCCACGCAGCTGAACCCAGAGCTGCCTCCTTCCCGGCACTGGGGTCACACGCCATGTGTGTGATCCCAAAGCTGAACCGCAGCCCCACCCGTGGGGTCATTCTTCCTGCCCAGGCTCTGCCCACACAACCCAGACCCTGCTCGGAGCATCTGTCTCCAAGGATGGGGACCTGGTTGCTAAGCAACCAGCAGCCTCGTCGCTAGGATACCTGGCGAATCAGAGGAGGACAGAGCAGACAGCTACCCTAGGACTCAGCATCCCAAGCTGTCCCCCAGGACTTATCTCTGCACCTTCACTGCAGTCGACTCAGGGACACGTGTGGAGACACGGGCACATCCACAGGGCGCTCAGGACACGGTCTCACGTAGCCGCAAACACACACAAAGATGCTCCTACAGGCACAAGGGTAACGCACTGACACAGGTACATGCTCAGAAACGCACAGACACTCAGAGGGACACACACACGTGGCCGCACACACGCAAACGCCCACTTAGGTGACGTGAGGGAACAGGCAGACACAGATCAAGGCCGCAGACACCCGGGGCGCACACGTGCACCACATTCCCCAGGCGAAGTTCGGAGCCGCAGCCATTGACTTTGGGGCCCCAGCAGGGCAGGAGCCCAGGGAGGCTCAACCTCCGGCAGTCTCTGCCAGCTGGGCTCCCCGAGATCTGAGCGGCCAGCCCCAGTCCCTCCTGCCCCAGGCCTGGGCCCGCAGCTGCCATCAGGTCTGGGGAAAGGACTGGACTAGGAGGCTGCCCTGAGGGGGCTGTGAGTTCCGGTCTGAGATCTCCCGTGAGGGTGCACGGGACGGCGCGAGCCAGCACAGAGGACCGCTGGGGTGGACACCTGGCCCCTCACAGGCCAGGCTGGGGACGGCAGCCACCCAGCCATGGACCCGACCCCCGCACGGCCAGGGTACGACAGAACATGTGGGTCACATGTGGGACAGCAGGGGACCCGGTGACATTTGTGTCCAAACAAGAGATCCTCAAACACACGTGTCCTCTGCAGGCAAAAGAAATATGCAGGTGCCCGGGAAAGCCCAAGACACGCAGCTTACGTGACGGCAGCACAGAACACGTGTCCACAAGTCACAGTGGAAGCCTGACCAGCGCTGCACGGGGTCACAGGCCCTCAGGCAGGACCCAGAGTGCCGTTCACACCCGCTGACTGGAGTGAACACCCCTCGCTCCTGCAGAGTCAGGGAACATCGACGTAGACGGCGGACCGGGCAGCCCTCAGCCTTGCGCAGGCGCCCTCTCCGTCTCCACACGCTGCACCACCCCGAGCCGGGCACAGGAATCAAAGCGGAATCACAGGCAGCCTCACCCAGAACAGCCACCTCCCGGGGATCCAGTCACCAGGCCAGCTGTGCTGCTACAAAGCAAAAGGGTTTTAATACCTCCGGGCTTCTTCGTTAAACACTACTTTTCCCTTGCGATTTCTTAATATTTACATACAGTGAAAGACAACTGAGTGGCTGATTTTCAATATAACAGTAAAATGTGCAGTCACTTAGCAATGCTTATGAATTTCATCCTGAAGTTTTATATTCAGGCTTTGGAGTCAGGCATCATGCTTCGATATCTCAGTATTTCCATCAGCCTCTAAAAAAACGTGTGAATCCTGGATAGAGAACAGGTGGAAGATGTGGCCTGGTGCGGCGGGGGACCGACATGGGGCACAGGTGTGGAGAGGCAGGAAGGAGTGCCACTCAGGAATGTGAGCGTGTGGACACTGGGCCCTCCAGGAACTAGAGAGGAGAGGGTATCAAAGGTGTGCAGTCTTGCAAAAGCAGAGGACGAGTTACAAGTCCTTCCTGCACGAAAGCGTGCCTGCTCCCCTGTAACTCCCACTCCAGCAAGCCTCGTCCCCCTGCTCTGGACCCGGGGAAGCTGAGAGAGGGCCCGCATCCCTGTCACAGAGAATTCACTCATGAAGCAGCACAGAGCGAGGCCGGAGGTAGCCTCGGCCTGGACTGCAGGTATCCAGGAGACCTGCCTGAAGGAGGTGGCCTGCTAGGTCAGCCCTCCTAAGCCCTCGTTGCTTCTTCTGGAGCCCAAAGAGAACTCTGTCTTCAAAAGCCCCCAGGTGATGCTAAAGGCCAGGCCCAGGGCATACTCTAGAGACACAAGCTGGGCGACAAGGGGCAGAATCCGAGGAACAGCTGCTGCAAAGGCGTGGAGGCTGGTTCCAGAGGTGGGTGGCATGCAGGCTCCAGGGATATAGGCGCACAGAGCCCTAGCTTACCCTCTCACCAGGAGGCCAGAGCAAGTTTCCAAAAGCAACAGCAACAAGCAACAGCCTCCTTCTGAAAAGCCAGAACCTCGGTTGAGACCCCACCCCCAAAGCCAGGACAGTCCCTCCCCTCAGGGGTTCAGGTCCCGAAATCCCAAAAGGGCACCATCCTGGCCCCAGCATGTCCACGAATGAAAGGGACAGCAGGGATTTCCCATCATGGCTCAGGGGTAACAAACCTGACTAGATCCATGAGGATGCAGGTTGCACCCCTGGCCTTGTTCAGGGGGTTAAGGGTTCAGCGTTGCCATGAGCTGTGATGTAGGCCGGCAGCTACAGTTCTGATTCAGCCACGAGCCTGAGAACCTCCATATGCTGCAGCTGTGGCCCTAAAACAAAAGAGAGAGAGAGAGGAGTTCTCCTTGTGGCTCAGTGGTTAGTGAATCCGACTAGGAACCATGAAGTTGCGGGTTCGATCCCTGGCCTTGCTCAGTGGGTTAAGGATCTGGCTTTGCCGTGAGCTGTGGTGTAGGTTGCAGACGCAGCTCGGATCCCACGTTGCTGTGGCTATGGCGAAGGCCAGCAGCTACAGCTCCTGTTAGACCCCTAGCCTGGGAACCTCCATATGCCGCGAGTGTGGACAAAAAAAAAAAAAAAGAAAGAAAACCTGAGTCTGGGAGCTCCCATTGTTGCTCAGAAGGTTAAGAACCTGATACAGTGTCTGAAAGGACTCAGGTTCCATCCCTAGCCTTGCTCAGCGGGTTAAGATCCAGCACTGTCCCGAGCTGTAGTGTAGGTCACAGATGCGCCCCAATCCAGTGTTAGGGAGTTGTGGCGTAGACCTGCAGCTCTAGCTCCAGTTCAGCCCCTTGCCTGGGACCTCCATATACTGTGGGTATGGCCATAAAAAGAAAAGTTAAACGAAATGCCAGTCGGGTCCTGCACCACTCCGGGGACCCAAACTTGCCCTGGCATTGAGGAAGGGTCCCGAGTTCTGCCCTCTTCCCTCTCTGTGAACACCAGCTGCTGTGCAAGCCTCTCGGGCCACGCAGAGGGGAAATGGGCTCAACCAAGTTCTCCTCCTAGCTGCGCCCCTGACCCCAAAACTAGCCCGCAAAGACCTCTCCAGCCTGGACCTGGGCCCAAAGCCGCCAGAACAGCGGGCTTGGGGCTGGCCAGAAAGGAAAGAAAGCACACGGGGGTTGGAAAAGCTAGCAGCCATACCTCCACCGTCTGCGACAGCCCAGGAGGTCCTGGGAGGCTGCTGGCCCGGGAACTCGCTTGCTTGGACCGCGACTCCACCCACGCACCTCCCGAGGGGTCGCCCCGCCCCCACCGGCATGGGGGAGGGGCCGGCCTCCTGGTTGCCAAGCAACCTGGTCAACAAGCCCCAGAGAGTCAAGGCTGAGTTGGAGGCTCAGATCCGAGGAGGCAAGAAGGCAGAAAGTATGGGGGTGTGGGGACAGGGGGCCCTGTCCTAAGGATGGGGTGGCGGAGGGAGCCGAAGCCAGCTGACACGGGGCCCGCGGCTCTGCCTGTGTCGCGGAGTGGGTGGGGAGCCGCCCTGGCCTGGGGTCTGGGGTGCTGTGGGACAGGCTCTGAGGGTGCTTCTCTTTCCCACTTCGAGGCCCCCCCTGCTGTCACCTCCTCCCTGGGCTCCATACTCTCTTCCTCCACCCACACCCCGCAAGCCACAGGCTGGAGGCCGCGTCTCCCCTGCAGCAAGCCAGCTGTCCACTCGACTCTGGGCCTCCCTGGCACACACGCGACACCTCCAGACACACAAACCGACCCACAGACGAACACACCCCCACACACATCTCCCAGAAAAGCCTGAGTCCTCTGCCCAGGGTAAAAAGAAGCACCACCACCACCACCACCCGCATTTCCAGGCCCCAACCCAACGACAGACGCGCCTGAAGCCAACGAAGACATGGGCTGAACACAACCAGGGTCCCAGCGTCATGCGGAGGTGTCCCCCGAGCTTCACCTAGCCCGGTCTCAAGCGGTCTCCACCCCGGGTGGTGCCTGGGTCATCTCAGGGGTCTCAGCACATTCTCAGCGGACAGAGGAACAGCGGGCACGAAGGGAATTTCCAGAAAGGGAGTGGGAAGTTCAGAAAGTTCTAGCTGACTGCAAGAGTCAGTAGGGAGGCTGAGCTGACCAGGAGGTGGGCTAGGCTTGGGCGAAGGTGCAGAGGTCACAGGTGCGGACCTAAGACGGGCCGTCGGGAGCCCAGAGGGGCGGGAACTGGAAGCCCCTGGTGGGACCAGGTCGAGCCAGAGGAGTGGGCACAAAGGACACCGCTCAGGTACCAACCGGAGGCCCTCTTCGGTCGGCAGAGCCCAGGATGCAGCCGCCCGCCAAGGAGGCTGGGCGCAGGGGCCCCCGGGAGCGAGCTGGAGAGGGGCGCGCCAAGGGGGCGGCGGCGGCGCCCCTCAAGCCTGGCTGGGTCCTCACGCTGGAGGGGCTGGCGGCCATGCGCCCCGCGCAGCGCCATGGCCACCTGCTCTTCGGAGACCTGCTGGAGGACGTGGGCGCGGCCGCCTCGGCCTTCCCGAGAGAATCAGCGGAGCTGGGGTACGGCATGCCTGACCCGCGCGCGTGGACGCAGCCACTCGAGCCGCCGGCGCAGCGCCAGGACCGGCTCCTCGGCATCCTCAAGGCGGCCGAGGCCCGCGGCCGGGTCCGCGCCCTCCGGCTGCGCTACGCCCGCATGCGGGTGAGGCGGGGCGAGGGAGGAGAGCGGAGGCGGACGGGGGTGGGGGACCACCCCACTGGGTGCCCTGCGGGGCGAGGCGCGGCCGCACGCCGCAAAGGCTCCGAAACAGCCCCGCGCCCCGCCCCGACCCGGGACCCGCAGGCGGAGGAGATCTCGCTCCTCATTCTGCGGCAGAAGTCCGCGCGCGCCGCCATGCGGCTGGAGACGTTCCTGCCGCCGCAGCTGAAGCCCACCCGGATCCCGGACCCCCTGGACCGTCAAGAGGTGCCTGCGAGCCCGGGAAGGGGCGGGGGGGGGGGTCCGCCCGCCTCCGCGCACACCCGGCCCCAGCCCCCCTTCCCCTGCAGCGGAGGCGGGTGGAGACCATCCTGGAGGAGAAAGCCCACGGCAGCATCTTCCCGCGCTGACTGCGACCCCTATAGGTGCACGACCGCGCCGCACCTCCTGCATAAAGTTCTCACCTTCCAAACCCTCCGGTCTTTCCGCCTCTCCTCTCTGGGGCCCCCGAGGAGGGAACGGGAGGTGCGGGTGCTGCCTCTCCCGCATCCGACGCCACAGGCATCAGGGTACACAGCACAGCTCCGACAAGGTGGGAAAGTGCAAGTTGGCGGAAGTCAGATGAAAGGGGCAGGGACACCTCTAATCCCCCCAAACCCCCGCAGCCCCCATCAGGCAACTTGGTGCCCTGCGAGCCCATGGGGGGCCCCAGCCTGGGTGTGACAAGAGGAAGAGCCTGGCTCCGCAACAGTCACAGCCCCCAGAGGTAAGGGCATCCTTCGGGAGAAACGGGTACCCAGGTAGGGTCCCAGACTGGTCATTCCATCAGAGGGTCAGAGAGGAAGGTGACATTCTGGGCAGGAGAGTGACTGAGCAAGCGGAGCCGGCCTTTGCAGAATCAGCCATGCTGGGAGGTTCTCCATGGGGAGAGGGAGCCCCCGCACCCGCCAGCAGGCGGTCCCTGCTGCTCAGACAGAAAGTCACCCTCTGGTTTTCCTTTGCACCCTGACTGTTGATCCCACTTCCTGGGCCACAGACACACACACAGAGGACAGAAAGGATGCCACCCCTGTCCCATTCTGACAAACCCACATCCTGCAAACCCTCTGGGCTCTGAAGAGCCTCCCAAGTTTCTGGACATTCTTCTCCTAGAATTTCTCCCCAACAAGGCTCTTTGCAGAGCCTGTGGTTTCTCTTGGGCGCTTCTCCCTTTTCATCCCTCCAGCCTGCAGAGGTGCGGGCCCCAGGGAGGGCCCACCGCACCCCACCCCCCGCCAGGAGGCCCCCCAGCGGAGAGCTGATGGGGAGGGGCGCCGCCTCTACCACAGAGGGTGAGGCTGGGTCCGGCAAGGAAGCGCAGAGTTCCCAGCCTGGCTCAGGACAGGGACCTGAGCCCTGTGTCCTCAGAAAGCCCATCCCCGCACAGGACCCTTCGCCTGTTCTGGGTGGTTGTACCCTTGGCCTTGATCCAAGCCCGGGGCTGTGTGTGGAGCTGGAGTCTGTGGAGGGAGGAGGTTCAGGCAGGGGGGGGAGCAAGAAATGGGGAGAGAGGGTGGCTGGGCGGGGG
>PVHT020008754.1:231875-241908 GCA_004024745.2 Catagonus wagneri | reverse complement strand
TGTTACCATGTTACCACATACACACATTCATGGGAAGTCCTTTAGATGAACAGTCTCTGTTAAGTGTGTGTGTGTGTGTGTGTGTGTGTGTGTGTGTGTGTGTCTGTACATGATTAAGTGAACACAGAGAAAACTACAGGAAGACTCATGCTAGGTTAGGGGGTACAAGTGTTGCTGATGGTTGACAGTGCAGAAAAGAGGGAGGGAGCAAGCCAAGACAGCAAAGACAAGGATTAAAGGTTAATAAAAACTTTAAAATACTGTATCAGCATTTATGCTATTGAAATTGACAGCTCTTATGGTTTAAAACCTTGCCAGAACCCAGTTTAAGACTTGAACCCATGGCTTTCTACTGACATGGTGTCTGGACTTACTGAGGTTTAGGTTCTTTGTGTCTCAGTGCAGAAAGAATTCAGTGAGAGACAAAGTGATAGGCAAGTAATAGATTTATTAAGATAGGATGCTTGTCCATATGCAATAGCCAAGACATGGAAACATCCTAAATGTCCACTGACAGAGGAGTGGATAAAGAAGATGTGGCACATATACACAATAGAATATTACTCAGTCATTAAAATAATGACATTTGAAGCAACATGGATGGACCAAGAAATTTTCATGCTAAGTGACGTTAGTCAGACAATGAAATGCCAACATCAAATGCTATCACTTACATGTGGAATCTAAAAAAAGGACACAATGAACTTCTTTGCAGAACAGATACCGACTCACAGACTTTGAAAAACTTCTGGTTTCCAAATGAGACAGGTTGGGGGTGGGGGCATGTACTGAGGGTTTGGGATGGAAATGCTATATATTTGGTTGTGATGATTTTTGCACATCTATAAGTGAATAAAATTCATTGAGTAATTACAGAAAAAGATAGGATGCTTGTGAGAGATGTAAGTAGGTGGAAAAGGAGGCTCTGACACAAGGATTAAGTGAGCTAGAGTTTTATAATCCAAGGAGAGTGGGGGTGGGAAAAGAGTGCCTCTTCCTCTTTCTTCAAGTAGAGTAGCATAGTAGTTCCTCCTTGGTATCCAGCAGGAGAGTATTCAACCCTATAATGTCAATCTAGGTCTGTCATTGTGCTTATTAAATTCAGCAGAAGGGTTGTCCTTAAATTCCTGTCCTTGATCTGAACCTGAATGCAGCCTTCACCCCAACTGCCATTCAATGACCTGAGTCACAACTCGTGCCTCTACTAGTCAAGCAAACCTGCCTTGTTCTGATGGCTTTGTTGAAAAATTACCAACTTAAGGTGATCTCTCAAAGTTCCCTAGGATTCCCCCTCTATATATGGTCCCTTATTGGGACTTACACAAGTACCTGATGTGGAAGTCTTATTCCATCCCTATCATTATGATCATATTTATGCACATACAAACTATATGCATGTATATGCAAAATATTACAAAATTAAAAATACAAATCTAATTAGTTCATTTTTCTACCTAAAATCTGTTAGTGGTAAAACCAAGCAGGGCCCTGGGGGCTCCTGGGGACACAAGCCTTTCTGTGTCCCCCATGTCTCATTTTTTAAGGAACAAACTCCATGACCTTCCCTGAATTTGAATGGGCAGGTTCAAACAACTGCTAATCAGAGAAGGGAGGGGATGTAGAGACACCAGGGAGGAGCAGTCAAGAAACTATAGGGTAGCTTTGGGGGTAGGGTCCTGGTCCCTCCTCAAGGAATATAGATAAAAACTTTATTGATTACTTCTTCAGAACTAAAGTCCCCAGCACATGGAAGATGTTAATGAAGTCTTCTTTATTCTGGAAAGAAGACCATCAGACTGCTGAACACCATCCTTGAAAACAATGCAAACTTGCCTCTACCCACAGACAAGGATTTATCTGTGGCTCTATTTTTCATTTCCCAAACTATAAAACCACCTCCCAGTCTCTCCTAAAATTTTGAGGTATTGGTCTGCTGTAACCCTCCTTTGCCTGGTAAAGCAATAAAGCTATTTTTTTCTCCTTCACCAAACTCTGTCTCTGTTTTTCTATTTGGCACCAGTAAGAAGAGTCCAAATCCTGGCAACAGTGACTTCCTGACCCCCTGTAAATCAATGCAGACTCTTTAGCCTGGGATCCAGCGACCCCTGTTGTCTCTCCAACCTCCTATGAAACAGAGTACCTCTTTATTCTGTGTCACAGACACATGTTTCCCAGTTGTTCACTTCACTAGACTCCCAGCCCCTCTACCTTGCAGCCCTCTGCTCCTCTTTAGTTCTTCACTGCTGTTCATTTGCTCCTGCATGACTTACTCATTTTTATGGGTCTCAGCTTAAACACCAGTTTCTCTCTTTTTTTTTAGTCTTTTTTACCTTATCTAGGGCTGCACCCATGGCATATGGAGGTTCCCAGGCTAGGGTAGCAGGAGCTATAGCTGCCGACCTTCACCACAGCCACAGCAACGCAGGATCCAAGCTGCGTCTGTAACCTACACCACAGCTCACGGCAATGCCTGATCCTTAACCCACTGAGCAAGGCCAGGGATCGAACCCACAACCTCATGTTTCCTAGTTGTATTCATTAACCACTGAGCCACGACGGGAACTCCAAACATCAGTTTCTCAAGGGGTTTCCCTGCCTCTCAGACATGGCTATGTATCCTGATATTTATGCCCGTGGTTCCCTGTCTTTACTAATATTCTATTTCTTTTTTTTTTGTCTATTGCCTTTATATAGAGCCACACCCACGGCATATGGAGGTTCCCAGGCTAGGGGTCTAACAGGAGCTGTAGCTGCCAGCCTTCGCCACAGACACAGCAACGTGGGATCCGAGCCGTGTCTGCAACCGTCACCACAGTTCATGGCAATGCTGAATCCTTAACCCACTGAGCAAGGCCAGGTGATCGAGCCCACAACCTCATGGTTCTTAGTCGGATTCGTTAACCACTGAGCCACGATGGGAACTCCTAATATTATATGTCATTATTAGTCTCTTTTTCCAAACTTTACTCCAGTTTTCCCAGCTGTAATTTACTGCTTATTTGTTGTTTCTGAATTGGCTAAGAGCCTATAGCAAAGCTCTGAACTAAATCTTCTAACCCTTTTGCCACCTTGTGACCCTCTCAGTCATAAGGATCCCTTTTCAGTTTTCAAGGGGAAGTGGTTTATGCCACTAGAGAGCATCTGTGAGTGACTTGATGCCCTCCCCAGTATTGCTGTGTCATTCTCTGGACTCCTTGGCTGCCTAGGGTTTCCCACTCTGCTCCTGTCCCCAGTGAGGTATCCCTGGGAAGAGGAGAGGAAGAGCCCTTCTTCCAATGACTTATGGAATCCCTCCTCCTCTGTGACCATGATCATGCTCTGGGCCTGAGAGCAGCCTACAGTGAAAGTGAGTTTACGTATTTACTTGCTTTTTAGGGCCACACCCATGGCATATGGAAGCTCCTAGGCCAAGGGCCCAAATGGAGATACAGCTTATGGCCTATGTCACAGTCACAGCAACACAATATCTGAAGCTTGCCTGTGAACCATACCACAGTTCACAGTAATGCCAGATCCTTAATGCACTGAGCTAGGCAAGTGATCAAACCAGCATCCTCATGGATACTGGTCAGGTAATTAACCCACTGAACCACAACAGGAACTCCTGAAAGTGACTTTAAATTCCAGAATGTGTCTAAGGGCAGCTGGAGCTGACATTTGCTCTAGCATCAGATAATTAATCAAGGCAGGTGTGAGGGAGTTAACACAGGACACACAGAGCAGTGAGGACATGATGAACCAAGTTTATTAAGCATTATCTTACTTTCACTGCATGTTTATGATTGTTTGTAAAAATAAACCCAATTTATAGGAAGAGAAAATAATTTAGTTGGGTTCATTTTCAAACCGTGTTGTTGGCAAATTATTCTTTTCATAATAACAGTTTTATTTCTGTAACCTGTAGTATTTCTATATTCACCAAATGGGGTCAGGAAAAAAAAGACTGTATGACTCTATTTTTCCAGAGGACATAGGGAAGCCAGTTTCTCAACAAGGTCACTGACCCTGGTAAGCTTGGATTAAACATTCGGATTTCAAAATGAGAAGAAAATATGGAAATCAATTCTATTACATAGATCTTTGGAACCTAGACGGTGCTAATTCCAAGAGATTTTTATATTAGATAACCTGAGCTTCCTTTCTCATCAGTGGTCATCCTTTCCTCTCTGGCAGAGAGCACTTAGTTGGATAAGGACTCCCATTAGCACAGGGGGAGGTTTCACATGTAAATCCCCTCACAAATGGGAGGGCAAATAGAGAGTGTCCTGCTTAATAAGTCAACATAAATTGGGTGTTAGTTATTTTCTCCTAGAACAGTGCCCTCAGTGGATGGTTATCTTTGAAGTAGAAGAAGCAGGAAGCTTTCAGCCTACAGTGTTTGCCTGACTTTCCTTCCAATCAGGATTGTCCAACATCCTCAGCCTTTCTCCCGTTTCTGCTTCCATTCTTTTCTGAGCCTGAGGAGTGGAAACAATATACGTGGTTAGACATTTGTTTCCACATCTGCTGGTCCAGTTAAGTTTTTTTCCTTCTGAAGAATATTTTTGAGAGAAACACATGGCTTTTACATATTAATAAGAAAAAAGCAATAGAAAAATAAGCAGTAAGAAAAAATTAGGCAAAACAATTTTAAAGTAGAAGTAAGTAGGAGGACTCACATTACATGATTTTGAGACTTAATATAAATGTACAAATGGAAGAGAATAAAGAGTCTAGAAATATGTCTCTGAGTCTGTTTCTGTTTTGTAGATAGATCCATTTGTGCCATGTTTCAGATTCCACATATAAATGTTATCATATAGTATTTCTCTTTCTGACTTACCTCACTTAGTATGAGAATCTATGGTTGCATCCATGTTGTTGCAAGAACATAGAGAACAGACATGTGATTGCCAAGGTGGAGGAGGAGGGAGTGGGATGGACAGGGGGTTTGGGATTGGTAGATGCAAACTATTACATTTAGAATGTATAAGCAACATGATCTCCTGGTGCCTTTTGGCTGTAAGATGCCTCCACAGATTGGATTAAGATGGTGGAATAGAAGGATTGGAGTTCAAATTCTCTCACAAAAACAAAAAAACTAAAACAAAATGCTGAGCAACCTTCAACCAAATGGACAATAGACTTTCAGAAAAGATATTCTACTCCAGAAGACAAAGAGGAAACCACATCAAGAGGTAGGAGGGGTGAGTACATGATAGAAGCAACCCCATACCTCCCGGGTGGGAAGCCCCACAGTTTTGGAAGGTAACTCTATCACAGAGACTCAGCTACAGGACTGAGAGTTCTGAGCCCCACGTCAAATCCCCATGCCTGGGGATCTGGCACATGGAGAAAGAGTCCCTGGAACATCTGGCATTAAAGACAAGTGGGGCTTGTGTGCAGGGGCTCCACAGGAGTGGGAGAAAGAGAAGACCCCATTCTTGAAAGGTGCACACAGACTTTCACATGCACTGTGTCCCAGGGCAAAGCAAAGTCTTCATAGGAATCCGGATGGAACCTGAATGCAATGCTTGGAGGATCTCCTGGGAAAACAGAGGTGATGGTAGTGGATAGTTGTGGGGGAAGGGCATTGGAGGTGAAGATCTCGTGTATATTCATCAGCCTGCATTTTTCTGGAGGTGGCCATTTTTGGGACAATCTGGTCCCTTGCATCAGTGCTGAGAAGCCCCAGGCCAAACAATAATCCAGGTGGGGTCACAGCCCCACACATCAGTAAACAGGCTGCATAAAGACCCCTCAGGTACACAGTTAGCCTCTAATCTCACTCAGAGACAAAGACCCACCCATCATAGTGATAGGAATCAACCCCACCTACCAGTGGACAGGCACCAGTCCCTCCCATCAGGAAGCTTACAGCAAGTCAGCCCTGATACCAACTTTAGCAACAGGGGAGACAAACACCAGAACTAAGAGGCTACAACTCTGTTGTCTGCAGAAAGGTCATCACACCAAAAACCTATAAAAATGAAAAGAGAGAAAACTATAACTCAGATAAGGGAGAAAGAAAAAAACCATAAAAATAGTTCAGTGGTGAGGAGCTTATTAGCCTCCCAGAAAGAGACTTTAGACTGTTGATGCTGAAGATGATGTAAGACATTGGAAATAAACTGGAGGCAAAGACTGATAATTTAAAGGAAAAACCGAGCAAAGAAATACAAGATGTAAAAATTAAAGAAGAGATGCAAAATACAATAACTGAAATAAAAATTCATTAGAAGCAGCCAATGGTAGAATACAGGAGGCAGAATGAATCAGGAATGTGGAGGACAGATTAGTGGAAATCACTAATGTGGAAGAGAAAAGAGATAAAAGATTGAAAGGAAATGAGGAGAGTCTTAGAGAACTCTGGAATAATATTAAATGCACAAACATCTGCATTATATGGGTGCCAGAGGGAGAAGAGAGAGAGAAGGGGACAGAAGAAATATTCGAAGATATAATGGACAAAAACTTCCCTAATATGGGAAAGGAACCACTCACTCAAATCTAGGAAGCACAACGAGTACCATATAAAATAAATTCAAGAAGGAATACCCCAAGACACATATTAATCAAAATGACCAAAATTAAAGACAAAGAGAAAATATTGAAAGCAGCTAGGGGAAAGAAACAAATGACATACAAGGGAACCCTGATAAGGTTATCAGCAGATTTTTCAGCTGAAACTCTGCAGGCCAGAAGGGAGTGGCATGATATACTTAATGTGATGAAAGGAAAAAACTTCCAACCAAGATTACTTTACCCAGCAAGGCTCTCATTCACATTTGAAGGAGAGATCAAAACCTTTACAGATAAGCAAAAGCTTAGAGATTTCTGCAACAATAAACCAGCTTTACAACAAATACTAAAGGAACTTCTCTAGTCAGAAAAGAAAAGGCCACAACCAGAAACAAAAACACCACAAATGACAAGGCTCACCAGTAAAGGCATATATACAGTAAAGATATGAAATCATTCATGCACAGTTGTGCTACCAAAATCAGAAATCATGAGAAGAGAGCACAAATGCAGGACACTGCAGACACATGTGCAATTAAGAAACCAACAACTTATAACAATCTCATTTATATATAGACTCCTATATCAAAACTCCAGGGTAACTGCAAACCAAAAATCTACAATTGATACACAAACAAATAAGAAAAATCAATTCAAATACAACATTAAGATAGTTATCTTGTGAGAGGAGACAACAAGAGGATAAGGGAAGAAAAAAGAGCAACAAAAACCCAAAACGGTTAATACAATGGCAATAAGAACATACATATCAATAATTACCTTAAATGTTAATGGACTGAATGCTCCAACCAAAAGACATAGACTAGCCAAATGGATACAAAAACAAGACCCATATATATGCTATTTTCAAGAGACCCACTTCACTTCTAGGGACACATACAAACTGAAAGTGAGAGGATGGAAGAAAATATTCCATGCAAAAGGGAATCAAAAGAAAGCCGGAGTAGCAATACTCATATTAGACCAAATAGACTTTAAAATGAAGAACATTTTAAGAGACAAGGAAGGACACTACATAATGATTAAAGGATCAATGCAAGAAGAAGACATAACAATTTTAAATATCTACGAACCCAACATAGGATCACCACAGCAAATAAGGCAACTGCTAACAACCCTTGAAAGGAGAAATCAACGATAACACAATCGTAGTGGGGTACTTTAACACCCCATTTACAGCAATGGATAGATCATCCAGACAGAAAATCAATATGGAAATGCAGGCCCTGAATGAAGCATTAGATCAGACGGACTTAACAGATATTTATAGGACATTCCATCTAAAAGCAACAGAATACACATTCTTCTCAAGTGCACACAAAACATTCTCTAAGATTGATCACCTCCTGGGCTACAAATCAAGCCTCAGTAACTTTAAGAAAACTGAAATCATATGAAGCATCTTTTCTGACCACAATGCTAAATGACTGGAAATCAACAACAAGAAAAAAATTGGCAAAAAACAAACACGTGGAGACTAAACAACATGCTACTGCACAACCAATGGATCACTGAAGAAATCAAAGAGGAAATTAAAAAATACCTAGAAGCAAATGACAACAATGATGCAACACTCCAAAACCTCTGGGATACAGCAAAAGCAGTTCTAAGAGGAAAGTTTATAGCAATACAAGCCTACCTCAGGAAACAAGAAAACGCTCAAATAAACAGCCTAACTTTACATCTAAAGCAGCTAGAGAGGGAAGAACAGACAAGACCTAAAGCTAGTAGAAGAAAAGAAATCATAAAGATCAGAGCAGAAATCAATGAAATAGAAATGAAGAAAACCATAGAAAAGATCAATGAAACTAAAAGCTGGTTCTTTGAAAAGATAAAGAAAATTGATAAACTCCTAGCTGGACATATCAAGAAAAAAACAGAGAGGACACAAATCAATAAAATTAGAAATGAAAAAAGAGAAGTAACAACAGACATCACAGAAATACAAAGGATCATAAGAGAGTACTATACGCAACTACAGGGCAATAAAATGGAAAACCTAGAAGAAATGGACACATTCTTAGAAAAGTGCAATCTTCCAAGACTAAACCAAGATGAAAGAAAATATTAATAGACCAATCACAAGTTCTGAAATTGAAACCATGATTAAAAATCTTCCAACAAACAAAAGTCCAGGACCAGATGATTTCACAGGTGAATTCTCTCAAACATTTAGAGAAGAGTTAACACCTATCCTTCTGAAACTCTTCCAAAAAATTGCAGAGGGAGGGACACTCCCAAACTCATTCTATGAGGCAACCATCACCCTGATACCAAAACCAGACAAAGATATCACAAAAAAAGAAAATTATAGGCCAATTTCCCTCATGAACATACATGCAAAAATCCTCAACAAAATACTAGCCAACTGAATCCAACAATGTATTAAAAGGATTGTACATCACTATCAAGTGGGATTTATCCCAGGGATGCAGGGATTCTTCAATATCCACAAATCAATCAGTGTGATAAACCACGTTAACAAACTGAAGAATAAATCCGTGTGATCTTCTCCATAGATGCAGAAAAAAACCTTTGACAAAATCCAACACCCATTTCTGCTAAAAACCGTTCAGAAAGTGGGCATAGGGGGAACTTACCTCAACATAATAAAGCCATCTATGACAAACCCAGAGCTCACAACATTCTCAATGGTGAAAAACTGAAAGAATTCCTGCTGAGATCAGGAACAATACACCACTATTCAACATAGTTTTTGAAGTCCTAGCCACGGCAATCAGAGAAGTAAAAGAAATAAAAGAATCCAAATTGGAAAGGGAGAAGTAAAACTATCACTATTTGCAGATGACATGATACTATACCTAGAAATCCTAAAGACTCTACCAGAAAACTGTTAGAGCTCATCCATGAATTTGGCAAAGTTGCAGGATACAAAATTAATACCTAGAAGTCAACTGCATTTCTATATACTAACAATGAAAGATCAGAAAGAGAAATTAGGAAAGCAATCCCATTTACCATCACTTCAAAAAGAATCAAATGCTTAGGAATAAAGCTACCTAAAGAGATGAAAGACCTGTACTCTGAAAACTATAAGATGCTGATGAAGGAAATCAAGGATGACATGAACAGATGGAAAGACATACCATGCTCTTGGATTGGAAGAGTCAATATTATCAAAATGACTATACTACCCAAGGCAAACTACACATTCAATGCAATCCCTATCAAATTACCAAGGATGTTTTTCACAGAACTAGAACAAAATATTTTAAGGTTTGTTTGGAAGCACAGAAGACCCAGAATAGCCAAAGACATCTTGAAAAAGAAAAATGGAGTTGGAGGAATCAGGCTCCCTGACTTCAGACTCTACTACAAAGCTGCAGTCATCAAAACCATATGGTATTGGCACAAAGACAGAAATATAGATCAGTGGAACAGGATAGAAAGCCCAGAATTAAATCCACGCATCTATAGTCAACTAATCTTTGACAAAGGAGGCAAGAATATTCATTGGAGAAAAGACAGCCTCTTCAATAAGTGGTGCTGC
>PVHT020008754.1:198845-217463 GCA_004024745.2 Catagonus wagneri | reverse complement strand
ATCCCCATGTCTCTGTAGGGTTGAATTGGAAGCCCTGGCAAATAGATTATAACTATTCTTGTAACATTTCACAATCTTTATTTTTTCCAAATAAAAATTTAAAAATATAAAAATTACTTCTCTCTTCTTTCAAGAAAAAAATGTGCTATTTACCTTTCTTCTCTCATATTTACCACCCCTTGCCCCCAAATTCTTATTCAGAAGACAGACTTCAGGTAAAGAAACCGTGGATATACATTCCCTTTTGAAATCCTTTCTACTGAGCATGTTGTAATGCCAAAAATTAAGAAAGTACTTTAAAAAGGTAAGGAGTATCAATAAAAGTTGGGGAGCCAACTTGAATGTGCTCCCAATAAGCTAAAACTGGGAACAGTTTAAGCAACAGAATAAATAACATGATATCCTTATAACCCAAAGAATAGATCGAATACAAATTATTGAAATAAACAAATGGGAGAGAATGAAAATTGTTTCTTTCA
Organism: Catagonus wagneri; assembly: GCA_004024745.2. Lineage (NCBI taxonomy): Eukaryota > Metazoa > Chordata > Mammalia > Artiodactyla > Tayassuidae > Catagonus > Catagonus wagneri. Next base: position 216,984 of record PVHT020008754.1, on the reverse strand, counting down.
GAATAATTCCAGTGAGTACAGTAGAAGGAATGAAGGGAGTAGAAAAGTCAACGTGAGAATACCACAGTGATTTCTGCAGGTAGGATTCCTTGAGGACTGATCAAATTAGTAGATGAGGACTTCCCATGTGGCTCACAGCATAGCTACTCAAGGTTGCTTCTTCAGTGGCTGTGACTCAGTCCCTGGCTCGGGAACTTCCATATGCCTCAGGTGAGGCCACTTGTTAAAAAAAAAAGAAGAACAAGTCAGTAGATGAAATTTTAAGGAGAAACAAGGTATTTGTACAGCCCCAAACAGTCTCTCCAAAATTTTTTACTTTGGCTATTTTAACATATGACCACAAAGTCTTGATCACCAGCACCCTCCCACACACACAGACCAGATATGGTGTGGAATATAAAACTATATACAAGCCCCTGAATCCTTGTGTTTTAAAGTGAGATTCTTTCATTTTAGCCTCCCAGGCTTTCCCTCAGTCTCAAAAGGCTGACTCAAGTGTTAATAAGGAAATACAGTTACAGATAAAAACTAGTTAAAAGTCTCCATGATGTTATGCCTTCCCTTGGCCCATGAACTTACTCTAACCAGCTTTGCAGCAATGATTTCTTCCTTGCTTGATTGCTTTCTTTTACCAATGGTTGCTTTCTAATTAGAGTTATACTGCACCTAGTATTTTATTCTGTAAATGAAACACTCCCTAGCACCCCTCCCTGAAAGCAACCTTCTTTCTAAAGAAAAGGTCAAGGAATGATAACCCTGAAATAAGAAACCACCACCTGATCTTAGACACCTTAATCAATAACCCTGTCTTCCAAACTAAACCTATGAATCCCCTTGTTATCTCCTCTCAGGGGAGGACACAGTTTTGAGATCATTAGCCTGCTGTGGCCTACTTTGCCTGGCAAAGCAATAAAGCTATTCTTTCTGCTTCACCTAGAGCTCTGTCTACAAAACACCTGGCCACAACCCATTAAAAGTGTCAAGGTCACACAAAAAAAGGAAAGAGTAAAAAACTGTCATAGGTTGGAGGAGATTAGTGATATCTCACTTAATACAGTATAGTATTCTACACTGGATTCTGGAAAAAGGACATTAGAGGAAAAACTGGAGGAATCAGAATAAAGTCAGCAGTTAAACTGATTGTACCAATTTTTAATTTCATAGTTTTAATAAATGTATTCAATTATGTAAGATACTAATATTAAAGAAAACTGGGGGGACAGATTTGCAACTTTGTCTACATCTAAAATGATTTCAAAATAAAAAATCTAAAAGGCTTTACATCGAGTACATGCACCTTCCTGACACCATTATGAATTATGCACTATTCTCACAGAGGGACCTGATCTTTTTCCTTTTCCTTTTTTTGTATTTTTATGGCTACATCCAAGGCATATGGAGGTTCCCAGGCTAGCAGTCAAATCAGAGCTGTAGCTGCCAGCTTACTCAACAGCCACAGCAACTCGGGACCTGAGCTGCATCTGTGGTCTACACCACAGCTCATAGAAATGCTGGATCCTTAACACAATAAGAAAGGCTAGGGATCGAACCCAGGTCCTCATGGATGCTGGTTGCATTCATTAACTACTGGGCCATGAGAGGAACTCCACAGAGGGACATTTTCAATGCCCTCAGAATTAACCTCTCCAGGAACACATCCCTAGATAAATCATGGAAAGAGCTGAGCCCTCATCCTCTTAGGCGTTATGAGAATTCTACATTACATAAGTTACTTGAACCAAGTCTGTTTTCTCATCTGTAAAATAGAACAATAAAACACTACAAAGCAAGAGACAATATTTTAGCTTCCTCCATTATCTTGGTCACTCCTAGCCCTTGTAAGTTTATATTGGCAACATCTAGGCTATTCCAAATGATGTCTAGTCACCTAATTTGGGTTGTAAGGGAATAGAGAAGCTATAAATCCTAGCCTCCTTATCACAGAGAAGCCTGGGTCTGCATTTGCCAAATCCCATGGAAGCACAGAGAGCCTCTGTTCCTGGCTGAGCCATAACTTTTTCCTGTTATTAGACTAAACTACTCTTGGCCAAGGACCTTGTTTAATATGGCACACTTCACCCAATGTATCTTAAACTTTCTTGTCCAAAGGACAAAATGCCCATGATTCTCTCATGCTGACATCACTTATCTGCTGAGTCAAAATTCTCCAAAAATTTTGAGCTAAAAGTGATAACTGTTCTAGCAAATTTTATATTCTACTCCCATAAAAATCCTTAAAGGAAAGATAAGATGGCTAAAACATAAAATTTGGCTAAAATATCGTGCTGCCCCCAATTCCAGCCTAATTGCTATTTGACTGTCAGTTATCAATGTTACTTTTTTCCTTAACAGAAAATAAACAGTGTATCCTTTAATAAAAAATGGGTTCTAGAGGTGTCTGATTTCCCAAAATAGTTGAATTTCCAGAAACATTTTTTTTTAGAAAATGAATTCTTGGAACAAAGGCTCTTTAATCATGTCTATCGCTCTGCAGAGTGAGAATAAAATGGTTGTTGTTATCCCACATTTCTGCCTCACAGAGTGCAATTTCTAAATAAGTTGGATCACTGTAATCAATGAAGCCTAATTAAATAGAAAATCAAGAAGTATGAGAGAGGCAGTTATGTTTAAATGCATGAATTCAGGAAGACTAGAGTGGAAGGAGGAAATAATGAGCATGCCTGACAAGGAGGGCAAACATATTTGGCACTGGTGGTGGTATTGAAGAAGATGAGGCAGTTGAGAACAAAATATAGATTTAAAGCAGAATTCACTTTCTTTTTTCTTGATGAGTATTATAGGACAGTTTTAAAGTTTGTTTCCTTTTGTTGTGATGGTCCATATATTTGGGGAAACACATGAAAATTATTGCAAGTCATAATTTATTCAATCTTTTTTGTCAGAAAATACCACAAAAGATTTGGTCAAAAAGTTTTGAAGTTTTACACTATTAGAAAAGACAGTATTTTAAGACTGTGTTTTAAAACATGTAAATGTAATACATGTACACAACAAAACATTTCAAAAAGTGCTGAAGGGGGAGTTCCCATTGTGGTGTTTCAGAAATCAATCTGACTAGTATCCATTAGGATGTGGGTTTGATCCCTGGATTTTCTCAGTGGGTCAGGATCTGGTGTTGCTCTGAGCTATGGTGTAGGTTGCAGACATGGCTGGGATACTGCATTGCTGTGGCTGTGGCATAGGGTGGCAGCTGCAACTCCAATTCGACACCTAGTCTGATAAATTCCATATGCCATGGATGTGGCCCCCAAAAATAACCAAAAGAAGTACTGAAGGATATAAAACTAAAAGCCTGTCTTCTTTTTCTTTGATGTTGCCAGACAGATTTCTCAAAACACCCATTCTTAAAAATGTCTTATTTTTATTTCTGTTTTAATGAAACCACATGTGTGCATTTTTTTGCAAGCAGAACCATAGTATATACACTGATCTGCATCATTTTTTTCACTTCAGAAAGTATTTCCTTGTCAGCCTGTATTTTTTCATGGTTGCCATTTTTAATGGATATTCCATAATTTATTTAAGCATTCTTGTGTTGATGGACATTAAATTAATTGCTATTTGGATCTGTTACAAGAAAATTGCAGTGAATCATATATTTTGTTCACAAGTATATCTGGAGGAAAGAGTTCTAGAAATATAATTGCAGGTCAATTACAAACTATATATTTTTAAATGTTGACTGACTAACACCATATTGCCTTCTTCTATTTTGGGAATGTTGGAATATTTATGGACTTAGAAAATCCTCTTCTGTAGAGGTGCTTTTAGTCTCCACTAGCGCATAGAATACCAGACTATTGATGTATTCATCACTTAGTGAAAATAAAAAGCACAGTTTCTGGTTCCATATTCAGGAAAACATACCTGAATGTGCCATCTCAAGATAGACACTGGAAAGTAGTTGACACTCAAAAAAATGTTTGTTGAATTAATGGATAAATAAATTGTGACAGTGCTGAGGTAGAGTCAGTATGTGTTTGATAGTGTTAAATATTAACAAAAAACTCATCACCTAAACAAATAGAAAGCATAAATTTTAACAAATTTTCTTTGCATTTTTGTGCTAATAGGGAAGATAAATACTTTGAGATAAGTAAAAATAAACATTCAAATTTCTCACATTAGATAGATATTCTAAATGCCCATTATTAATTTTGATTTCTATTTTCTTTGGATGATATTTGGTTTATAGTTATTTCAACCATATTATTATTAGTGTATTTATTTCTTAGGTACATGTTTAAATGCTTTTTATTTTATGACTTTCATTCACTTTGTTTACAAACTTTCTTTTTAGATTTTGGCAAAGAAATTTAGTATCCTCATCTGTGAAGTGAATTATTTGGTTTAGAGGTTCATCGAGGTTCTTTCTTGCTCTACTAGTCAGGGAATCCATTAGTATCAAGTTCAAGGGAATAATCTGTACCTTTGGCATTATAGGGGCTTTGTATTTCAGTGCATATCTTCCAAATGAGAATGTCTGATTGCCTTGCACATAACTAAAGGGTAAATATAAATAATTAGACTTTATATAAGGGGTCTGTTCTTCAATGAATATTTCTCTGCAGGAGTTCCCGTCATGGCTCAGTGGTTAATGAATCCGACTAAGAACCATGAGGTTGCGTGTTCAATCCCTGACCTTGCTCAGTGGGTTAAGGATCCGGTGTTGCCATAAGCTGTGGTGTAGGTTGCAGACGTGTCTCAGATCCTGCGTTGCTGTGGCTGTGGTGAAGGCCAGCAGCTGCAGCTCCTGTTACACCTCTAGCCTTGGAACCTCCATTTGCCACAGGTGCAGCCCTAGATAAGGCAAAAAGACAAAAAAAATGATTTCTCTGCATCCTCAGAGCAAAGATTTTTTTACTAAGATTTTTTTATATCTATTCAAATAATTAGTTTTATTTGTATCAAAAATTACCAATCTGGAAAAGATATAGTTCCTTTGGCAATTCATAAATTAAGTTTACTAATTAACTTACTCTGAAAGCATACTAGAACTCCCTTTAAATAAATATCAAGTTAACAAAATAATATTTATATAAACCTTGATTTTGTGTCAGGTTCAAGCACTTTATGTCATATAATGAGTGGCTAGATAATGATTAGTTGTATAAACCAAAACAAAAGATAATTCTACAATTTGCTTTCCCAAGTCCTAAGTTATTCAGTCGAGGAAAAAACACAAATTATAGATTAATTCTTAAGATCTTCACCTTTAAAGAATCCTCCATGATTCTGGTATCCATAATGAATGCTTCCTTGGCACTAAGTTATACATTGATCAATATGAGGTATATTCTGTATTTTATTTAATCTTAAGAGACTCTCAGTGAGATCAAAAATTGATTTCTGTTTTTTTCACACTATTTTGAAATTCATGCATAACCAACATGCAGAAATCAGAGATAGAAAAACTCTATTGGCCTAAACCTATTCCCAGAATAGTGCAAAGTGGGATGTTCAAAGGGAGGGAAAAATGAGTCCAAATGGCCACCAAGGACACATGTATAAGAAATGAATGTCAACTCCCAGCAGCAGATATGAACTGTTCCCACACCTGACAACACCAAGATGAACAAGCTGTAGCTTACAGATGAATTTGCAAGTGATGTGGTCTTCTGGGGTCCAAAAGAAAGGAACATCTCAGTCCCACTCCTGGTTCCTCAGCTCTGATTTGTGAAGGCCAGCATATGCTGTCCTGAAATCTCATTGTCACAGCCTTTTATATGTGGAGCTGAGGAGTTACAGAAATCCCTCAGCATTTCAAGGTCATTTGAACAAAATTAGTAGCAGAATCAGACAATATCTTTCCAGGGACATTGTAGATTTCCCTTGTGGTGAGAGATGACTCTAAACAAATTCTATCTGTTGCTACTGCACACACCCCAGGGGAGGGGAGCTACTGTTTTGGCAGATCCCATGGGCGCCATGACTTGGTCTGACCCAAAAGAGATGATTTAGAACACGTACCAGATTATCCATGTCCCAGTTCATCTGAGACTTGTGAAAAGTCATCCTCTGCCCCTTGATGTGCAAATGGACTGGAATGATGGAAGAAGTCACTATTGGGTGTAACATTACAGGAAGACTTAAAGAGGCATCTTGTTATTTAGAGCCATTAATACTTGAATAGAATGTTGATGACATATCATGATCTGTTTAGTTCTCTACCAGCTGAAGCAGGAATTGACCCCTGATGAGTGTTTTCCAATAAAATGCATCCAAGTGAGATGACTTCGTTCTTTAGAGTGGCTCTTATCCCATTTCATAGGAGCACATTTTGTCCTTAGGGGAAACACTTAGAATACTCACTCATCTGATAAGAAAAATAGCTCTGGTTTTCAACAAATCTTTCAACTATGCTACTAACTGCATACTCATTACTTGGTTCAGTGAATAATAAATACATAACTTACATTACATGTGACAACCTTGTCTAATATTGAGGTTCAAATTTTATCATGTTGAAGTGGTAATATTTAATATTTAATCTATGAAAGTACTTCAATGAGCCCACTTATTTTAAACTGACTGCCTGCTTTAATAGAAGAACCAAATTTTACAGATGAAAGTGGTTTTCATAAGGAAAGAGAGGAGTTAATTCTGAAACCATTTTGGAGATACCACCTATGCAAAAGCAACAATTTAAAGAAAGACAATCTCAATGAAAAATGTTTCAAGGAGTACATTGAAACCATAGAAGTATATTATTTATACTTAAGAAAATGCAGTGAAACTAAATACTAGCACATGACAGATAATTAAATGATAATTTCTTTCTCTCCATCCTGATGAAATAGAATTCATATTTTATGGCAAGATGAGAAGAATTTAAATATAAAATTTGTCTTTGACCATTTGGGCCTCTTCACTCCCCTTTAGTGTGTGTTGTCGGTCTGTATTAACCAGATCTCCTTAGGAGAAAACATCACATTAATCTCATCCAGGGTCACATCTCCTTAGGAGATAACCTTCCTTCTTCATCTCATAAGGGGCCATGGCACCCATTGATAGGGATGGAGTGGGATGATTACACTGATAGTTGTAGGAGTCCCAATAAGGGACCACAGATAGAAAGGGAAGCCTGGGGATATTTGGGATATCAATTTAAGTTAATAATTGCTCAAGAGGTCCATCTGAACAAACAAAGCAGGCTTGCTTGACTAGTGGAGGCACAAGATAGGCCTCAGGTCACTGGGTGTGGGATGGGGGTAAAGGCTTCATTCAGATTAAGGGCAGGGACAAGAGTTTAAGCACACCATTCTGCTGATTTGAATAAGCACCATGACAGTCTTAGTTTGACATTATAGGGTCAAATACTCTCTTACTGGATACCAAGGATGAGCTACTACTCAAAGAAAGAGGAAGAGGCAGTCTTTTCCCAACACCACTCCCCTTGGATTATAAAAATGTAGTCCACCTAATCCTAGGGGCAGAGCCTCCTTACCTGCCTGTTTGCATCTCTCACAATCATCCTATATTAGTACATCTATTTCTTACCAATCACTCTATCTCTTGCTGTATTATTTCTCTTCTGAGACAGAAAGAACCTGAACCTTAGTAAGCCCAGGCTCTGCATGAGTGATTCTAATTTAAACATCATGGGTTCAAGTCCCAATCTGGGTTCAGGCTGGGTTTGAGTCCTGACATGTGGGTTCAAGTCCCAATCTGGGTTCTGGCTAAGTTCAAATCACAAGTGCTGTCAGTTTCACTATGACCCTCTACTTATTTTGTATGTGTAGATATGGATTGGGTAAACTGTCAATAATATATAATTTAATATGCAGTCTGCTGTCTCAAAAATTTACATAACTGTGTTTTGAACTCTAACTGGCAGAACATTTCTTGGAGATTTCTGAGAGGCTGTTTCCTGGTTATAATCTTCAGTTTGGCTCAAATAAAATTTTCCATTTCTTAGATCAACTGGTTAATTTTTTCTTCAAACATGCATGTTGTAACCAGAAGGAAACACCTGGAGTCTACCCTGAACTGGTGCTTCATGTGAAGCATGGTCCCATTGAGCCACACTGGTTCCTCAGTCATTCCATTGAGTTCCACTGACATCCAGATCTCATTGTGAAACCAAGTAGGACCCTATGGTATCCTGGGCACACAAGCCTTTCTGTGTCCCATATTTCTTCTTTTTAGGGAATAAACTTCAGTCTCCATGGCCTTCCCTGAGTTCCAAAGGGAAAGTTCAAATTGTTGGTCATCAGGGAAGGGAGGAGATGCAGAGATCCCAGGGAGGAGCAATCAAGAAACCATAGTGCAGCCTGGGATAGGGTACTGGTCCCTCCTCAAAGAATATAGGTAACAGTAATCTTTGAGTTCTTCTACAGGACCACACCCCTGAATGAATGGAATATATTAATGAAGTCTTCTTATTCTGGAAAGAATACCACCAGACCACTGAACACCAGCTTTGAAAACAATGCAAGCTTGCCTCTACCCTGATCCTTATCTGTGGCCTTATTTTTCACTTCCCAAACTATAAAACCACCTCCCAATCTCTCCTAAGGGGGGAACAGTCTTTGAGGCATTAACCTGCAGCAACCCTCCTTTGACTGGCAAAGCAATAACGCTATTTTTTCTCCTTCACCCAAAACTCTGTCTCCATGTTTCTTTTTGGCACCAGTGAGCAGAGGAAGTGTCTGGTAACAATTGTTTGAGTGACGATCCTGAAAATGTTATTCAAAGTATTCTTACTTAAAACCAGAGTCTTTTTTTTGTCTTTTGTCTATTTATGGCTGCACCCACAGCATATGGAGGTTCCCAGGCTAGGGGTCAATTCAGAAATGTAGCTGCTGACCTATACCACAGCTACAGGTATGCAAACTCCAAGTGGAGTCTGCAACCTAAACCACAGCTCATGGCAATGCTGGATTCTTAGCCCACTTAGCAAGGCCAGGGATCAAACCCGAGTCCTAATGGATACTAGTTGGGTTTGTTAACCACTGAGCCATGATGGGAACTCCACCCCCCTCTTTAAATGCCTTTTATTGTTTTCCATTATAGTTGGTTTACCGTCTTCTGTCAATTTTTTAAAACTTGGAGTCTTAAGGGGCACTGGTACACTACCTAGGCAGAGTCTGTTGAGGATCTGACCAGGAAGCCTAGGAAAACATAGATGGCTGAGTTTTGTTAAGTTTGGCTTAAATAAAAAAAAAAAACAAGTTAACATGTGGTCTTGTGAGAATTAACACAGGTCTTTTCAATCAAAGGAAGACTTTGTTGCTTCATTTTGTTCCTGCTTTGTCTGAGACACCTCCTCCAACACCCTCTTTCCCTCTTCTCCCAGTAACAATTTGTTTCAAATTAGCCAACTGAGAAGAAAATGCACCTTAACCTGACCAATGGGAAGGGAACAGATACACCAACTGTGTTAGAGATAAATAGGGGTGTCTTCCGTTTTTGCATGTGCTTTTTGAGCACTTGTGCCCTTCTGCAGAAGTGAAGAGCATTATTGAGATCTCCTCATGTTCATGTGTCTCGCTTTATGACACTGACAAACCAAGCTGAGGTCATTTTCCCCAACAGTGTGAACAGAGCAAAATTTTGCTAGTGAAATTATAGATTGAATTATTCAGCTCTGAAGGATAAGGGAGACCCACTACAACTAGCAAGTAAATACTGCATGACAGAGGCTGATAATCTAGTGCTACAAGTACCCATGGAAATTGTAAACTGTGGGATAAACTAAAAAAAAAAAGAGTTGAATCATTTCAAGGGCAACTATTTGGTTAGTTAGACTCAGAAGCAAGGACGTATTTGATCCACCATACTGTTCTCAGAAAGTTGTTCAGATTATTTCATATTTGAATTAGACTACCAGAATAATAATGGAAAGCCTAAAGGCAAAAGGGTTCCCATGCAGACAATCACCTATGGGAATACCAGCTGGGTTTATGTATGCTTGCGAGCACTTAAGTGGAAATGAAAGGAAATCCCATCCTGAAATGGCCAAGATGGGGTTCTTTTGGGGGGCATTGCCAAACTGATTTTTTATGCACTATTTTCAAGCTAACAGTCTTCTGGATCTCTGCCAGTAGGGTCTGCCAGAAACAAGAGTGGTAAGAATTTTTATCTTTCTAAAACTACTTAGCAGGAAAAAAAATATTTTTAGGGCTAGCTCCTTGGATCCTTTGAATTGAAAAAAACTTCTAAACTGTTAAAATTTTAGAGAGCTCTCATCTTGAAATATTACACTTATTTTTGTATGCAGAAGCCCCGAAATAACTTCATTGGAAGATTTATTGTAGAAGGCTAATTAAAAATTAATGATAAAAATGTACCTATTACTTTAACTATTGCTCCCCTTTAAATTTAATTTAAAGTTATTCTAGTAATCTTTTGTCTGAATTGTCTTCCCCCTTTGAAAACAATAGTAAATTGTCACAGTGGGACCACCTGAAATTATAGGCTAGCCCCTTTAGGTCAAAGGTGAACCGAGGGCCATAGTTAAAAATGAGGCAGTAATAGGGATGGAGTAGGATTGTTACATAGATAGTTATAGAATCCCTGTAAATCCCATAGATAGAGAGGGAAACCCAGGGAATTTGAGAGGTCACTGTAAGTTAATAATTGCTTGAGTGCCATCAGAAGGAACAAAGCAGGCTTGCTTGACCCTTGGAGGCAAGAAGTATGCCTCAGGTGACTGGGTGGGGGATGGGGTGAGGGTTGCATTCATGTTCATACCAAGGATAAGATTTTAAGGACCACCCTTCTGCTGACTTGAATAAGCATCATGATAGTCCTAGTTTGACATTATAGGGTCAAATTCTTTCTTACTGGATACCAAGGAGGAGCTACTACTCAAAGAAAGAGGAAGAGGTGGTCTTTTCCCACCCCAATCCCCTTGGATTATAAAAATGTAGCCCACGTAGTCCTTGGGGCAGAGCCTCTTTGCCTGCCTGCTTGAATCTCTCACAAGCATCCTATCTAAAGAAATCTATTTCTTGCCTCTCACTTTGTCTCTTGCTGAATTATTTCTGTTTTGAGACACAAAGAACCTGAACCTCAGTAAGTCCAGACACCAGGGGAGTGATTCTTACTTAAAAACCATGTTTTCAAACCCCAAACTGGTTTAGGCTTGGTTTGAGTCCTGGCACATAGGTTCAAGTTCCAATCTGGGTTATGGCTGTGTTCAATTCATTAGTGTTGTCAGTTTCAGCAGGAGCTAAATGGGCTTCAGGATAGACATTTATAGCTAGCCTCTTGTTTACACTTTTAAGGCAGGAGTTGGTGGCTCTAGTATAAATATTTACAATCATCCACTTGCCCCCATACATCTTGTAGGCAGTTTCCCATTGCCTAGAGTGCTCAGAAATAAGCTCTTATGCTGGTACTGCCCCTCTCCTCAATTCTTCCCCCAACAATGATGTCTTGCCTCTCTTGTGGGACAAGTCTTCTTCCAAGTACACTCTCTATTGGCACAGTCCAGCCTCTTCAGGCCATTTCTGTGTACTCTGTGTAACTATCCCTTGTCCTATCCTTGGATCTGACTTCTTAAGGCTGAGCTTCAGCTCATGGCCCCACCCATTCTCGGGGCAAGGCTGGGATTCACAGCATAGAGGTACTGACCATCTGTACAGGTTACTCTTCATTTTGCCTTCCACAAACTGGTTTCTGCTCTTTTCTCCTTGGCTCCAAAGTTCCGTATTTGCCTAGGCTGCTCTCCTATGGGTGCAGGAACATTTCATCCCTCACAACTCCCTCCCTGGGGCACAGTCCCCATTCTGATGCCTCTCTCTCTCCTAACTTTCCTTTTTTCTTTTCCTCCCTTGTCCTACCCAGTTTGGTGATTTTTATTTTCCTTGTCCTTTTGGAAACATCAAATGACTATTTGAAATTGACCATCTCTTTAAAATATAAATTTCAGGAAGGTAAAACAAAGAGCAATTGGTAATTTGTAGCTTGATTTGTTAAGTTCAAATAGAGATCTTAAATGTCTTCTTCATAAATATTAGTAAAAAGGATTTAGTGATATGGGCAGGTGATCTGGATTTGTCCAATCTACCAGAAACCCAATTTGTATCCAACCCTTTTTGTAATTGATGGGTTTTATATTATTGTCCTGATTCATGTCTGAAATTTGGGGATGGAAATTATGGGGTATTTGTTTGTATCTGTTTGTATATTTGTATAACTCTGTGTTGTAGATGTGTGTTATTCCCAAAGTTAATTTGTAAAAGCTTTATTGAATTGGATTATGGGAAATTAAGCATTTATATAAATACTCAGGAATATAAAGGAAACTGTCCTGAATGGAATTTTGTGTCACATAATCTGGCAAATATTGTGTTGAATTAATATCAAGTATTAAAAATATCTCTGGTTTAATTATTACAGGAATGTTTTTAGAGTTATCAACATTAAATATAATATTTTAAAGTAACTAGTTTAATTAGAAATCAAATAAGATCTTACTATTTCTGTTACAAGTTTGTTGGCAAGAAAAATAACTTGGTATGATGAAACTTTTAAGTAAATAAAGTAGAGGTAAATGAATTAAAAGCTTTTAGGTAAACTCTATAATTATATTTTGGAAATATTTGCCTAAATAATCTTTCCAGATGTTGGTAATGAGTTTTGTTGAATTAAGTTAAATAATGAAAAATTATTAAAAATCCAAGTCATTTTCAAATAAGATACTGGAATATTAATTACTGAACATAAATTTCCTTTTACACAGAGCTGAAAATATATAGGATTATTAATATATATGCTTGGTGCCCAATAAGACATTTTCTTTTTTTTTGTTTTAAAGCACATGGTGAACAAATAATCCAAAACTTTATATGGAACAACAAAAGACCCAGAATCACTAAAGCAATCCTGAGGAACAAAAACCAAGCAGCAGGTATAACTCTCCCAGAGTTCAGGCAATATTACAGGGTCACAGTAATCAAGACAGTGTGGTACTTGGAGTTTCCATCATGGCTCAGTTGTTAATGAATCCTACTAGAAACCATGAGGTTGCGGGTTTGATCCCTGGCCTTGCTCAGTAGGTTAGGGATCTGGTATTGCCGTGAGCTGTGGTGTAGGTCACAGATGCAGCTTGGATCCTACGTTGCTCTGGCTGTGCTGTAGGCAGGCAGCTACAGCACCTGTTAGACCCCCGAGCCTGGGAAACTCCATATGCCATGGCTGTGGCCCAAATAAGGCAAAAAGCCAAAAAAAAAAAACCAACACAGTGTGGTACTGGTACCAAAACAGACGTACAGACCAATGGAACAGAATAGAGAACCTGGAAATAAACACAGATGATTGTGGTCAATTAATCTTTGACAAAGGAGGCAAAAACAGAAAATGGGGAAAAGACAGTCTTTTCAGTAGATCTTGCTGGGAAAACTGGACAGTTGCATGCAAATTAATGAAACTAGAACACACTCTCACACCATGCACAAAAATGAACTCAAAATGGCTCAAAGACTTAAATATAAGACAAGACACCATTAAACTTCTGGAAGAGAACATAGACAAAACATTCTCTGACATCAGCCTTACCACAGTTTTCTCAGGTCAGTCTCCCAAAGCAACAGAAATAAAAGCAAAGATAAACCAATGGGACCTAATAAAGCTGACAAGATTTTGCACAGCAAAGGAAACTGAAAAGAAAACTAAAAGACAACTTACAGAATGGAAGAAAATTTTTTCAAATGATGCAACTGACAAAGGCTTAATCTCAAAAATATGCAAATAACTTTAATACATCTCCATAGCAAAGAAGCCAAAACCCCACTGAAAATGGGCAAAGGACCTGAATAGACAGTTCTCCAAAGAAGATATTAAGATGGCCAACAAGCACATGAAAAAATGCTCAACATCACTGATGTTTAGAGAAATGCAAAGCAAAACTACCATGAGATACCACCTCACACCAGTCAGAATGGCCATCATTAATAAGTCCACAAACAACAAATGCTGGAGGGGGTGTGGAGGAAAAGGAACCCTCCTGCACTGTTGGTGGGAATGTAAGCTGGTACAACCACTATGGAAAACAGTATGGAGGTACCTTAGAAAACTAGACATAGAACTACCATATGACCCAGCAATCCAACTCTTGGGCATTATCTGGGCAAAACTTTCCTTGAAAAAGACACTTGCATATGCATGTTCATTGCCACACTATTCACAACAGCCAAGACATGGAAACAACCCAAATGTCCACTGACAGATGATTGGATTAGGAAGATGTTGTATATATACATGATGGAATACTATTCAGTCATAAAAAGAATAAAATAACGCCATTTGCAGCAACATGGATGGAATTAGAGACCTTCATACTGAGTGAAGTAAGTCAGAAGGAGAAAGCCAAATACTGTATGATATCACTTGTATCTGGAATCTAATATACTGCACTAATGAACCTTTTTACAGAAAAGAAAATCATGGACTTGGAGAGCAGACTTGTGGTTGCCAAGAGGGTAGGAGAGGGAGTGGGGTGGTATGGGAATCTGGGGTTAGCAGTTGTAGACTATTGCCTTTGGGATGGAAAAGCAAGGAAATCCTGTTGTATAGCACCGGGAATTATGTCTAATCACTTTTGATGAATCCACATACATATGTGTAACTGGGTCACCACACTGTGCAGCTGGAAAATTGAGAGAAATCTATAAACCAGGTATAATGGGAAAAAAAGAGATTGATTTGCCCAACTACAAAAAAAGCACATGGTTTCTAGAAAATATAAATAGTATTCATAAGTTTGCTAATCCATGGATTGCTAATATAAAAGATGGTTCATAATTTCTTATTTCTTTGTTTTTGATAGAGACTAGGTATTGGGGCCTCCTCATGAATGAACTGCATTCTTTTTTCTTATTTTAAGACCAACATCACAAGGCCAGGAAGAGAAAGAAATGACAACTAAGTAGACTGCTGACTCAAGATGCTGGACCAGGACTGTATACTAATTACTTTGACATCTGACGCTTTCACTCATGAATCAAATCTATTTCTTCCTTGGTCTCAATCATTTGAAAAAGTTTCTAAAACTCAATCCAACTGTTGGGTTTGTGGCCAACCACCTATGTCCAGGACTCTTAAGTTGTATTGGTGAATTTCTCTTCTCCAAGGGTCTAGATGGCCATCAGAACGGGTGACGAAATGTAGGTACACCAAGTAACATTAAAATTGGCTAGTTTGAATCATTTTTTGTGCTTTAGGCTATGAGGGTGATCCCTAGTTGTCTAATATCCTTCCTGGAGGTGATTTAGGAAAGAGGGATATTGGCTATGTGTCTGTTTTTTAAAGCAGACAGTTGGAAATTTTGTTTTTGGATTGGTTAGGTTTTATATCAAAGGTACACTTGAAGCATGTCATTTTCTATCTCTAGGAGTTATCTAGCCCTTTGTGGGGTATCTCTCCAGATCAAGGCCCTAAATGGCAGAGAATCAAAAAAAAAAAAAAAAAAGAAAGGAAGGAAGAAAGAGAGAAAGAAAGAAAGAAAGAAAGAAAGAAAGAAAGAAACTATATCCAATACAGCACAAATAACAGCTAGTGGATCCTCCTGAATAACATTTCTATATTCCCTGTTGCCTTCATTGTCATGCCAGCTGTGCCCAAGTCATCAGATGTCCATCCTGCATGCCTATTGGCTGTGGCCTTGGCATAGCTGGTGACTGAACTGTCTGAGAAACCTGGCACTGGAGATTCTAGCTAAATTGTTACTGGGTAGAGTGGCTCTGGGACCCTCCTCTTTTCTCATGAGAGCATCACCCATTTATTTGCAGTTCTTCCAGCCTTGTCTTGATAGATGTACATTCCAAGGCTCAGAATCCTTGAGCTAACTTCGAATTCTTAGCCACTGAACTCTACAAAAGATGTCATCAGGAGGCAGCCAGGGGACAGAGGTGTCTAGGAAGTCTAGCACTGCCTGTCTGTGCTTGTGATCTAAGGGAACATTCATATGTGATCATGTGAAAAGATGAGATTCATATCTTTCCTCAAATCCTCAAAGGCTCTAAAATTTACTGGGAACAATAATGATAATAATAATGTTAATACCTAACATTTATTGAATATTTAATGTGTTCCAATTGTTATCTTAAATTCTAAGTATTAACTCTTTTAACCTTCACACACCTTTCTGAGGAAGAGAGACACCGGATGTCTTGCTTGTTATCACACAGATCACCAGGGCTCAGCATCTCTGGCTTTCAGGTCAAATGTGACTGACCGACTGCTTCTTTCAAATAGTATTTATTTACCCATTTACCTGTTTATTTATTTTGTTGTGGTAAAATATAAATAACATGAAATTCATCATTTTATTAATTTAATTTTTTAAAAATTTGCAACATTTTAACATTTGAGATATATACGATTTATAATAGTATACGAGTTTCAGGAGTTTCAGGTGTAAACAGTGATTTAATACTTTTATAGACTGTATTCCATTTAAAGTCATTATAGGGGGACTGTGGAAAGATGGCAGAGGAGTAAGAGGTCGTGCTCACCCTCTCCCACAAATACATCAAAAAACGCATCTAAATATAAAACAAGTTGGACAAATCATCATCTGAATGCTGATTAATTTAAACCTTCAAAAACTGCAAGAAACCCTTGAAATAACTGGGTAGAACAAGTGAAGAAAAAAAAAGGTGAGAGAGAAAAGCAATTAGGACCGTAACCAGCACTCCAGGGAGGGAGCTGTGAAAAAGAAAAGTTTCCTGGGAAGAAACCTAAACAACGATCAATAGATCAACGACCATCGGAACTAGAGGGACATCAAAGCCTGAGAAAAATGCAGCAGCTGGATTGAGATAGGAAAATTGGAGTGAGAGACCTGAATACCAGCGCAGACACCACAGCCTGAGGCACCAGGCGGTGCCTGGGAGCTAAGACACAGTTTCCTAAGGTTAGTCCCTGCGAGAGGGCAGAGGTCGGTGGCCACGGCGATTGCAGGAATAGGATAAGGAACAGCGATATTCTATGATTTGTGGAGAATGAAACCAGGACTGAGGGAACCGAGGAAGCCTGGTCCCGCAGGGGAGGCAAGCCTCGATTGTTAGGGAAGAGGAGAGGAGGAGGGGCTGGCCGCCATAGGAAGCAACTTGAACTAGCGTGCAGGGCGGGGTGACGGTGACCCACCAAAGAGAGCAGAAGTGGGGAGGAGCCAGTGGAGGCTGCAACCATGGCAGCGGGAGCGGAGCCGTGCCTTGAAGCCCATGGGCGGAGCGCGGTGCCAGGTTGTGGAACCAGGCGCCTGCACCAGCCAGCATCAGTGGGGGTGGCGGGGTCCTGGGCCAGTCCACGGACCTAGGCGACTGCGTCAGCCCACAGAGCTGGTAGCTCTGGCGGGCGGAGCAGTACGTGATGACACGGAGCTAGCTTTCGCAGAGGAGCGGGGCTGGTGGCAGCCGCTGCTGCCCACCCCAACAGATGAGAAAGCATCAGCAGAAGGGTGGAACACATGCCAGCCTGCTGAGCCAGACTCTGATAGGTACCGCTTGTGGTTCCAGTCACCGCAAAGAGGACTTTGCAATCAAACACTAGTTTTCCACGGCTCTCACTCCTAAGGGAAATGATACTTCCTGCTGCTGCTAATGCCAAATGCTTAAGACACCTGGTAGATCTGCCTAGAGCTCGCAACCACTTCCCAGGGCTGGGCAACTAGGAGTGGACAGCGTGACCTTCCTGAAATTGGGAGAGTAGAGACTAGGCTTCCACTGTAGATTTTAGCCATTCCTACACTCTCACAGAGAACACTCAGAGTACCACTGAGATAACAGCTTGCTCATTCCAAAGAAAGAGACATCAAATAGTCAAACTCCTACACCAAAAATAAATAGTAACCCCACCAAAAATTACAAAGGGGAGCTCCTCCCTAGAAGTAGCCTTCCAAGTCTACAGCGTGGACTCCCCAAACTCACAGAAAAAGAAAACCACAAACAAGATGAAGAAGATCAAAATCCATTCCCAGTTAAAAGAACAGGACAAGTCTTTTAAAGCAGCCAGCAATGAAACTGACCTCTGTAGTCTGTCAGAAATGGAGTTCAGAAGGGAGGTAATGAAAATACTTGAAGAATTAAGGCTGAATATCCAGAAATTAAGAGAAGATGCAAACAGCAATGCAGAGTCCTTTAGAAAGGAGCTAGAAATCATAAGGAGG
>PVHT020008754.1:164935-194005 GCA_004024745.2 Catagonus wagneri | reverse complement strand
TACAGCAATCAGACAAACAGAAGAAATAAAAGGCATCCAAATAGGAAGAGAAGAGGTAAAACTGTCACTGTATGCAGATGACATGATACTATATATAGAAAACCCCAAAGACTCAACTCCAAAATTACTTGAACTGATCAACAAATTCAGCAAAGTAGCAGGATATAAGGTTAATCTTCAGAAATCAATCGCATTTCTAGATACTAACGATGAAATATTAGAGAAAGAATACCAAAATATTTTACCTTTTAAAACAGCACCCCAAAAAATCAAGTACCTGGGAATAAACCTGACCAAGGAGGTGAAAGACTTGTATGCAGAGAACTACAAAACATTAATCAAGGAGATCAAAGAAGATACAAAGAAATGGAAAGATATTCCATGCTCATGGGCCGGAAAAATTAATATTCTAAAAATGGCGATACTACCCAAAGCAATCTACAGATTCAATGCAATCTCTATCAAATTACCCATGACATTTTTCACAGAACTGGAGCAAATAATCCAAAAATTTATATGGAACTACAAAAGACCCAGAATTGCCAAAGCAATCCTGAGGAACAAAAACCAAGCAGGAGGCATAACTCTCCCAGACTTCAGGCAATATCACAGGGCCACAGTAATCAAGACAGCATGGTACTGGTACCAAAACAGACATACGGACCAATGGAACAGAATAGAGACCCCAGAAATAAACCCAGACACCTACGCCCAATTGATCTTTGACAAAGGTGGCAAGAACTTCAAATGGGAAAAATAAAGTCTTTTCGGTAAGCTTTGCTGGGAAACTTGGAGAGCTGCATGTAAATCAATGAAACTAGAGCACACTCTCACACCATGCACAAAAATAAACTCTAAATGGTTTAAAGACTTAAATATAAGACAAGACACTATTAAACTCCTGGAAGAAAACATTGGCAAGACACTCTCGGACATCAACCTTACTAATGTTTTCTCAGGTCAGTCTCCCAGAGCAACAGAAATCAGAGCAAAGATCAACCAATGGGACCTAATCAAGCTGACAAGCTTTTTGCACAGCAAAGGAAACCAAAAAGAAAACTAAAAGACAACTTACAGAATGGGAGAAAATTTTTTCAAATGACACAACTGACAAGGGCTTAATCTCTAAAATATATAAGCAACTGATACAGCTCAACTGCAAAAAAACCAACCACCCCATTGGTGAATGGGCAAAGGACCTGAATAGACATTTCTCCAAAGAAGATAAACAGATGGCCAACAAGCACATGAAAAAATGCTCAACATCTCTGATAATTAGAGAAATGCAAATCAAAACTACCATGAGATACCACCTCACACCAGTCAGAATGGCCATCATTAACAAGTGCACAAACAACAAATGCTGGAGGGGGTGTGGAGAAAAGGGAACCCTCCTGCACTGTTGGTGGGAATGTACCTGGTGCAGCCACTATGGAAGACAGTGTGGAGGTACCTTAGAAAACTCTACATAGAATTACCATATGACCCAGCAATCCCACTCTTGGGCATATATCCAGACAAAAATTTCCTGGAGAAAGACACTTGCACACGCATGTTCACTGTAGCACTATTCACAATAGCCAAGACATGCAAACAACCCAAATGTCCATCGACAGATGGCTGGATTAGGAAGAAGTGGTATATATACATGATGGAATACTATTCAGCCATAAAAAAGGATAAAATAATGTCATTCGCAGCAACATGGATGGAATTAGAAACCCTCATAATGAGTGAAGCGAGTCAGAAGGAGGAAGACAGATGTCATATGAAATCTCTTATAACTGGAGTCTAAAACACTGCACAAATGAACATCTCAACAGAAAAGAAAATCACGAACTTGGGGAACGGACTTGTGGTTGCCAAGGGGGCGGGGGAGGGGTGGGGGAGGGGTGGGATGGAGTGGGGTAAATACTGCTTTAATGATGGAATAGCAAGGAGCTCCAACTGTAATGCACGGGGAACTATATCTAATTACATGTGACAAATCCATATATGTACATGTAATCGGGTCACCACATGGTGCAGTTGGAAAATCTGACAGAAATCTGTAAACCAGCTATAATGCAAAAAAAAATAAAGTCATTATAAAATACCAGCTATATTCCCTGTTCTATACAATATATCCTTGTAGCTCATCTTTTTTTATATATAGCAGTTTGTACCTCTTTATCCCCTACCCCATCTAACACTTCCTCTCTTCCTTCTCCCCACTGGTAACCACTAGTTTGTTCTTTATAACTGTGAATACTTTTCTATTTTGTTGCATTCATGATTGTTTTATTTTCTCAATTACACATATAAGTGATATCATACAGCGTTTGTCTTTCTCTGCATAACTTATTTTGCCAGGCATAATATGTTCCAAGTCCACCAGTGTTTTTTTTTTTTTTTGTCTTTTTTGCCTTTTTATGTAGAGCTGAACCTGTGGCATATGGAGGTTCCCAGGCTAGGGGTCTAACCGGAGTTGTAGGTGCCGGCTTATGCCACAGCCACGGCAACACGGGATCCAAGCTGCATCTATGACTTACACCACAGCTCACAGCAAACCAGATCCTTAACCCACTGAGCAAGGCCAGGGATTAAACCTGCAACCTCATGGTTCTTAGTCAGATTCGTTAACCACTGAGCCACGAAGAGAACTCCACACCAGTGTTTTTGAAAATGTCATTCTTTTTGTGGATGACTAGTGTTCCATTGTATATACATATCACATCTTCTTTATCCATTCACTTGTTGATGGACATTTAGATTGCTTCCATACCTTGGCTTTAGTACATGATGCTCCAATGAACATTGGGGTGCATTTATCTTTCCTAATATGTGGTTTCATTTTCTTTGGATGTATACACAGCCATGAATTTGCTGGATTATATGTTATTTCTATTTTTAACTTTTTGAGGAAACTTCCTATTGCTTTCCATCGTGGCTTTACAAATTTACACTCCTGATAACAGTGTACAAATGTTCCTTTTTCATCCTCACCAAAGTTTTTATTTGTGGTTTTTTCAGTGATAGCCATTCTGACAGGTGTGAAGTGATATATTGTGTTTTGGATTCACATTTCTCTGGTAATTAGTGAAGCTGAGCTTCACTAATCACACATTTAAAAAAATCACAAATCTTTAAAAAATTTGGATTCTGTCTTTTTCCTAATCACCTGGCAAAAAGCTTATTAATTTTTTTCAAAAAACTATTTTTTTTCATTTTGGGGGGTCTACATTTTATTAATTTCTTCTTTATTATTATTTGTTTCTTTCTTAGGTGACTTTAGGCTGTGTTCTTTTTTTCTAATTCCTTTATATGGTAGGTAAGATTGAGATTTTCCTTGTTTCTTGTGTTAGGCCTGTTTTGCTATAAATCTCCCTCTTAGAACTCCTTTTGCTGTGTCCCAAAGATTTTGGAATGTCATGTTTTTTTTTCACTATTACTAAGGTATTTTAAGATCCCCTATGTGATTTTTTCATTGACACATTTGTTTTTCAACAACATGTTTTTTACTCCTCACGTATTTTTCCAATTTTTCTTCCTGTGTTTAACCTCTATTTTCATATTATTGAGGTCAGAAAAAACCTTTTGCCTTTTTTTTTTGTCATTTTAGGGCTGCACTCGTGGCATGTGGAGGTTCCCAGGCTAGGGGTCTAATCGGAGCTGTAGCCGCTGGCCTACACCGTAGCCACAGCAACGCGGGATCCGAGCCGCATCTGCGACCTACACCACAGCTCACGGCAACGCCGGATCGTTAACCCACTGAGCAAGGGCAGGGATCGAACCCGCAACCTCATGGTTCCTAGTCAGATTCGTTAACCACTGCGCCAGCACGGGAACTCCCCCAGAAAAAACCTTGATATAATATTTATCCTCTTAAATTTGTTGACACTTGTTTTGTGTCTTAGGATGTGATCCATCCTGGAGAATGGTCTGCGTGCACTTGAAAAGAATGTGTTTTCTTGTTTTTAGATGGACTGTCTTATAGATATTTGTTAAGATCAACTGGTCTAAGGTGTCATTTAAGACAACTGTTTCCTTATTGATTTTGTCTTGATAAACGAACACATTGATGTAAGTGGGATGGTGAAGCCCCTACTATTATTGCATTGTCAAGTTTTCCTTTTCTGTTTGTTCACATTTGCTTTAAATATTTAGGTGTTCCTATATTAGGTGCATATATGTTAACAAACATTATATACTTCTCTTGTATTGATGGCTTTATTATTAAATAATGTTCATTCTTTGTCTTTTGTTATCAAGTTTGTTTAAAAGTCTAATATGTCTGAAATGAGTTTTGTTACCCAGCTTTCCTTTCGTTTCCGCTTGCATGAAATATTTTTTTCATACTCTCACTTTCAGTCTGTTTTTCACTCTGAAGTGAGTCTATTGTAAGCAGCATATATATATGGGTAACATTTTTATTCAACTATCCACTCTATGTCTTTTTATTGGAGCATTTAATCCATTAACATTTAAAGTAATTATTGATAGGTGTTTACTTACAGCCATTTTATTACTTGTTATCCGGTTGTTTTTGTAGTTCTTCTCTATTCTTTTCTCATACTTTTAATTTCCTCCTTTGTGGACTGATGATTTTCTTTAGTGGTATGTGTGCATTCCTTCCTCTCTTGTTTTTGATTTGTTTTTACCATGGGATTCATATATGTTGACCCATAACTGTATCTGTTTATTTTAAATAGGTGGTTCTTTAAATCCAAACGCATTCTAAAAGATCTACATTTTTCACTCTTCCCCCATACTTTGTGTTTTTGATGTCATGTTTTATAACTTCATGTTTACCCCTTTACTGCTTATTTTAATTATAATTGATTTTACATTTTTTTTGTCTTTTAATCCTTGTAGCATCTTATTTAAGTTGCTGATGCATCAGCATTTACTATATGATTGGATTTACTAGTGGAGATTTTCTTTCCTTACCGACATGTGATTCTTGTTGTACACTTTTATTTTCTATGAACAGAAGACTCTTTAGCATTTCTTTAAAGGTTGGTTTAGTATTAATGAACTGGTTTAGTTTGCTTGTCTGAGACTTTTTAATCTCCCTTTTTACTCTAAAGTATAATCTTGCTGTATAGAGTACCTTAGATTGCAGGTTTTTCCCTCTCAGATCTTTGAACATATCATGCCACTCCTGGCCTGCCAAATTTCTGTAGAAAAATCAGCAGAGAACTTTATGGGGGTTCCCTTGAACAGGGTTGTTTTCTTATTGCTTTTAAAATTCTCTCTATATCGTTAACTTGTGCCATTTTATTGATATGTCTTGGTATGGATCTGTTTGGTTTCATCTGGTTGGGATTCCCTGTGCTTCCTGTACCTGGATATCTGTTTCTGCCTTCACATTTGGGAAGTTTTCAGTCATAATTTCGTCAAATACATTTCTCACCTAATTGTCTGTATTCTCTTTCCGGGACTCTTATAAAGGGAATGTTGGTATGCTTGATGTTGTCTTTGAGAACACTTAAAATATTCTCATTTTATTTTTTAATTTTTTTTGATTGGATGTTTTCTGTTATTCTATTCTCTGGATCACTTATTAATTCTTCTATATCATCTACTATGCTGTTAATGTTTTCTAACATTTTTTATATCCATTATTGTATTCTTCAGTTCTGACTGGTTATTTTTTGTATTTTCTAGGTTCTTATTAAAATTCTCACTGTGTTAATTTAATTTTGTCTCTAATTCAGTTAGCATTCTTACTACTAATGCTTTAAATTCTTTGATACATTCTCAGGAGCATGGTGACAGACCCGACCCTCTCGAAAGTGGCTGTTCACCTTGGAGACATGCTGTGGACATGGGTATGGCCTGGTGCAAGATTTACACCCTTTCCCAGATAGTGGAAGCTCAAGTTGGGCAGCAAGAAACACTTGGGCTGTGGAAATCAACTGCCTGCATAGATTAATACCTGCAAGTATTGACTGCCCTCTGTCATGGGACTCGACCCCCTGCAACTGCCCTGACCTTCCCTTCTTCTTCTTCAGTGTTCCCAAAATAAACTCCCACCACAGATCCTTTATAAGCCTAGCATCTCCTCATAGTTGCTGATGGTAGCATATTCAGCTCAGCCCATCTGCTTTGGATGTCTTAATAAATCTTTCTTGCTTGATCAACTTGGCCTTACACATTCCTCCCTCAGCAAACCTAACACTCTATTTTGAAAATTGTTTAATCTATTTAATTATTGAATTAAATATTTAATGAAATCTGTTTCATTAATTGATTTTTCAGGGGTTTTCTCTTGCTCTTTTCTTTGAAACACGTTCCTCTGCCTTATCAATCTCCTTAATTTTCTCTGTGCAAGTTGTCTATTGTGATCTTGAAGTGGTGTCCATGTATAGGAGTTCCCTATACAGTCTGCATGTGCCTAGTAGTTTTGGTAGGATAGATGGATCTGTCCTGAACTTAATTCATGTCTTTCCCCAGTGAACGTAATGAGCTAACAACTTGATAAGAGGTGTTCTAAAAATGCAAGATCTAGGTCCAGAGCCCAAGTGTGAGCCAGGTTATCCCCTCTGCTTGGTGGCTGTCACAACCTTTGGGGCATAGAATTGGGTCACAAATTATGTGAGCAGAAACCCTAAATGTCAAATCCAAGCTGGCTGTCTTCTCTTTTATGTGTATTCTCTCTTCTCACCTAACACTGACACTCTCACTCCAGAGATGAGCAGTGTTGGAGCAAGAGGGGCTGGTTCAGGTGCTTGGCATGGGTCAATGCTCTGGCTATGGTGGTCCAGCTGCATTCAAACACCAATATTATTTATGACGTGCTACCTGTGTAAGCAACAATAATAGCTGTTCCTGCCCTGCTCAGATGGTGCTACAGTTCTGAGCTACCCTTTTCCCTCACACCTGAGCTTTCTCTTCAGCTGGGGTAGACCTTCCCCTGGAGTGGTGATGCACTGTAAAGCAAGGGGTCAGAGTAGTTGCTGGTTAAGGCTACATGTGTGCTGGAGTGGTCATGGAAAACTGGACAGTGACTGGTACAGTTTCAATCCACCATTATTTACCTTGTTTCAGGAGTAAGCAAGCATGTGTGCAATCATCACAACAGAGTCTGGTCTTCCCAAAGTCTTTCTGTTAATCCCACCATCCTTCCAAGCAGACAGACTTATCTTCCTGGTGTTGGATCCCCTGGATCACCCAATATGCAGCTCAAACCACTCACTCCCCAGGTAGGATCTCTGTCCATGTAATCTCCCTCCTCTTACTCCTCTCAAAGGCACAGGTATCAACCTTATCACTTCTCTTCCCTTCTTATCTAATACCATGTGGATCTTTTTTTACTGCATTGATGGAATGAGTCTTTCTGACAGTCTCCAATTAGTTTTTAGTGAGAATTGTCCCATATGTAGCTATATTTTGATGTCTTCATGGTGGAAGATTGTTCTATGTCCTCCTACTTTATAAACTTTATCTACCTTTTCTTTGTTTTATTTTCTTTCTATTCCTCAGACTAAGTAATTCAAGTGTCCTATCTTCCAGCTGGCTAATTCTTTAAACTTCTGCCTGTTACATCTGCGAGGTTTTTAAAAAGATATTTCTCTTAGGTTTTTTTTTCACTTAAGTTATTGGACTTTTCAGCTCCAGAATTTTGTTCTTTAAAAAAAAAATCTATATTTTTGTAGATATTCTCATTTATATTGTTTTCTTGAATACTTTTAGTTATTTTTCCTTGTTGTCCTTTGGTCTTTTGAACACATGTAAAACAAATGTTTTAAAATATTTGTCTTGGACTGGTGCAGGGGAAGTGAAACTATGAACCATGAGATTGTGGGTTTGATCCCTGGCCTTGCTCAGTGGGTTAAGGATCTGGTGTTGCTGTTAGCTGTGGTGCAGGTTAAACAGCTTGTATCTGGCATTGCTGTGGCTGTGGCTATGGCTGTGGATGTGGATGTGGCTGTGGCTGGGAGCAATAGCTCCAATTCGACCCCTATCCTGGGGACCTCCATATGCTGTGGGTGTGGCCCTGAAAAATGTAAATAAATACATAGATAAATAAATAATAAAATATTTGTCTTGTAAATCTGATGTTTGGACTTCATCAAAGTTGGTACTGTCAATTATTGACTTCATTTGAAGAGCCATGTTTTTCTGTTAATTTAGATGCCCCTGATTCTTTTGCTTAAAATTGAGCATTTGGCTATTATGATATTATAACTAAGGAAATAAGATTCACCCCTTCCCCCAAAGTTCACTTTTTTTTAATCATTGAAGGCTGTATTAGTCTGTCTTGAGAATTTTCAAAACTATTTTTCAAAGGCTATTACTTTTTATTTATTACCAAATTCTCTCTTCCTTTAGCTCATGTTTAGGTAATGTTGGGACAGATTTACTTGAATGCCAAGGGCCCTCCTAATATTTACAGGTTGGCTCTGCTGAAGCACTCCTTCAATACTTATCTAGCCTACCTCTGAAACTAGAAATCAGCCCAAAGTGAAAACTTAAGTCCTTCTTGGGTCTTTTCTGAGTATGTATCTTGCCTGAGCTTGTGCATACTTTCTAAATTCTCCAGGACACACCACAAATTTTGAATGTCCAAACTTCTCAAATAGTCCCACATAATTTCTCCTCCATTCCTTACATGGTATTTTGTATGTCTTCACCTTGAATCTCTTGCCATAGGCATCTTTGTGTCTGTCTGTAGTCACTAGCTTTTATAAGTAGCACCTCTCATTTTTGTACTTGAGTTCTCAGTTAATCAAAATAGAGATGAACATCTTACACCAGCAATCAGGTATCCCCTAGATAGGTTAGAATAGATGCACACAATAATTTCCAAATAAAATCTCTTTCCTTCAGTTTACTGGGTAGAACTGGGAACTATTTAGAGACAGGTATTTACATTGTGCTGGGAAGCTGTTGGCATAAGGGTAAGTAAAAATGCTATATAATTTTCTTTATATTTTGAAGATGATTTTTCTTGATTGGGGCCTTTTATTTTTTGCTGTAAATTCTTACTCTTTCCCAGAATTCTCACAAAGCAGTTTCAGGGAAAAGAAGGACAAAGAAACCGTAAAACTTTCAGTGTCTGCTTTTAAAAAAGTTTCTGTAAACAAAACGAAAGCTTAGAGCTTTTGAGTCTGCCATTTTTCTTCCATCCCCTTTGATAATGAAGTTTTAAATAGAACTTATATTACAGGAGGAGTCAGGGCAAGACTGTAGGGAAACAATGTGGAATCTGAATTTTACTAAAATGTGACTTGATACTTTTTTTTTCTAGGTATTGGGGAGAATGGAGACTAAAATGGATATGATATTAAGTTCTTTGTTTAAAAGACTGAAATAGAAAATGTTTGCTTTCATTTTTTAATTTTCTCTCAGCCATCTCATTACATCTCTCATTGTAATTTTGAGGCATTACACATTACAATCAAATGTCCTTCTTAGAGAAAATAAATTGATGTGATCCTCATCATCACTAGAGAAGCTGCTGACAGCCCTCACCAGTCTTGTTAGTATTAATCTCACAATAATCAAAATTAAATAACATGCCACTGGCACAGCCAAAAAATTATAAATAAATGAATAAATAAATAAATAAATTGCCCTGACAGAGATAGGTTAGTTACATATATGTTGTGAATTGTAAGTAGATACAAATGACCTACATTTGGAAGAATAAAATCTAATTTATATAAAGAGGAGATGGGAAAACTCAGGTTTAAAACAGTGGTTCTCATCTGGGGAGAATCATCTGGGGAGATTTCAAAATTGTAGCTGACCAGAGTGAACCACAGACTAATTAAATCAGAATTGAAACTGAGAGGACACTGTGGGGTTCCTGGGTACAAAAGCTTTTCTCCCCCACTTATCATCTGGAGGAGAAAGGCCTTATTCAGCCTCCATGACCTTCCCCAAGTTTCAAAAGGTAAGTTCAAACAGTCACTAATAAGGGAAGGGAGGGGATGCAGAAACAAGGGAGGAACAGTTAAGAAACAGTAATGCAGCCTTGGGGCCTTGGGGCAGGTCCTGTTTTCTCCACATATCTTCGAGTTTCTGCAGAAGTAAAACTCCCAACAAAGGAGAAGTGTTAACTACCTAATGAAGCATTATTCACTCCAGAAGGAGGACCACCAGAACCAGTCCTAGGGCCTTTAAACATCAGCTTTGAAGAAGAATGAAAGCTTACATCTATCCTGATCCTTATGTGTGGCCTTATTCACCACTCCCAAAATATAAATCCTATTCTCTCCCAAAGGAGGGCACAGTCTTCAGAGTTAGCCTGCTTTGACCTCCTTTGCCTAGCAAAGCAATAAGGCGACTCTTTCTCCTATGCCCAAAAATCTGTCTCTGCCTATCTGTTTGGCACCCATGGATAGATGTTGTGTTTCAGCAACACCATGTCTGGAGGAGATTTTTTCCAAATATATTTATTGAGGTATAGTTTATGTTGATTAAAAAAAGTACAACCTGAAAGTTGAGAGTTAAGTTTTATGTAGGCTGAAATTAGGACTTAAGCCCTAGAGGCAGCATCTCAGGTAACTCTGAGATACTGCTCCAAAGAGGTGAGGGGGTAGCTAGGAGATATGAATTTTTGCTACATGGGAAGGTAGTACGAACAAAAGGTTTACAGAAAACCAGATTTACTGAAAAACATTTACAGGAAACCAGTTTTTATGGGAAGATAAAGGACTGGTCTTACTGGTATCAGGTCTGGGATTACTGGGCATACCTTTAATATGCACCTCAGCTGTGGACCAGTCTTCTTTGTTTCTTTCCTGAGTTCCCTCAGAGATCACTGGCCTACCCTTGGGAGTGGCTGTTCTCAAGGATGACCATGACATCTTTTGTTTTGTCCACTTAACTGCAGCCCAGATCCATCTGAAATACTTCCTCCAAGAGGGAAGGGGGACTATCAAGGTGTAAGTCAAAAAGGTTAAAGGGAAGGTGCATGCAGCCATGCACACTTTTTATGCACATTTGCAAAAGTCTCATGAAGGTTACTGCTAGTCACAGAGATCAGTCATCATTTAAGGATTTCAGTGTTTCTCTAGATAGGAGGAGGTGCAATAACTGGTCTCATAAAATCACCTCTTAAAAATTCCTAACTATCTGAAGACCTGTTCTTCCAGCTTTCCCAGAGCACAGTGTAGCCTCATGCATGGTCTCCACCCTGAGCTCCAGTTGGGGCGCTGTGGGTCCACAGCTGCAGTGGCTCAAGTTTTTCTCTACGTAAATACTGATGGCAAGTGCCAAACTTCAGTTCACATTTATATACCATAAAATTAACCTATTTAAATTGTATAGGTTAAAGACATTTTTTAAAAGTAAACTTCTGAAGGAGTTACCTTTGTGGCTCAGTGGTAAATGAATCCGACTAGGAACCATGAGGTTGTGGGTTCAATCCATGGCCTTGCTTAGTGGGTTAAGGATCCAGCGTTGCTGTGAAATGTGGTGAAGGTTGCAGACGTGGCTCGGATCCCGCGTTGCTGTGGCTGTGGCGAAGACTGGCAGCTACAGCTCCTGTTAAACCCCTAGCCTGGGAACCTCCATATGCCATGGGTGTGGCTCTACATAAAAGGGAAAAAGACAAAACAAAAAGGTAAACTTCTGAAATGAATCTGACTAGGAACCATGAGGTTGTGGGTTCAATCCCTGGCCTCTCTCAGTGGGTTGAGCATCTGTCGTTGCAGTGAGCTGTGGTGTAGGTCGAAAATGCTGCTCAGATCATGTGTTGCTGTTGCTGTGTCTGTGGTGTAGGTTGACAGCTGTATCTCCAATTCAATCCCTATCCTGGGAACCTCCATATGCCTTGGGTGTGGCCCTAAAAAGAAAAAAAAGAAAAGTAAACTTATAAGAACGTATAACTCAGTATAATCCTGTTTAAGTCTATTCCAAAAAAAAATTCCTCTTACTGATTTGCAGTTAATCACCATCTTTTTCTGGACTTTTCATAGGGATGGAATATGTGGTATTTTACAATTGACACCTCTCTGCTTACATTACCCACATGTTGTTCACTTTTTCACATTAGATCTCTTAGTGATACAGGAAAGATGTTACCAGAATCTGGGTTCTTGTTTGCAGTGGTTGAAGAACGAACTCTGAGAACACACAGGCGGCAAGCAAGCAAAGTCTTTATTAAAGGCAAGCAAATAGCTCCCGGGGCTGCTGGGACTGGGGAGAAGAGCCCCCTTCTCTATTGTCCTATAGGGACTTTTATCTCTTAAAGATGGGGGGGTACCAACACGGGTCCAGAAAGATGTGGTTTTTCATTGGCCTTGCCCAGTTACCTATATCAGTCCTTGTCCAATAGGGGTTTTAGGGGTGGAAATATCCCATAAGTTTTATGGTTTCTTTGTCCTTCTCTTCCCTTAGACTAAGTCACTATTCCTTTCATTCCTTTTCTATCAGTTGAAGAGTGGGTTAGAGATTAAGGTCTATCTGGGGGAAGGAACATTTCCTATAGTAAACAAGGCCTGTAGGGAATTACTCTTTCTATAGTAAACAAAGCTTTTGGGGAAGACAGGCTTCCTATAATAAAATAAGGCCTTTGGGGAATTACAGTCTGGAACCCTTAAACCACAAATGTTAATCAATAGCCATATCAAAGAATGCATCAAAGCCCATATTCCTACACTGACTACCTTCATTAATATTCTGCCTCATTATCAAATATATCATAGTTTGTTTAAATAACTTGTCTGATAATTTCAACATCTCTGCCATATTTTAGTCTGGTTCTTGTTCTTTTGCTGTCTCTTCAAAGTCTGTGTTTTAGTATTCTGTGTAAATTTTTTCCTGAAAGACAAACAGGATACACTGGGTAAAAGTTACTAAGGTAAATAGGCTTTTAGTTTAGGTTTCATTTATCTGGCTAGGAATTAGGCTACGTCCAGTGTTTGTTGTAGCTGCAGGTGTCACTAGTGAAAATCTCCTTTGATATCCTTGTTTTAGTCTCCCCTATTGCCTTTGGGTTTTCTAGAGATTTCTTCTTTTTTTTTTTTTGTCTTTTTGCCTTTTCTATGGCCACACACATGGCATATGGAGGTTCCCAGGCTAGGGGTCTAATCGGAGCTGTAGCCGCTGGCCTATGCCATAGCCACAGCAATGTGGGATCCGAGCTGTGCCTGCAACCTACACCACAGCTCATGGCAATGCCAGATCCTTAACCCACTGAGCGAGGCCAGGGACCCAATCCACAACCTCGTGGTTCCTGGTCAGACTCATTAACCACTGAGCCATGACGGGAACTCCTAGAGACTTTTTAAATAAGGTTTTGTATGTCTATTTCATTCTGTTGTACTCTATTTTTTATTGAACAGCAGCTCTCTTGATGGGGTAGTAAATTATGAGAGGGAAGGGAAGTGGTCTGTAGGCTTATGCTTAAGTTTTTTAGTGATCCTGTGACCCTAGGCTGTGACTTTCACAAGTGGATCTCAGTTTTTACCCCTTTAAGTGGGACAGGTATACTAGAGGTCCTGGGGCTGGGTATTTCCATTCTCCCAGGTGGAAGGCTAAATGAAGCTGGGGTTGGGTATTTTCCTTCCCCTGTTCAGTTTTCCCCATCAGCTGTGGTTTGGCAAAATAGTTTATCTGGATGGAAGACCTAATTGAGAACAGAATGCTGTGTGTGCTTTTCAGTATGGCTCCTTTCCCTCTCTTTCTGGAATCATGAGGGGAATTTTCTCAGATGTCCACTGTGAGAGCCTGGTAGGACTCTTGGAGATTATACAGTTTTGGGGCCTCCCTTGAGACTGATCCACACTGCTGTTTTTATCTCTCAAAGTTGTCCACAGTAAGACTCCAGCAAATCTGTCAATTACATTTTAATTTTTTATACCCTGATACTGGTGTCCACAGAGGTTTCTGCCCCTGGGTGTCTATGATAAATTGTTATTATCTATCCTCTGTCTCTCAATTTTGGGGGCAACAATTTATCTTGAAATGGATTTAAGAGAGGTTTTTCAGTTCATATTTTTTCTTTTTTAGTTTGAGTATGGAATTTACAATTTCCAAATTTTGTGCTGAACTGTCATTAATTGATTTTTGTATGCTAAGTCAACCTTGAGTTTCTGGGATAAATTCTCCCCATGATATATATTGATAGATTCAGTTTACTAATACTTGGTTGAGGATTTTATTTGTATGTTCATGAAGGATGTTAGTTCATAGTTTTCCATTCTTGTATTTTTTTGTCTGACTTTTATATCTAGGTGATATTGATATCACTGATTGAGTTGCTAAGGATTTGCTCTTCCTCTATATTCTGAAAGGATTTATGAAGGATAGGTGTTATTTATTCTTTAACTATTTGATAGGATTCAATAATAAAGTCATCTGGATCCAAACTTTTGTTATGAGAAAATTTTAAATTACTAAAAAATTTTTTACCTGTTATGGGATTATTCATATTTTCAATTTCTTCTTCTATCATTTCTGATATTTTGGGTCTTTCTCAGAATTTGTCCACTGGATCTAAGATATCTAACATATTGGTCTAAGGTTCTTCATAGTATTCCTTTTAATGCTTTTAATTTAGGTACTGTTAGTAGTGGTGTTACCTCTTTTATATCTGATGCTAATAAATTTTTATCTTTTCTCTTTTTTTAATAGTCAGTTTAGCTAAAGACTTGTCAATTTCTTTGACCTTTACAAACAGAAACCATTTGGATTGATTGACTTCTGTATTGTTTCTGTTTTCTCTTTTATTGATTTTCACTCTAATCTTCACTATTTCCTTATTTCTGCTGGCATTGACTTTGTTTTTCCCTCCTAGGTTTGTGTGTGGTGTTTGTTTGTTTTTTAGGGCTGCATCTGCAGCATTTAGAAGTTCCCAGGCTAGAGGTCCAATCAGAGATGCAGCTGCCAGCCTAAACCACAGCCACAGCAATACCAGATCTGACCCACATCTGTTACGTACACCACAGCTCATGGAAACACTGGATTCTCAACCCACTGAGTGAGGCCAGTGATCAAACCTGTATCCTCATGCATACTAGTCAGATTTGTAATGCACTGAGCCACAACTGGAACTCCTATCTTCCACTTGTATTTTTAAATAGAAATTTAGGTTATTCATTTGAAAATTTTCTTCCCTTTATATATAAGCATTAAAGCTATAAGTTTCTCTTCAAGCACTACCTTAATGCATCTTGTCAATTTTAATGCATTATGTTTTTATTTTCTTTCATTTCCCTTCTGATTTCTTCTTGATGTATAATTTTACAGTATGCCTTTTAAGTTTTAAATATTTGGGTGTGCATAAGTTTCTTTTTGTTGATTTCTGGTTTATTTTGTGGTCAGATATCATACTTTCTATGATTTTTAATCCTTTTAAATTATTTGAGACACAGTTTATGCACTAGCATTGTTATATTTAAAATTGGCCTATCTGTGCTTTTAGTAATGTGTGTTCTGCTGTTATGTGCAGAATTCTATAGATGTTATTTTAGGTCAGGTTTCTTAATAGCGTTATAAAGTCGTCTATATGCTTGCTGAGTTTTTGTCTAATTGCACTATTAATTATTATGATTGTAGTATTCAACTATTCAGTTCATTATTGAATTACCTATTTCTCCTTTCAATACCAATTTTTGTTGCATATAATTTGGATCTATGATGTTAGGTATACTTTTATAATCATTTGATCTTCCAAATAAATCAATAATTTATCATTATGAAAGATTCCTAATTATCTCTAGGAATTGGCAGCTAATCTAACTCTCTTACATTGCTTGTTTGGTATCTCTTTCTCCATACCAACTTA
Organism: Catagonus wagneri; assembly: GCA_004024745.2. Classification (NCBI taxonomy): domain Eukaryota; kingdom Metazoa; phylum Chordata; class Mammalia; order Artiodactyla; family Tayassuidae; genus Catagonus; species Catagonus wagneri. The sequence continues at coordinate 178,281 of PVHT020008754.1, read as the reverse complement.
CAACCTATTTTTGTTATTGAATCTACAGTATTTCTCTTTTAGACAGCACATATATTTGGATATTTTTTCTTATTTTTATCCAATCTTACAATCACTTCAGGTAGAGATTTAGTCTATTCACGTTTTAATGCTATGCTTGATGTTGTTGGATTTACATTTGCTATTTGTCTTCTAAATAACTCATTGAACTTTTATTCCTTTGATAGTTCTTTGGTGCCTTCTTTTATGTCAAATAGATATTTTCTATTATATCATTTACTTTGCATTCTTTGTTGTTCTTTTACTATATTTTTGAGTTATTTCTTAGGGATTGTTCTATGATTAAAATATGCATTTTAATTTATCGTATTAATATGTCAATTTAATTACAGTAAAATATAGAAATTATGATTTCTGTAGTTCTATTTTTTCTTCTTTTTATTGTTCTTATTGTCATACCTATTACAACTGTTATAAACTTTAACATATGGTTTTATATTTTAATTTTGTTTTATGTAATAATATATATTTTAAGTCAATAAAAAACAAAGAGAAAAATAAAACTTGCATCATCATATATATGTATAGATATATATATAGTCCATATATATGCACAAATATATATACTCAATATTTTCTCTAGAACTTTGAATATGCCATCCTACTTCCCTGGGTCTGTATTGTTTTGATGGGAAATCAGCTATTAATTTCTTTCTCTGAAGGATATGAGGGTTGAGGGGCTTTTAAATTTTTCTCTGTGTGGAGTTCCCGTCGTGACACAGTGGTTAAAGAATCCGACTAGGAACCATGAGGTTGCGGGTTCGATCCCTGCCCTTGCGCAGTGGGTTAACAATCCGGCATTGCCGTGAGCTGTAGTGTAGGTTGCAGACGTGGCTCGGATCCTGCGTTGCTGTGGCTGTAGCGCAGGCTAGTGGCCACAGCTCCTATTAGACCCCTAGCCTGGGAACTTCCACATGCCGCATGTGTAGCCATAAAATGACAATAGGCAAAAAATAGAAAATAAAAAAAATAAATAAAATTTTCTCTGTGGCTTTCAGAAGTTTTAATATGATGTACTTATTTATCTGCCACTTTATAGTTATTCTATTTGGAGTTAAAAATCTTCTTGGCTATATTGATTATGGTTTTTTGTAATCACATTTGGGAAATATTTACCCATTATTTATTTTTAACATTTTTATATTAATTAAATTTTTAGAAAAACAAAAAATTTTTTCTGCAACATAAGATTTACAAGTTTCCAGACAAGCCATACAAATCGTGACAAGCTTTTTCTTGAGGGAAGAATCTAAAATTGACAGCAAAGTTAAAATATTATTAACGAGGACTGTGAAGTTTGGTTCAGGTAATCAAACTAGTCCATCTTAGTATCTAAACAAAGTTAGATTTGTCTAGAGAGCAAATTGTAAGAACTGGTTAGCTATATTAATCAGTGCAAATAGATGATCATAAAAAGGGGGCAAGGATCTCATGAAATTAAAATAAACTATCTCCCTCAAAAATGATAAAGAAAAACATCCACACCCTTATTAAAAAAAACCCTAAATATGAGATTGAATGTTCCATTCCTGACTTTAACTGTTTTGCAACAATCCAGATAATATTTCTTGCCTCTGCTCATACTTTATTTTTATTTATTTATTTTTTATTTTTTTTGCATTTTTTAATGTGATTTTAATAAGTGTGATCTGAAAACAGGAGAGAACTGGGGCCTGATGTTCAACTGTGCTTTGAGTTCCCAGTTGGTATTATGAGTGTAAGCGTGGGGGCTTCCCATGGTGGCTCAGGGGCAACGAGCCCGACTTACATCCCTGAAGATGTGGGTTCAGTCCCCAGCCTTGCCCAGTGGGTTAAGGATCTGGCGTTGCCTGGAGCTGAGGTGTGTGTCACAGCTGTGGATCGGATCCTGAGTTGCTGTCGCTGTGGTGTAGTGTGGCTGTGGTGTAGGCCGGTAGCTGTAGGTTCCATTCAACCCCTAGCCTGGGAACCTACGCACGCCACGTGTGTGGCCCTAAAAAGAAAAAAAAAATGAATGGGAGCCTGTTCCTTTGACATGACTCAGAGGGAGAGCATATTGTGCCTTCAGTGTGTTGGTGTGTCTGTGATTCTGAAAGGGGTTGTGTGTGCAGGCATGTTCACACTCATGCACACACGTGCATGTATACACTGAGCATATGTAAAGCCTTCATCTTTGTGAAAAAAGAAACAAGGTCTCCAGGCAAGCTCAAACCACACATTCTTATCTAACTGTGAGCGGGGCCACATGCCTGCACTCTCCAGTCCCAGCCTGGTCCTTTACCCTGACAGAGCCTCAGGGTCCTTACTTGAAAAAGAGACCCTATTTCCAACTAACCTTCTTGTGAAATGAAGTGATTTATAAAATGTTTGGTATTTAATAAATATTTCCTTTTCTCCATGAATAAAATGTGTATAAAGATGAGGGTTTTACGCTCAGTGGTGCAGGCCGCGGTGTCATGCAGACCCCCCCTTCAGGAAGGAAGGGCTTGTCCCCAGGCAGAATCCACCATCAGACCCTGCAGGGAGAGTCACCCCCCCCCGGAAGGGCAGCCTTGATTTTTGGACACATCAATGAGTGACCAACGTGAGGGCGTAACAGTTTTGAAGATCGCCCAGCACCCCTAGCGATGAGCGGAGGCCTCCACTGAGGCTGCACTGAATCTCCAGGCTTCCCTGTGCCCGGCCGGGCCCTCTCCTACCCCATTGCCTAAGAAACGACCTGCGTCCTGGGCTCCGTCTCAGAGTCTAGTTCCTGGAGAACACAACCAGCCACAGTCAGGGGCTTCGGTGAGGAGACTGGGTTTGAATCCAGAGCGGGTTTGCCACTGGAGACGTCGGGAGGCTGAGGAAGCTGGCCCGGAGGAGCCAGCGGTGAAGCGGTGAATCAGGACTGAAACTGGAAGACAGACTTCACAGCCCACTGCCGCACCAGGCTGCCTGGGCGTTCCCCTCAGTTAGATGAGCACTTGCTGCCAGTGCTGACATTTTTTTTAGGATCACGCGACTCTGTCTCCAGCCTTCAGTGCGTGGAGAGCTGAGTGAATGTTCTAGTGAGCAGCTTCTGCGCGTGGCGAGGCCTGTGGGAGACTCAAAGCCTGGACAAGTGTGCGCTCCCTGAGGCCTCGCAGATGGAATTGGCAGGGAGGGCTGGGTGCACTCTGGCCACGGCCTCCCTCAGGGTAGCTCCCCCAGACCTCTTCTCTGCTCCTCCAAGACCCAGGGGCCAGGACGGAGAAGCAGCTGGCAAGCTGGGATCACAGCCATGGTACCTCGAAGGAAAGCCAAGACATGTGAGGAAGCTGCCCGCCAGCTCAGAAGCCTTCGCTTCTCTCCGTGGAGGCAGGAGGGAGCCTCTGGCCGGCTGGTGAGGCTCTGGGTTAGCCACAAGTCACGGTTTCTTCTGCCTCAGCTGCCATGCTCCTGCTCATCTGCCTATTCATTCAACGAGTAAAGGAGCACTTAGGCTGTGCTGCGCACCGGGTGCTGGGCTACGCAGCGAGGAGGGCCTCAGAGAGCCCCACCCCCAGAGGTTTCATCCCCCTGCATCTTCAGGGCTGGCCGCCTGCTCTGAGCTAACATCACCTCCTCAAGGACACCTGCAACTGCCCCATCGAAGCGGCCGGTCAGCACTCTTTACCCCTTCATCTGCCTTCTTTACCTTCAGGTCCCATGGCTGTGAAATTTTCTCACTTGTTTACTTCTTGAGTATTTGCCCTCTTCTAAAATGGAAGCTGCACCGGGCAGGGACTTGATCTGTCTTGCTCACTGCAGCATTTTAGCCCCTAGAAGCATGGCTGGTACCTAGGTAGTTCTCAGGAAATGTTTACCAAATGAATGGACGCATTTCTTTTGCTTGCTCACTAGATTTCGTGTTCCAAAGGGCAGATATTTTGTAATTCATGGTTTGATCCTAAACACTTAGTAAAGTGTCTGGTATACAGTAGACTCTCAGTCTTATTTTATTTATCATTTAAAAGTGTATGTATAAATTTTCACTTTGCTCTAGGTTAGTATTTAGTAGCGATTCAGTTAATGTTTGTTGGAGGAATGGCTAAATGAATGACTGGTAACCACATGTATGGATTGGAAGCCACATGGGATATGGGAATCCTGAATGTGAACTTGACCAAGTTAAAGGATGTTTGTGAGTCTTAGTTGTCTCACCTATAAAATGGAGATGAGTATGTCTTCAAAGTGATGATTATTAAGCTTGAAAGAGATATTATATGTAAAACGGCTGTACCCATTGCCTGGTGAAAGTTGGTTGTGTTGTTGGAACCACTAGATTAGGTCAGGCACTACCAGTTTTGAGGGATCCTTTTTGCAGACAATCTTTGTGAATTCTGCTCCTGCAGTTGCACAGTATACAACTCGTGCAACTGTACATAGTGTGCCTTATAGGCATTTGCTAAATGTTAGCTGAATAATTGTGTCTTAAACATTTGTTAGATCTTAGAATATGGAGAAAATTAAGGATATACTTTGATAACTTCCTCCCCAGACAGTGCCAGTTTTGTACCTGGTCCACTGAGGATTTGCTCAATGGAATTTAAGGGCGATAGAGCCCAGAACAAATATGCCAACTTAGGGCCTGCCTTCTTTTTTTAATATAATGTTTTCCCCAAGTGTGGTCATATTTTAGCAAGTGGGTAGGCCGAAATGATTTTCCCTTTAAGAATGGAAATTCAGAGCATTTGGCAAGCATTTTGGGGAAATATTTCAGACAGCTTACCCTTCCCAGGACCTCTCAAGTCATTCTATATGGCTGACTATGAATTAAACCATCTCTGAATGTAATCCACCAACAGTGGTAGATTTCCCTTAGGTTTATGGGTTATAATAATTTTAACTGTTGATTAGAAATGGCAACACTTGTGGCTTAGTGGGTAAGGATCTGGCTTGATCCTTAGCACGGGTTTGATAAATGGCCCAGGAAATTTCACATGCTACAGGACTGGCCAAAAGAAAGAGAAAAAAAGAAAAAAAAGGGAAGGTAATATTAGGTTACCAGTGCCTAGTGTTACATAAACTTTTTATTTATCTTTTATCAAAAAAGTATTTTATGATCCTTTGGTCATTCTTCACTGAATTTCCCCTGCTGTTGAGTCTGTGCTGGATGCTCTGGCCTCCCTGGGGGAACTGAATTTGATTTGTCAAGGAAGCAGTCACTTTCCATGCCTCATAATCTGCTCATACTTTAAAACAGTAAATCAGGATAAGACACAGAGTTGCTAATATGTATTCAATCACCAAAAGACTGAAGGTGTCTGAACTTTTATTCTGTAATGTCTCTAAGACTATGACAAGGGTAAAAGAAAAATAAGTCTTGACAGAAGAGGAAAAGTGATGCATACTTAATGATCAGAACAATTTAGGCAGTTCCTGTCATGGCTTGGCAGAAATGAAACTGACTAGGAACCACGAGGTTGTGGGTTCAATCCCTGACCATGCTCAGTGGGTTAAGGATCTGGCATTGCCATTAGCTGTGGTGTAGGTGACAGAGAGGGCTCCGATCTGGTGTTGCTGTGGCTGTGATATAGGCCAGTGGCAACAGCTCTGATTCAACCCCTTGCCTGGGAACCTCCATATGGTGCATGTGCAGCCCCAAAAAAAATTAAATATATAAATAAATAAATAGTTTTCATGGTATATAGCCTGGTCCATGCTCCAGCTATTTCTATGGCTTAAGTTTTACTGGTGTTCCACTTCTCAGCTATGTTATTTGCTAATGGATCATCTAGATTGACAGTGATTAAAAAAGCTTGCATTGAAATCAGAATTGTTTGAATATGATCACTTATCTCTCTTTTTTTAATTTTTTAATTTTTTTTTGTATTCTAGGGGCACACCTGCAGCACATTAGAGTTCCCAGGCTAGTGATTGAATTGCAGCTACTGCTGCAAGCCTACACCACAGCCACAACAATGCCAGATCCTATCTGTGTCTTCAACCTATACCACAGCTCACAGCAATGCTGCATCTTTAACACATTGAGTGGGGCCAGGGATCAAACCTGTGTCCTCATGGATACTAGTCAGATTTATTTCCACTAAGCCATAATGGGAACTCCTGTTAAAGGTTTTTGAAGTATAGTTGATCACAATATTGTGACGATTTCTGCTATACAAAGTGATTCAGTTATACATATACACACATTCATTCCTTTTCAGATTCTTTCCCCCCATAGACCATCACAGAATATTGGGTAGAGTTCGCTGTGCTATACAGCAGGTCTCTGTTGGGCAGTAACTCTGTATACCATAGTGTGCCTTTGTCAGTCCCCAACCCCCAGTTCATCCAGCCACCCCAACCTGTCCCCTTTGTTAACTGTAAGTTTGTTTTCAAAATCTGTGAGTCTGTTTCTGTTTTGCAGATAAGTTCATTTGTATCCTTTTTAGATTCCACATATAAATGATATCGTATGAAATTTGTCTTTCACTGTCTAACTTCACTTAGTATGATAATCTCTAAGTCTATCCAAGTTGCTGCAAATGGAATTATTTCATTCTTTTTTATGGCTGAGCAGTGTTCCACTGTACATATGTACTCTTTCTTCTTTATCTAGTCCTCTGTTGATGGACATTTAGGTTGTTCCATATCTTGGCTATTGTACACACTGTTGCAATGAACAATGGGGTACATGTATTTCTTTTTTTTGGCTTTTTGTCATTTTAGGGCAGCACCTGTGGCATGTGGCAATTCCGAGGCTAGAGGCCTAATAGGAGGTATAGCTGCTGGCCTATGCCAGAGCCAGAGTAACACGGGATCTGAGCCGTGTCTGCAACCTACACCATAGCTCAGGGCAATGCCAGATCCTTAACTCACTGAGCAAGGCCAGGGATCGAACCTGCAACCTCATGGTTCCTAGTCAGATTTGTTTCCGCTGAGCCATGATAGGAACCCCTGTATCTTTCTGAATTATGATTTTTCTCCATATAGATGCCCAGGAGTGTCTTTGCTGATCATATGATAGTTCTATTTTTTGTTTTTTGAGCAACCTCCATACTGTTTTCCATAGTGGTTATACTTATTTGCATTTCCACAACAGTGTAATTGGCTTTCTTTTCTCCACACCCTCTCCAACATTTATTGTTTGTATACATTTTGATCATGGTCATTCTTGCTGGTGTAACATGTTACCTCATAGTTTTGATGTTCATTTCTCTAATGATTAGTGATGTTGAGCACATTTTCATGTTTTTTTTTTTTTTTTTGCATCTGCATGTCTTCTTTGGAGGAACATCTCTTTAGATCTTACCATTTTTTGATTGGGTTGGGTGTTTTTTGGATATCAAGCTTTATGAATTGTTTGCATATTTTGGAGATTAAACCCTTGCTAGTCATTTACTTTGCAAATATTTTCTCCCATTCTGTGGGTTGTCTTTTAGTTTTGTTTATGGTTTCCTTTGATGTGCGAATCCTTTTTTTTTATTGTCATTACTCTAGGAGGTGGATCTGAAAAGGTATTTCTTCTGTTTATATCAGAGATTATTCAGCCTATGTTTTCCTCTAAGAATTTTAGAATATCTGCTCTTATATTTAGATCTTTTATCCATTTTGAGTTTATTTTTGTGTATGGTGTTAATGTTCTAATTTCATTCTTTAACATGTAGCTCTCTAGTTTTCACAACACCATTTATTGAAGAGAAATTTTTTCTCCACTATATGTTCTTGCCTCCTATGTTGTAAATTAGTTTACCATATATGCATGGGTTTATTTCTGGGCTTTCTATCCTGTTCTATTGGCCTATATTTCTGTTGTGTGTGTGTGTGTGTGTTTGTGTTTGTGTGCGTACGCTCATGCATGCCAGTACCATACTATTTTGATGACTGTATCTTTGTAGTATTGTCTGAAGTCAGGGAGCACAGTTCCTCCTGCTCAATATTTTTTTTTTTCTCAGGATTGCTTTTGCTATTTGGACTCTTGTGTTTCCATACAAATTTATTTATTTTTTGTTCTAGTTCTATGAAAAATGCCATTGGTAATTTGATGGAGATTGCACTGAATCTGTAATTTGCCTTGGCTGGTATAGTCATTTTGACAGCATTGATTCTTTCAATCCAAGAACATTTTATACCTTTCCATCTGTTTGCATCATCTTTGATTTCTTTCATCAGCATCTTATAGTTTTCAGAGTACAAGTCTTTCATCTCTTTAAATAGGTTTACTCCTAGGTATTTTATTCATTTTGATGTGATAGCAAATGGGATTGCCTCCCTAATTTCTCTCTCTGATCTTTTATTGTTAGCATATAGAAAGGAAATCAACTTATGTGTATTAATTTTGTATTTTGCAAATTTACTGAATTCATTGATGAACTCCAACAGTTTTCTGGATTTTCTACATATAGTATCATGTCATCTGCAAACACTGATATTATTTCTTCTTTTCCAATTTGGATTCATTATTTCTTTTTCTTCTTGATTGCCATGGCTCAGACTTCCAACATTCCTTTGAATAAAAGTGGTGAGAGTGGACATTCTTGTCTTTTTCCTGATCTTAGGGGAAATTCTTTCAGCTTTTCACCAATGAGAATGACGTTTTCTTTGTGCTTGTCATATATGACCTTTATTATGTTGAGGTAAGTTCTCTCTATGAAACATTTCTTAAAAGTTTTTATCATAAGTGGGTATTGGGATTTGTCAATTTTTTTCTGCATCTATTGAGATGACCATATAGTTTTTACTCTTTTCTAGTGTGGTGTATCATACTGGTTAATATGTGTCTATTAAAAAATCCTTGCATCCCTTGGATAAATCCCGCTTGATCATGTTGTTTGATCATGGTATATATTGTTGGATTCAGTTTTTCTTATTAGAGTATAGTTGATTTATGATGTGTCAATTTCTGTCATGGAGCATAGTGACTAAGTCACAGATAGATAGTTTTTTTCATACTGTCTTCCATCATGTTCTACCCCAAGAGATTGTACATAGTTCTCTCTGTTGTACAGTATGACCTCATTGCTTATCCATTCTAAATGTAATTGTTTACATCTACCAACCTCAAACCCACTTCCTCCCCCCTCTCTCCTGTGGATTTAGTTTTGGATCATTGTGTTTTTGTTTTTCTGTGGACATTGTTTGATTTCTTCAGTGATCCAATTTTTTAGTAGCAATTATTTTGTCTCCATGTGTTTCTCTGTGTGTGTGTGTGTGTGTGTGTGCATGTTTGCAGTTTTCCCCCTTGTAGTTGATTTATAGTCTTATTGTATTGTTATCAGAAAAGACGTGTGATATGATTTTCACTTTTAAAATTTTTCCCAAGACTTTATTTGTTGCCCAGAATATTATCTATCCTAGAGAATATTCCATGTGCTCTTGAGTGTGTATTCTGCTGCTTTCCAATGGAATTTTCTGTAAATGTCTATTAAGTATACAGTATTTTTTAAGAATATCTTAATAAAAACCATATGATATAACATATATGGAATCTAAAATATGGCACAAATGTTCCTATCTACAAAAGAGAAACAGATCATGGACATGGCCAGCAGATTATGGTTGCCAGGAGGGGGTGGTGTGTGGAGTAGGTTGGGGTGGATGGGAAGTTTGTTATTGGTAGATACAAACTATTACATTTGGAATGGGTAAGCAGTGGGGTCCTACTGTACACATACTGTGCTCTACTCCTACAAGTATCATTATTATTCCTATTCATCCTGCTCATAGTCATGGCCTATGATGTGAACAGGTAGACCAAACACTTACTGGAACAGGTCTCATCACTGTTGACATATTTAAGGGCAAAGTTTGTGTTGCTGTGATAGATAATAACCCTGTTCAATTCCTAGATATCTATTGGCCATCACCTCTAAATTGACACATAATATTTGAAGCCATAATCTTATCAACCCTGGAGCCCCAAATTGTTAACCATGTAGCTCAGTTAGATTGCACTTGTTTATTCAGAGATTAAAGACAAACTATGAGAGGAACTGGCTGGTCACAAAATAAGCCTTAACAAGCTCTTCAGGCAAAATTCTGAAGCATAGAGCTAGAAATTTCCGTCCCCTTCTTCCTCCCTCCTTCCCCCTCTTCTTTTTTCCTTTCAAAATGTGATTTCAATTCCAAAAATAACGGTTTAACAAAATGTTTAATGCAAGTATTTATTTATTTGCCTTTTTTTCCCCCCTAGGGCTGCACTCACAGCATATGGAAGTTCCCAGGCTATGGGTCTAATCAGAGTTGTAGCCACCAGCCTATACCACAGCCACAGCTACACATGATCTGAGCTGCATCTGTAACCTACACCATAGCTCATGGCAATGCCTGATCCTTAACCCACTGAGCAAGGCCAGGGATTGAACCTGCAACCTCATAGTTTCTAGTCGGATTTGTTAACCACTGAGCCATGACAGGAACTCCCTAATGCAAGTATTTTGAAGGGCTAGTTTCTTTAAGAAAAAAGAGTATTATCAACAGTTGTAATGTATAACTGATTATAGCAACGTTTAACTCACTTGAAAGTGTGCTATAACTACACAGGAATCTGCTATTTTTATTTCACCTGTCTTCAAAAAATTGTCTTATCACAATGTCAGTTGGAACTACAGGAAAAAATAGTGGGTAACAAATAAAATGTTTCTCCTGTGAAATAGAAAATCTTTTTTTCCCTCTAATTCCTTCTAGATAATTTTCTATTCCCATTTGAAAAAATACTACCTACTCAGTTTCATTTTTATCCTGAAACAATAAATTTTGCATATAATTCAGAGAAACTGACTGGATATTATGCAAGGACTCTCCTGGGCTATGCTTGGACCTCTCTTTTCATAGAGAACAATGTCTACAGCCAAGGCACTCTCCAGGCACACTGGGGAAAAATAGAGCTTTCTGCCCTCAGTAGAAATGTCCAGTTGGGGGTTTCCTACTGGGGATTCGGGGCTTAACATTGCTGATTTTTCCTTTATTGCTTTTGTATTTCTATTCTTGATGGTTTTTTAAAAAGTTTTTGAATATGAGTCTAAAAGTGATTGAGGACCAAAATATTTTATGCACATATAATATATCCATAAAAATATAAACAAATATTCCCAGTGAATCACCTGTAATACCAAATTAAACAGAAGCCTGGAAAGTAAAAATTTTTATTATTTGTTTTGTGACTGAAGTTCATGACCTAAAATAAATATATAAGCAATAATTGATTCAGGCATAAAACATCTTCAATATATATTAAAACTAGTTGAATAACATATTCCTTTTTATAACATATTGAATGGGTTAATGTTGAAAATGTTAGATTTATCAATAAGATAGAAAAAAATGTACCTTTTTTTCAATTGATAAGCATATGGGTGAGTACATCACAAAGCATTCCTAAAATTCCTTGTGTCCTCCAATCAGCTGGATGATCTTTGTCCCCACCCAACATGGAGGCTCCAGGATGTTTACCACAGCCACTGCAGGTTTGGGATTTTCCTTCTCTCATCCCTGCATTTGAAGAAAGATTTCCAAGGGAGTTGTACCCAAATATATTTTATATCTGAAGCTCTCTTTGCTCCAGATTCTTGAATCAAGGCATCAAGAAAGAATGGAGGGGGACTGCGGCAAGACGGCAGAGGAGTAAGAGATCGCGCTCACCCTCTCCCACAAATACATCAAAAAACGCATCTAAATATAAAACAAGTTGGACAAATCATCATCTGAATGCTGATTAATTTAAACCTCCAAAAACTGCAAGAAACCCTTGAAATAACTGGGTAGAACAACAGAAGAAAAAAAAAGGTGTGAGAGAGAAAAGCAATTAGAACAGTAACCAGCACCCCAGGGAGGGAGCTGTGAAAAAGAAAAGTTTCCTGGGAAGAAACCTAAACAACGATCAATGGATCAATGACCAACAGAACTAGAGGGACATCAAAGCCTGAGAAAATTGCAGCAGCTGGATTGAGATAGGAAAATCAGAGTTAGAGACTCAGACAGAGGTCCTGAATATTGGTGCAGATACTACAGCCTGAGGCACCGGGCGGTGCCTGGGAGCTAAGACACAGGTTCCTAAGGTTAGTCCCTGCGAGAGGGCAGAGGTCAGTGGCCGCAGCGGTAGCGGGAATAGGACAAGGAACAGCAATATTCTGTGATTTGTGGAGAGCAAAACCAGGACTGAGGGAACCGAGGAAGTCTGGTCCCACAGGGGAGGCAAGCCTCCATTGTTAGGGAGTAGGAGAGGAGGAGGGGCTGACCACCATAGGAAGCGACTTGCACTAGTGCACAGGGCGGGGCGACGGTGACCCGCCAAAGAGAGCGGAAGTGGGGAGGAGCCAGTGGAGGCTGCAGCTGCGGCAGTGGGAGTGGAGCCCGTGCCTTGAAGCCCATGGGCAGAGCACCGTGCCAGGTTGTGGACCCAGGCACCTGCGCCAGACAGAATCGGTGGGGGTGGCACGGCCCTGGGCCTGTCCACGGACCTAGATGAATGTGTCAGACCACAGAGTTGGTAGCTCTGGTGGGCTGAGCAGTATGCGACCACAAGGAGCTAGCTTTCGCAGAGGAGCAGGGCCAGTGCCAGCCTCTGCCACCAGGAAACTGCCACATCTGACAAGAAAGCATCAGCGGAAGGGCATAACAAATGCCAGCCTGCTGAGCCAGCCTCTGACAGGTACCGCTTGTGGTTCCAGTCACCTCAAAGAGGACTTTGCAATCAAACACTAGTTTCCATGGCTCTCACTCCCAGGGGAAATCATACTTCCTGCTGCTATTGCCAAATGCTTAAGACACCTGGTAGATCTGCCTAGAGCTTGCAACCACTCCTCAGGGCTTGGCAACTAGGAGTGGACAGCTCCATCTTCCTGCAATTGAGAGCATAGAGACTAGGCTCCCACTGTCGACTTTAGCCATTCCTACACTCTCACAGAGAACACTCAGAATACCACTGAGATAACAGCTTGCTCATTCCAAAGAAATAGACATCAAATAGTCAAACTCCTACACCAAAAATAAATAGTAACCCCACCAAAAATTACAAAGGGGAGCTCCTCCCTAGAAGTAGCCTTCCAAGTCTACAGCATGGCCTCCCCAAACTCACAGAAAAAGAAAACCACAAACAAGATGAAGAAGCTCAAAAACCATTCCCAGTTAAAAGAACAGGACAAGTCATTTAAAGCAGCCAGCAACGAAACTGACCTCTGTAGTGTGTCAGAAATGGAGTTCAGAAGGGAGGTAATGAAAATACTTGAAGAATTAAGGCTGAATATCCAGAAATTAAGAGAAGATGCAAACAGCAATGCAGAGTCCTTTAGAAAGGAGCTAGAAATCATAAGGAGGAGCCAAGAAAAGCTAGAAAACTCATTTGCAGAGATGCAAACAGAGCTAAAGGCAATAAAGAGCAGTTT
>PVHT020008754.1:119117-145738 GCA_004024745.2 Catagonus wagneri | reverse complement strand
CTAGCTCCTTTCTAAGGGAATCTGAATTGCTGTTTGCATCTTCTCTTAATTCCTTGATATTCAGCCTTAATTCCTCAAGTATTTTCACTAATTCCCTTCTGAACTCCATTTCTTTCAGAGTGCAGAGGGCTGTTTCATTGTTGGCTGCATTAGATGACTTGTCCTGTTCTTTTAACTGGGAATGGTGTTTGAGCTTTTTCATCTTGCCTGTGTTTTTCTTTTTCTGTGAGTTTGGGGAAGCCACACTGTAGTCTTTTAGGGCTCTTATAGGCAAGAGCACCTCTTTGTTTTTTTTTTTTTTTTGGTGTGATTACTATTAATTTTTGGTGTGGGAGTTTGAATGTTTGGTGTCTTTTTCTTCAGTGTGAGCAGGATGTTATCTCAATGGTGCTCTTGTGTGTTTTCAAGGAAAATGAAGCAATGGGTAGAGCCAGCATTTGGTGCCTGTTCTGTGGGCTTTCCACAGCAGCGAGGACCTGCAGGAAGGTTGCACTGGCTACTTCTCACTGCAAGGCCCTGGGAAGTGGTAATGAGCTCTAGGCAGATCTATCAGGTGTCCAGAGCAATTGGCAGTAGCAGCAGCAGGAAGTATGATTTCCCAGGATAGTGAGAGCCACAACATCTAGTGTTCAATTGCAAAGCCCTCCTCTGAGTTGATTGGAACCACAGATGCTACCTGTTCAGAGACTCCTAGTGAAAGTGGGCCATGATCATCTCTAGAACCAGTGATAACTGGGGTGGTTTGCCCCCTCCACCTGTAGTCCATGCATGAAGTAACCTGTCTCACTGAGCCCATGTAAGAAGAGCCCATGTACTTCTTAGTTGCAGGTTGTTCTTAGTTGCAGGGTCCTGGGAAGTGATAGAGATCAGGCATTTGGGCACTACCCAGAGCACTCAGCAGTTGGAGCAGCGGGGTTGGTGTGTCACCAGGAGTGAACAGTCTCTGGTGTTTGGCAGGCCCCGTGTTGCACCTAGCCCCCCAATGCCCTTGGCCCACACCAGAGGTGCCTGATAACCTGTAGCCTGCAGAAGAAGTGCCCAGCCTCTAGTATAGGAGCAAAATTCTTATGGATTGTTGTTCCAGAAATGCTGTACCAGTGTGGGCAGGAAATTGGCCTCCGTTTTGTGGGCAGTCTGCAGTGGTCCACTGCAGTCTAGCTAGCTGTTTCCTGGTGAAGGCAAATTGCATCCAGTGATGCCTGATCCACAGCAGTCCAGAGAGGGGCCTCTGGTCTCTTGGCCCGGGCAGTGTGTGTCCAGAAGATGCAGGGGCAACAGCAGCTTAGCAATCAAGCTCAGCTACCCAGACACTGTGGATTGCTCCTGGGCAGCCCTGCCCTTTGCAAGGTTCTCTCCAACTGGCAGAGTTCTATGCTCAATCTGACCAGCTCTCAGCATTCAGGCTGCTGGGGGCCCATACACAATCCACCTCACCACTGTGGCTGCACATCCAGCTGCGTCTGAGCAATCAGTCCCACCAAGGCTGGGCAATCTGCCCTGCTAAGTCTCTGAGACCCAACCTGCTGTGGCTGTGCGACAGGCCCCACCGAGGTTGCGGGACTTGCCCTGCCAAGGCTCTGAGATCTGCCCCTCCACAACTGCATGACCTGTCCCAGTGAGGTTGCAGGACCTGTCCCACCAAGGCTGTGCAACCTGCCCTGCCGAGGCTCTGAGATCTGCTCTTAAAATGCTCATCAATTTTTTAGTAAAAAAAAAGCATACCACCTCTTACTATGAATGTGCCATCCAATTAGGAGGGTTCTTAGTTTTCATTGTGGTTGAAATTTTCGTGTTAGCTGTGATGGCCTATGATCGTTATGTGGCCATCTCTATGCTCTACATAGTGGTGGTATCTCGGTGGATCTGCCTTCTGCTAGTTTCCCTCACGTACCTCTACAACTTTTCCACAGCTATTGTAGTTTCATCTTGTGTGTTCTCTGTGTCTTACTGTTCTTCCAATGTAATCAATCATTTTTACTGTGATAATGTCCCTCTGTTAGCATTATCCTGCTCTGATACTTACTTTCCAGAAACAGTAGTATTTATATCTGCAGCTACAAACTTGGTTTCTTCCATAACTATAGTTGTGGTATCTTATTTCAACATTGTTTTTGTCCATTCTAAGCATTTGTTCATCAGAAGGATGGAAAAAAGCCTTTGCCACCTGTGCATCACATGATGGCAGTGTCAGTTTTCTATGGAACCCTTCTTTTCATGTATTTGCAGCCTCAAACAAACCATTCATTGGATACTGATAAAATAGCCTCCGTGTTTTATACACTGGCGATTCCTGGGCTATATCCCATGATCTACAGCCTGAGGAATAAGGACGTGAAGGCTGCTTTAAAGAGATTTCTGAGGAATTCACGCTGTTCTTTAAGTCAATGTGATTTTAAAACTCTGTAGGTAAATGAAGAGAAGGTTAAGATAGGCTGCCATTATGTTAGAAGAAACTGAGGTTAGATGGCTTGTAGGTTTATAAGTAATTCTTGGAATTCAAATTGGCTAAGATATGGTAAACACTGACTTTAAAAATAGGAGTTTCCTGGTGGCTCAGTGGGTTAAGGATCCAGTGTTGTCACTGCTGTGGCACAGGTGGGGAACATCCATACACTAGGGGCACAGTCAAAATTAAATAAATAATTAAATAAAAATAAGCTGAAGCTCTTGGACTTATGAGCTACATACAGAACTGGAATCCAGAAAGATATATTAAAAAAATTGTTTGAACAGAGCAGCAACAATGGATGACAGAAGTAAGTTGATCATTCTTATTTTTTGATTTCCTTTTTTTTTCTGCATAAGTTTGTCTTTGTAGATCACTGCATCTGAAGAACTGTAATTACAGATGGCTAACAGTGAAATTAAACTGACAAGTATCTTTAAAACTCTGTAACTATATTTTAATATTGTGTGATTAAAAAAATACAAATGAAGTTATGTTCTGAATGTTAATAAAACATGATTGAGATTATTTTATTCAATTAATAATTTATATAATTTATTATATGTTTACACATAAACATGAATGCGTATTCAATTATCTTTGAGCATGTTTTTATTTTATTCATGAACTTAGTGTATTTCATCAAGATTTTTCCTTTCTCCCTAACTCTAAGTATCAGAGTTTTTTTTTTTTATTATGTTCAATAGTTGTGGTATATTGGATACATTAGACATTCGATGGACAATGTGAGAATTATTTATACCATTAGAGGAAAATATATTTTTTTATTAAAATTCTTTTATGTTTTCTGATAATTTGTGATCAGTAAGATTACAACAAAATCTGTTGCATACCTTCAATAGATGGAGGTGACCAGAATCTTTCTCAGACTTACAAATCAGAACCACCAGAGAAAGGTCATTAAATCCTTATTTTAATAAGTTCAATGAGTGTCTGACATTTAACCTTAGGAGTGAGTTTTAACAAATAAAGAACTAATTGAAAGATGTATACAGAAAATCACATTAACATTATTTGGGTAATTTCACTTATATTTTGGTTTTAATGTTGATGAGGTTCTCAAATATAGGTGCTAAATCTTCACTCATAACAGTTAAAATATAAGAGAAATGTAGTCCTACAAGGCAAAAATAAATTCAGAGACATGAAAGATTATAGTTGGGTTATCCTCAGATGACCCCCCCAAATAATGTTTTAAAAAACCCTTCTTTACTAATTCCCTTACTGATTAAGTTATTCAAGATATTTTTTTTAACTCCCAATGTAGGGAGGAGAAATATGAGGCATCTTGGAGTAAGGGTTTCTTTAATATGTTTCAGTGACATTGGGATAAAGCCTTTAGGTCATACCTTGCATTGCCTCTTGTGTCCTTGAATTTATTATTAAGTTATTGATAAATGGTACTATTTTTAGAGTGGGTAGTTATAGCATATATTTAGAAAGCCAGGATTCCATATAGTCCTTTGGAATCTTTTTACTTCCCTGAAATTAGGTATGAGGACTCATATATCTACTAAAAAATAAGAAAGAATGAAATTATGGACATTTTTTTTAAATACTCCTATTAGTTAATCTATGTTAAAACATTGACAGTTCAGTCTAATGTTACAAGAAGGGAAATCTATAATTCCCTACATTACATGTGTTTGTCTGAAAAGCCAAGCTCTGCTTACTAGTCATGGAGTTTATTATATGTTTATTCACAATCCATGTTCTAAAAATCTTGTTTGTGATCAGCTAAGAGAGTGAGGAAATGAGTGTTGAAGGATGAGCTAAGAATGAGTTACATATGAACAATTCCAGTGGTTGCTACAACTCTGGATAGAACTATATTACTTAAGTTGCACAAGACCATAGAGGAAATATATCCAGGATTCACTGTGTAAAGTTCCTGAACTCCCACATAATACAGACTTGGCTTTTCATAGACCTCTAGAAAATATTCCAAAACAGTTATGCTTATTTATTTGCTTAAATGGATATAATATTTTAAGATTAAAAAACTGGGAAATCAAGTATAATTTTGGATGTTTCTAGTCATCAGTAAGAGTTTCCTCTTAGTTACATTTAAGGATGAACAGATGGTCCTGGGACTCTACCCATCTTCCTAAACCTTTTGTTTGTTTCTTTGAAGTGTTGTACCATGTATAATGATGAAACATTTCAACACCAAACCACAAGTCATTGCATTTTGTAACAAGTCACAAGCAGAGGTGGGATATTTAGCCAAGAGTACCAGGTGTGCTTCTCTGATTGATAGAAAATATTTTTTTCTTAAAAAAAGAGAGACACCATACGCTCATTAAAGAATTATTTGATAACTAAGATCACACAGTTCAAACACATAAACTTCCTACCTTGGTCATTGTATGCATAATAGAAATGTGCTGTGACCTCTAGGCCTTTGCTATATTTTCTCAAAGTGTCCTGCATGAAAAAGAAATGCAAGATTTTATCCCCCTCTTCATTATATGACAGCCCAGTGTTAGAGTTAAATATTTATTCAATGGAGAACTAAAGGACAAATTTTACATTCACAATTAGTATATAAAACTTACAAAGCCACCCTATAATCCCTCACAGTAGACCCGAAATATAGTCTTACTCATCATCTGGTTCAGAGGGACTAAGATGCAAGTTAATGCCCAGAGCTTTTATCAAATGTCTTATGCACACAGTTCTGAGAGGTAGAATTGGTAAGTGGGGGGTTTATTAGACAAAAATCTCCACTGTGTCCCTAGAAATATTTCCAAAAGCAAAGACTATGATTTAGGAATAAAGGGAAGAAATATACATATAATTAGTATGATATTAATCTGAAATTAATTAATCCAAAATTAACATTTATTTTTCCATTACCTAACATTTAGAAAAGAATATACTAAGAAATTTAAAAAAAGAAAAATTTCAAAAAAGCTATCATTTCTTTTTTTTTGGAGAGAAAGTTTTTAGGAATGGCAATGACAAAAGTGGAGAACATGAAAGGACATTTGTTTTTCTTTTGTTTAATGGCTGTAACCTCAGCATATGAAAATTCCCTGGCCAGGGATTGGACCTGTGCCTTCACAGTGACCTGAGAAGCTCCAGTCAGATCCTTAACCCACTGTACCACAGCAGGAACTCTGAAAGGACATGTTTTTATTGACAAATGGAGATCAGTTGTATTAATTGGATCAATGGCTGTCCGTTAATGGTTGAAAGAAATGAATGGAATTGAAATTATGAAAATGTTCATGGATGAGGTTTTAAAAAGTCACATTTACATTAATCCACACTTTATTTTAAATAATCCCCTTTAATTTAAATAAAATGCAAAATGGGTTCTACGTGGAAATGTGAGAGTTCTGTGTTTTGGAAAGAATGAAAAAAATTGAGAGGAAAAGAGACCAGCGCTGCCTAAGTGAAGTACTATGTGCCTAGGGGACGGGGAAGGGGGCCCAAGGGCGGCCCCAAAGGGAGGGGGTGGTAAGCGCACAGGGTGAGAGCGGCTGAACTTTGGGATTGACATAAGGAGCTTGGGTTTCCCCCAGTGTCGGGAATATAGATGAGAAATCCAACAGTCTTTGGTGATGGCTTTGGTGATGCTCTTCCTATTTGCAGTGACCTTCCTCCAAGATGTGTCTCCCGGGGACAAAATGACAGCTCCTCCGCCTGCAGGCATTTAGCTCCCTGACTCTGGACCCTTACTGCTCAGAGGATGAGAGCTCCGCCAGGTTCCTGCCCTGTTACAATTTCAGCTCTGGTGACCTCCTGCACAAGGTAGACTTCGACATCAAGGGCTATGACCTGATCATTTTCCTGCACATCCAGAAGACCAGGGCGCCACTTTCGGCAGCCACCTCCTGCGCAACATCTTGCTGGAGCACCTGTGCCGATGTCGTGTGGGTCAGAGGAAAAGCACTTGCCACCCTTGGGTAAGCGGGAGGCCTGACTCCTCCAGATTCTCTATGGGCCGAGCTGTCAACTGCAGGCAACTAACGGAGCTCACCAGCTGCAGGGCTGCCATGGTGAACTGAAAGCGCGATGCCCCGCTGAGACAGCCCATGTGAGTGAGCGCCCGCTGCAGGGCTGGGCGTAGGAGTGTGGGAGCACACACAGGCCAGGGCAGGTGGAGGGCCTGGAGGCTAGGCCAGCTGTGGCCTGCGACCCCAGAAGCACTTCAGTGCCCCTGCGGTGGTGCCCTGGTATGCGCTCATGGCGCTGTGGCATCCACAGTAAGCTTCTTCCTTCCATGCCAGGTTGGCTTGTCTATCTACCTGCAGGTTGGCCTGCTTGGCACCTGGGAGGCCCACAACTAGCGCATAGGGGCCAGGTCTGGGGCAGGGTGAGGCGTGCACACTCAGCACTGGAGCGCAGGAAAGAACCCAGCTCTACTTGTAACATCCATGACCCCCTCCAGCCCTCTCTCTGCTTTCTTCCTCACCCTGGTCCCAAAGCCTCTTCTCCATCTCTTCTTACAGCTGCCCCTGCCTTGCCTTTCTCTCCTTCTTGTGCTCTAGATTTCTCTGCGCCCTCCCTCCTTCCTCCTCTGTTTTCCTCTCTCACTTCACTTCTCCTTCTTTCTTCACCCTTTCTCTTTTTTTCTCTTCCTTCATGACTTTGGTTGCCTCCTTCCTCCTTTGAGCTGGTGCTGTCTCCCAGGGTTAATGCGTGTCCCTCTCTGGCTGTTTGGAGACACCAAGAGGGTATCCAGGTGGACACCCAGAGGGAGCTGGTAGTATCCAGCTTTCACTTCTCACTGCTGGCTGCAGGCCGGGCATCCTCCATGCTTTTTCAAGTGTGCAGGGGCACCCTGCGAGCCAGAGGGCTGGTTGAGATGTTGCCCAAGATTTCCTGTGGGGTTCAGTCTTGAGAAACCTCTCCTGATTTATGAACTCTGAGCCTCTGAGCGGGGTGCCACCAGGTCACTTGCTGGGAACCCAGGGCTGATGCAGAAAGTGTGGATTTGTGAAAAACCTATAGCCAGATGCTTTTGAAGCCAGGGCATTCCCCCTATCTGCTACAATGTTGGGTTGTCTGAACTAATGGAGTGCCTTCAAGGCATGAGGAAGGAAGGACTTTTGGTGTGCAGTTGCCCTAGTCAGGGCTCCCCTTCTTCCGCTCACCCTAAAACAGAGCTGGGATGCTGCAGGGAATCCAAGGAATGCTCAGCGTAAGTCTGCTTGACTTGTCCCTGCTCTTGGACTCCCCATCTTGGTGACCTTAGGGGTACTCAAGGCTGCTGCTGTTACAGAAGCTGGTTACCTGGAACAACTCCCAGCTCCCACCTCTGTATCCCCAACCTCCCCAGAGTTAGGAGTGCTCTTTGCCCTGGACATTGCCAAGTTTTGTTGACATCTCTTCCAATGCAACTGTCAGTGCAGTTTCTTCTGTCCAGCTCCATGCAAATGGAGCCCTCTGACTTTCTGATCACCATTGAGATTTAGAGGAAACCTCACCCCCTACTCACTTCCCTTTCCCTAAATTTACAGTGTCTTTTCCCAAGGCTGAAATTCTGGGAAGATCTGTAGAATTTTCATTTCCCTTCCAGCACTGACCAGTTTTTTTTTTTCCATCCCAAGACAATTTTGGCCCTAGTAGGATTGCCACCTCAGTCCATTGTGAGAACCAGGTAAGTTGTTATCACCATGAGATTCTGATGTTTAAGAAGTTCCCAGACAATTTGGCAATATTAAAAACAATCCCTCTTGATGAGGGAGCCAGTAGGTGTAGTGAGGGGTTGTGTTATAAAGATTCTGGAGGGCAGAAATAAAATTCCACAGTCATGGCTGTGGCAGAGGAGTAAAAATGAGCTCTTGGCTATGGTGGAATCCCCAGCCTGTCTGGGAGTTCCCCAGGGCACATGTGCCTTTTAAAATCCTTTTGGACATGTAGGTCAGCATGTGACATGGTCTCTAGACATGCATTATTATTGTGGTCTTGCTTTTGTATCTGGTAGCCACTGTCCTCTGGCAGATTCTTTCAGGAATTTTCCATAGGAGAATTTCCACAGGAAACCAGAACCCATCAAGGGGAGGGCTCAGCTTCTTGGACTATCCCCAGTGGAAGCAAAATTATTTGAAATAAGATTTTTGTGGTCATCGAAAGGGCGATAGCACAGTGCCATCTATCCTAATAAAAGAAGAACCACTTTTTAAAGCATCCAAAAAAAGAGACCAGAAAGATAAGGAAAAATTGTATAAGCTTTCTTCTTTTTTTAAACTGAACTATAATTTACAATATCATATGAACTTTAAATGTACTATATATATATAATCTAAAAAATATGACTGTAGAGCAGTAATCATCAAGACACTGAAAATCAACTATACTTCAATAACAATTTAACCATGAAAAATTAATTAAAAATTAAAAATACAACCACCTGATAATTATAACAAAACAGAAAAATACCCCCAAGCATAGCGACCAAATTAATGGTTACCAATGGGGAAAGGGAAGTGGGGAGGGACAAGATAGGGGTAAATGATTAAGATACAAGAACTGGTATGTATAAAATAATTGGAAAATTGAAGAACATGCATACAATGAGTGTCTTCAGATATCTGATGATTGGCAGCGGAGGACCATGACCATGAGTAAAGGGGTGTAATTACTGGTCCCTTATTTACTGTGATTGCGGACATACGGAGAACACAATTGTCATGTTGAGATGAAGACACAAAATCAGATCAGGAAGGGTGAGGTGTCTGGAATACACAGAGCTGAGTACTGGAGTGGAGACATCTAAGTAGTCCAAATGATTACATATCAGCATGAAGTCTGAGATGTCAAGTGATTTCTAAACTGTACATAGTAAGGTGAGATTACAAAAGGCTAGGTCAAGAACAGCCACCAGGGAAAGAGAAACTACCAAGGATCTGTACATGCAAACTATCATCAGTTCACACAGGGTTGGAACACATTCAAATTCCATCAAATCTTAGGAGAACTCTCACTGGGCATCTACCACTTTCAACAAGGACAGCAGAAGGGAGAAGAACTTAGTCCAAAGGAAAGCATTCACTCTACTCCACCCTAACAGAGCTCAACATTAACTCTCAAAAGATTAAGCCAATTTGCAAGTACAAAACTGCCTGTCAAGACAAAACTCAATAGTGTTTGAAGAAAGACAAAACATCTGTACTCAACTGAAAAATATCCACAATGTCCAACATCCAAAGAGATATCTATTTGCAGTTTGAAGAAGCAGGAAGATGTTACATATAAGCATGAGAAAAATAAATCATCATTTCTAGGCCGACTTTACATTTTTAATTTTTTAAAAGCAAGTTAGACACTATAAGAAAATAAAATAGTGAATTTGCACACAAAGACAATAGAAACTAACCATACATATGTGCCAAGAGACTTAAAATGTTTTTCTTAATTTAGAAATTTAAAAGATCTAAGGAAAATATACCAAACACACACACAATAGGTAAGAATGAATACAGACTTTCTGACAAAAATAGTGTGAACCAGAAGAAAATGAAACAATATATTTGAGGCCACATACACACACACACACATCAAACTAAAGTTCTTTACCAGGCCACAACATAATTTTAGACCTGAAAGTAATACATGATTTATTGAACTTTCTGGTAATGACCCAACTAAGCTTGATTATCCCAGTTAAAAACTAATATCTTATTAGCTTCAAAAAATGATACAAAAAAAACTTGTCCACAAAACAGAGACAAACTCAAAGATTTTAAAATCAATCTTTTCATTACAAAAGGAGAAACATTTAGTGGGGGAGTAAAAATGGGATGTTGGGATTGGCACACAGACACACACTCATCAGAAATTTGATGAGTAACAAGAACCTACTGCATAGCACTGGAAATGTATTCAACATTCTCTAATAGCCTATACAGGGAAAAAATTGAAAAAGAATGTGTGTATTTGTATGCATGGGTAATTTTCTTTTCCTGTACACCTGCAAGTAACACAATATTGTAAGTCACCTGTACTCCAATAAAGTACATTTTTAAAAAGATAATATTTTAGGTGAAAAAGAAACAACTTAAAGTACTGGAAAGAGACTAAAATCAGGAGATGCTGAAAAGCATTAGAAGTTCAAGAAGTGAACGGTTTTCCCATTTTATAAATTTTATTTTGTAGGAAGGCCCTAGTCTGCACCATTCAAATAGAAATCTTGAATATAACCCACAGTTTTCTGATCTAAAGAACAAAAACACGGAGTTTGAGACAATAGTCACAGGAAACTTGGGGATTTCTTTGCAGACAGGAACAAGCCAGTGAAAGTCAGACCCATGCTCTTTAGACCAACGGTGTCCATGTCAATGAGCCTGAATCATGCAGGTGTGGGAAAGATTCCAGTATCCCAGAGAGGGCTAAAAAAATGGACTAATATTTATTTTAGTTTGCAGAGTTTGCAGTTTGACACAACACTTGTTGATTGCCTGCTAAAATAAAAAAGAGAAAGAATGAAGTCAACCCTCTTAAGAGAAATATAGTATTCAGATATCTTTATAGCTTAATATCACAATATGCAAGATAGGATGCAAAGTTCCTCAACACATGAATGTTCCTGAAAAGCATCGCCATCCTTGAGGTGATAACAGAGAGTGGTTCTGCATTCTGCTCCCTCCTCAGCTTTTAGGGTATTAGTCTGTGGACCTCGGGTTGTGACTTTATTAGCTTTATTAGCTTTACAGCCTCTCCAGCCACTTGATCCCTTCCATCTGTTTTGTGAATGTGGCGCACTTAGGCAGGAGAGAGATTTTGGCCCTATCCACTGGTAGCACAACTCTGTTTGGTATCACTGCAGGACTTTGGGCCAAAGAATTAAACAGAAATATCAGAACAATAAAACTTCTAGGAGAAAATCTGAAAAAGCAGTTTTATGTAAAACAAAACATTCAAAAAAAGCAGTAAAAGACAAAAAATAAAGTGGGTAAAATGTACACAGTTTAAAATGTAGCTAAGAAATTCCTGTGTGGTTCAGTTGGTTAAGAATCTAGAATTTCCATAGCTGTGGTGCAGATTGCAACTACAGCACAGTTCCATCTGTGGTAGGGGAACTTCCAAATGCCATGGGTGAGCCTAAAAGAAAAAAAAAAGCTAAACAAATTAAAATAAAAATAAATATAACTATATGAATGACCAATAAGTACATAGAAAAGTATCTGCTATCATTAGTCATCGAGTAAATGAAAATTAAACTTACACTGAGATTATTTTACTGCAATTTCCATTATATATTTTTTAATTTCTTCAACAAATATGGTCAAGGATGTGAAGAAAATAGAACTCTCATACATATTTGTTGGTAGTGTAAAATGATACAGTAATTATAAAAAGCTTATGGTTTCTTATAAAGTAAAACATACAGTTATCTATGCCCAGGAATTACCCTCTTACACTATAATGAAGAGAAATTAATGCATATATACACATATACACTTATATAGGGGTGTTTATACTAGACTTTATAATAAACCAAAGTTCAAAAATGAATTAGTGGGAGGTTGTTTAAAGAATTGTGGTATATGTGTGCAGTGGAATATCATGTAGCTATAAAATCACAACACAGATGAATTTCAAAATGCTGAATCAAAGAATCCAGACTGAGAGTATGTCTAGTGTGGCTCTACTTATATGAAACTCAGAAAGAGGGAAAATAAGTTTAGGATAGAAACCAGAGCTGCAGTGCTGAAGGGAGGAGGATGTTTGGGGTGTTATTGTGTGAAGAATATTTCCTTATGACAGGAGTCACCTTGGTTGTGGGGGTTTAAAATATCAGGGTACTGTTTTCATGTTGGATATGTTCTGTATCTTGATTTAGGTATTAAGAAAATGCAACATTTTTCAAAACCTATCCATTCTAATATCTAGATCCAGCTTTAACCGTATGTGAATTCCCCTCAAATCTTATACATGAAGTCAGATAGAAGAGGGCATAGGTAAAATGTTATGAGATGGAACATACTGTATTATATAAGATTTTACTTCCTGTGAGGTTGTACTGAACATTGCCCAAAAGTGGTGCAATCTCAGTTCAGGAAACAGTATGGTTCAGAAAATCATTATGGTAACATATTGTATTACAGTAATTTGTTATGGGTTTGCCATGTTAAAGTACAAGGCATATAAATCACTCATTTAAAGATGAGGCTTTAATTTCAAGTTCTCTAATTATCAGTTGAACTTGGTGTGCTCTAAATATGGGAATGGTAATATCTCTTTCATATGGGTTAAGATTATTTTGTTCTTTTTTCAGCTGCAAACTTGGCCTATGTAATTTCCTGGGCTAGGGATAGAGTCTGAGCTGTAGCTGCTTCCTATGCCACAGTTAGTGCAATGCCAGATCCTTAACCCCCTAAGCCACAGCAGGAACTCCTAAGGATATATATTTTAACCCAAGCGCCTTCTACATTTTTTTACTGGACTAATAAATTTAGGTAAAAAAATTCTATTTAAGGATGATGATTCATTTACAATTTTATCATGACTTCTGTAACTGTTCCAGTTTTGCTGAGGAAAGGCCCAACAGTCTTTTTCATTGTTGCTTGGATCATTGTTTCTGTATGAGTGACTGTGGACCTTTGTACCCTGTAGGTCTCCATGGAACTCTACACATCATTCATGCTATTTCTTTCTTTAAGTTGTGTCTTACATTTTTTTTTTACTAGATAATATGTAGGATATGTTGGATCATTAGCAGGCACCACAGTCAATTTTTAAAAATCTCTCAGATGATTTGGACATAATCATCTGAATAAATTTCATGCTACTTCGGGGCATCACTGAGAGAGGAAACATAAATTCCCTTGACTGAAAGAAAAAGAAGAAATTAAAGGTGGGAAATCCAACTCTTCATTAAAGGTGAGTAGATAGGAATTGTTTTTTTTTTTGTCTTTTTTAGGGTCATACCCATGGCATATGGAGGTTCCCAGGCTAGAGAAGACACCACGGCCACTGCAACACGGGATCCGAGCCACATCTGCAACCTACACCATGGCTCACAGCAACGCTGGATCCCTTAACCCACTGAGCAAGGTCAGGGATCAAACCCGCAACCTCATGGTTCCTAGTCAGATTTGTTAACCACTGCACCATGACGGGAACTCCAGGAACTGCTTTTGATTTTGATTATCATCTGGATGTTGATAATTTCCCTTGATTCTTGTCTTCTGACTATGGACATTCTTTGGACACTGCAGTTTATTTTTTACATCACAAAAAATATCATTTTCTCCTTTATTAACTGGTTTTCCTGGAATAGCATAGTATTTTAGGGCATTAAATTCTACAAATTTAATAGATGCCATGTATCCATTTGACTTACAAAAGTTAAAAGTGGCATTTGTATAGCACAAGTGAAGAGGAAGTTGGAAATATCTGGAAAAATCATAACCAATCTAATCTATCAGAATCTACTAAGGCTAGGATTTTCAGATAAAACAGGAATCTCAGTTACATTTAAATTTCAGATAAATAATAAATATTTTTTGGATATGTCTCATAATATGTAATAAATATTATTTTTTATAAATATATTTATTGCAATATTTGAAATGGTGTTTAAGATATTTATTACCCATGAATACTTTATAAACTGCAAATAATTAAAGCACAAAGATATTACATCCTTGTGTATGATGATAAATCCCCATGCATAAACTTGAAACTTGGATATTTTTTGTTGGCTTCTTTTCCCTACTGGCTGCTTACTATCTATTCAGGTGTTTTGTCTTTTGTTTGTTTGATTTTCAGTTTTTTTTTTCAGAAAAGGCTTTGCAAACCAAACCCAATGCATTAACTGGTAAACGGAATGATATTTAACAGTTATGGAGACAGACTAGTTGGCTCTGAGGTGGAGGCAGTGGCCAGGTGGCAGAAGTGTGGGCTGGGCCTGAGCCCTGGGACCCTGTGGCTGGGGAAGACTGGTGAGTTGCAGCACCTGCATACACACAGAATCCCAGGCTTAGACCTGGGCTTCCCTTGAGGGCTGTACCATTGTTGAGGGAGGGGGCAGCTAAGAGCCATGGATTTGGGGGGGAGGGGCAAATGAAGGAAGTGATGGTGGGGCACTGAGGTACCCCATGGGAAACACTTTGACCTGTTGCATGTTGCTCAATGCCAGCCCTAAGCCGGGCCTCTCAGTCTGAGGTCTACAATTCTAGCTGGGGATGCAGTGGCAATAGCACCTGTGCAGGCTGCCCTGGAACCAGCCTGGTTGGATTACAGAGCCTCAGAAGACCACCACCTGCAGCATAGCAGCAATGGGGAGATGCCCAAAACCTTAGCTTTGAAATCAAACCATTCTGCCCACCTAAGATCAAGCACAATTTTCTCAAACAAATCTCAAATAAATGTTCAAGAAAAGAGGAAGAGCAGCCATTTCAACCATTTTATCTCCAGGGCAGCTTACTAAAAAGTGTAGCTCATGCTCAACAATATTTCTGGATGACAAAACAGTCAGCCAGCCAATCTTGTGGTACTAATATTACTTAAAACAACAATAAAATGTGTGAACTTAGCAATATACTACCACATAAAGAAGAGAAATGAAACTAGATCCTTGGATATTTTAGATGAGTGACCACATATACTCACAGGAGAAGCTTCCAGAGAAATACTTTACACATGATCCTAAACACAAATTCATTTATAGATTTGTTTGTACTCTTTTTAGTGTGACAAAGCTAACAGCCCAGAATTAAATCCACGCATCTATAGTCAACTAATCTATGATAAAGGAGCCAAGAATATACATTGGACAAAAGACAGCCTCTTCAATAAGTGGTGCTGGGAAAACTGGACAGCTACATGTAAAAAAATTAAACTAGAACACTTCCGAGCACCATGCACAAAAACAAACTCAAAATGGATTAAAGATCTAGATATAAGACCAAATAGTATAAAACTCTTAGAGGAAAACATAGGCCAAACACTCTCTGACATAAATGGTAGCAACATCTTCTCAGATCCATGTGTCAGAGTAAGGACAATAAAAAGAGAAATAAACAAATGGGACTTAATTAAACTTCAAAGTTTCTGCACAGCAAAGGAAACCCTAAACAATACGAAAAGACAACCCACAGAATGGGAGAAAATATTTGCAAATGATTCAACTGACAAGGGATTAATCTCCAAAATTTACAAACAGCTCCTACAGCTCAATACCAAAGAAACAAACAACCCCATCCAAAAATGGGCAGAGGATCTAGGCAGACAGTTCTCCAGAGAAGACATGCAGATGGCAAATAAACACATGATAAGATGCTCAACATCACTCCTCATTAGAGAAATGCAAATCAAAACCACTATGAGGTACCACCTTACACAGGCCAGAATGGCCATCATCAAAAAGACTACAAACAATAAGTGCTGGAGAGGGTGTGGAGAAAAAGGAACCCTATTACACTGTTGGTGGGAATGCAAATTGGTGCAGCCACTGTGGAAAACAGTATGGAGATCCCTCAGAAAACTCAAAATAGAATTACCATTTGATCCAGCAATCCCACTCCTGGGCATCTATCCAGCAGAAACCATGACTTGAAAAGACACCTGTACTCCAGTGTTCATTGCAGCACTCTATGCAATAGCCAGGTCATGGAAACAACCTAAATGCCCATCGACAGAAGAGTGCATAGGGAAGATATGGTACATACACACAGTGGAATGTTACTCAGCCATTAAAAGGAATGAATTACCAACATTTATTCCAACATGGATGGATCTAGAAATTATCATGTGAAGTGAAACCAGTCAGACAATTAGACAGCAACACCCAATGCTACCGCTTACATGTGGAAGCTAAAAAGACACAATGAACCTCTTTGCAGAACAGACAATGACTCAGAGACTTTGGAAAACCTTTGGTTTTTCGAATAAGACAGTCTGGGGTGTGGGTGGGTGCACTGGGGGTTTGGGATACAAAATCTGTAAAATTGACTTGTGATGATTTATGTACACCTATAATTGAAATAAAATCCATTAAGGAAAAAAAACCAAAACAAACAAAAAAAAGCTAACAGCTAGATGTGCAATAGTAACTTCAGTTTACTTAGAAATGCTTTTAACTTATGCTGAGATTGACCTGTCCCACTAATTGGAAAATAATTGTTTTGGGAGCCATTCTTCTTGTGTCCAGGCTTTGGGATGATCAGGCTGTATGGAATGTGGACCTGCCAGATTCTCATGGACATTACAGTTGAGGTCATGAAAGAGGTAGAAAGGCATTTTCTGGAGCTACTTCAGTTTAACATGAATGTTCCTGCCAGTGTTTATGCCAAATACTTTGACCTTTGTTCCTTGGCAGAGGACAACAATGTGAACTTTCTTTTTGCCTGTTTTAGCAAAAAAGAACACAGAACCCAGAGGCCATTTCCAGATTGTGTAAAGACAAATACAATGGCTTGTGTGGATCTGCCCTGATAAGGTCTTTCAGTGCTGATTATTTCCTTTGTATTCAGAGCTCCAATGTCTTCCTCTCTTAAGGGAGAAGTGAGGAGTTCTAACATCATCAACCCCTCATAACAAGGACTGCAGAAATATCACCTCTCTTGCTCATAATCCAGCAAAGTTAGTCTTTTCACCTGAAAGAAAGACATTGAATTCAAAAGACTCAAGGACAGTGAAGATTATGCTGGAAAGAGTGGGACCCTGTCAATGCAACACAATCTTCTGTACTTTTTAATATAAACAGAGTTTATAATATAAACAGAGTTACAAAAACCACTCCAAAGCTAAAAGCTCCCAACCAACACACAGATATTTGCTTACTATGTAGGGTTATAGTTATACACTATGTGTTTTTTTTAATAATAGTTTACATTTTTAGACTTTAAAGACAGTAACTGTATAACTTCTATGTCTTCCCTATTTTTCTTGCCCGCTCCTGCATATTGCTGCATATTCCTTTAGAATCAATGAAGTATTACCATTAAAGCATGGGACTCTTTACAACTCATAAAGGCACTTAAGAAGAGAGTGAGTAGCATTGCTAAGTTTTGAAAGATTCTTCCTCCCTACTACATCTTTGAAGCTGCTACTCATTATTGGCAATCAGTTTAAACCAAAAAGTTGCTGAGTGACACTTGTCATTTAAATTCTTTGCCAGCACTGGAGTTCCTGTTGTGGTGCAGGAAATAAATGTGACTAGGAACTATGAGGTTTCCGGTTTGATCCCTGGCCTTGCTCAGTGACTTAAGGATCTGGTGTTGCCTTGAGCTGTGATGTTACTCACAGATGGAGTTTGGAACTGGCCATTGATGTGGTATAGGCCAGCAGCTGTAGTTCCAATTTGACCCCTAGCCTGGGAAACAACATATGCCAACAGTGTGGCCCTAAAAAGCAAAAATAAATAAATACAAATAAATAAATAAATAAATAAATAAATAAATAAATAAATAAATAAATAAATAATTTGCCAGCACTGCTTAGCTTATTAGCATGTTGGGAATCATGAACAGAGAAAGTATATTATTATCTACATCTTATGGGTCTGTGCTGCATTTCTTGTGAACTTATTGCAATGGTGCTTCTCATTTTCTGTTGATTTTCCTCTGTGTTAAGTACTTGTCTTAATGGGTATTTTCATAATTCCAACCAACTTGGTGGGCCAGTAGTTAACAAGTGGGTGGTGAAACAGAAGGTGTCTCAGAAATCTTAGTGCAATTTTAAGCTTTTAATGTAGTGTGTTGGACACTCCAGGACACTGTTGCAGAAATATAAATGCTATAGGCTGGGAGGATATCACTTGCAAGTTTGGCTGAATTGTTTTTGAGCTTACTTGGTTTCGTGGATTTTGAGCACTGGGCTTTTGGATTTAATTTTTGTAATTTCAGACCATCTTGAAGATGTCAAACAATGATTGGATGCCTTGTATTTGAAATTTACAGAACTAGGTGACTTTGGAAGAAATTTGATTAAACTTTCAGGTGGTGTTTTGTAAGTGTGTGGCATTTATATCTCTACAAGTATCAAGGCTTAAAACTGCACTAAGACTTCAGAGAAGACCTGCCCTCCTCTTTTAAAAACAGTTATTTTTTTTAGTGCTGGCTATTTACCTATGTTACAACTTGAATATATGGAGGTTGTCAGACTATATCTCAGATTTATCAAAGTGTTAACACATTAATGGAGTGCTGTTTATTTAGTCCATGTAAATAAACTTGGCATTTCCAGTGAAGTGCAATAAGCCTTCTTTGAAATTCATTTATTAAAAATATTTGGATCACTAGTTTAATGCCCGCGGTCGCGAGACCCCTCGCAATGAGCACACCAGAGTCAAAAGTCAAAGCCAAATCGGCAAAGGTCCTTTATTGCAGGTTCGAACCTGGACCCCTGCGCACTCGTTACCGGTGATGCAAAGAGGTCCCAACTGCAGCTAGTACAGGGTTTTTATGGGCACACACAAACAAGTCCAGGGCTTAGGGGAGGTTTTCAAAGGAGAGGGATGCCGATTGGCTGATATTTGAATTGGGACACCATCTGCTATATGATTGGCCTGGGATCACGCGATCCATATTCAGCAAGCAAGCAGGTTTACAGAAGCAGATGTGGCGGTTAGTGACTGGCTATAATTGGCGCGCGTGGGACTTTTGAAAGTTGCAGACCTGGGGGGATGGAAAATTTCCTAAATGGTAGCCTGTTATGTCTTGGCCGGTTTTATTGACCCTTTGTTGTGAAACACTGTCACAACTGATATTTAGTGAGCAAGTGATGTTACAGAAGCGAGAAGGGAGTATTAAGTTTCAATTGCCTTAGGTTTCGTCTCTCATTCCCCCCTTTCCTATGTACCAAAGGAGCCAATCTTGGGTCCTTAAGGTTCTGGCTTTAGGAGCTCAAAGGATTGAGATTGTAGGTCCAGAGGCTGGTATTGTTGTCTTAACATCATGATTTGGACCGTGTCTAGCCTTTCTTTGATAAAAGTCATGATCTTGTTAAATATGCAGGGCCCGATTGATAAAGATGATAAAGAACCCTGCCAGGGGCCCCAGGAGAGGGAGGAGGTAAGGGAGCGAGCCACTGAGTCCCGTCCAGAGGGGATTTTCGGCCAGCTTTTTCCGGCGGAGGGCGAGATTTTCTTGTAGTTGTTTAATTTTTGTCCTTACTATACCTGATTTGTTAGCATATAAACAACATTTCTCTTGTAGGGCTAGACATATTTCCCCCCTGCTCGACCGTTAACAGATCTAAGCCCCTTCTATTCTGTAACACCGCCTCTGCCAATGAGTCTCATTGGTCCTGCAGGTCTTGGATAGTGCCCGATAGGGCCTGTACATCTTCTATTAGTTGCTGAGAGAGTTGGTGGTAAGTATGAATAGAGACTCCGAGGCCAGTGGTCCCGGCGGTTATGGACCCCGTGATTCCTAGCGCAGCCAGGAGTGGTATCATAGCTATGGCTCGTTTAGCTCTACCTGCGAGAAAATCTAGGCTGGGGATGGGCATGGGGGCACTGCCTGGGACTAGGTCGACATTAGGGAGGAGGGTAGCTAGGGAGCAGATCCCTGACCAGTTGTGAGGTAAGTAATTGTAAGCCAGATTATTTCCGCAGACAAAAACAGTGGTGTAAGGTACGCAGTGACTTTTCCACAATCCTGGGGGAGGGTAAACTGGTTAGGAGTCACCGCGATGCTTCGAGTGCCTCCCCTACATTCACAGGGTTTTCCATATAAACGGTCTAACAGAACAGCTCTATGGAGGGGCTGGTTTAGCCCCCCCTCTAAAGGGGGAGGACTAAGAACCATCAGGGTTATTAGGAGTACCTTGTGCATCCCTAGGGGGGTTACGGCGCAAGGTTAGTTTCAGAGGATTGTCCTTACTCCGGTCCAGTCCAGGAGACGTCTTTTCCGACTGACTTGATGAGGTCTGAGGCTGGGTCGACCGGCTTGGCGTGCGTGTGATGGATCCAGGTGGCTATGTTGTCCACTTTGATGGCCATCGGGGTGGTCAGGATGATCTGGTATGGTCCCTTCCACCTGGGTTCTAGGGTCTCCCATCAGTGGCGCTTGATGAGGACCCAGTCACCGGCCAGAACTGATGTGGAGTGTGTTGAGGTCCTGTGTCATAAAGTTCCTTTAGTTTAGGCCAGATCGTCTCGTAAGCTCGCTGTAATGCTTGGAGGGAAGACAGGAGGTTATTATCTGGCTTATTGTGGATAAGATTGTTTCTTAGGTTGGGGATAATGGGAGGGGGTCTGCCATATATTATTTCATATGGTGTGAGTCCTAACCTATAGGGGGTATTTCATACCCTGAACAAAGCGTAGGGGAGTAGGACTACCCATTTAGCGCCAGTCTCCATGGTCAATTTAGTTAAGGTCTCCTTCAGGGTTCTGTTCATCCTCTCTACCTGCCCTGAACTCTGGGGGCGGTAAGCACAATGTAATTTCCAATTAGCCCCCAGTATGGAAGCCAGGTCCTGACTTACCTTTGAAACGAAGGCAGGCCCGTTGTCAGATCCTATCATTATGGGGAATCCATTCTGGGCATGATTTCTTCTAGTAGTTTCTTGGCTACTATCTGTGCTGTCTCGTTCCGGGTGGGGAAGGCCTCCGTCCATCCTGAAAATGTGTCTATAAACACTAGTAAATACTTGTACCCATATTTACCAGGTTTTACCTCCATGAAGTCCACTTCCTAATATGCTCCAGGTTTATCTCCCCTTTCCCTGGTGCCCATTGCTGGCGAGTGGTTGCTGGCATTGTGGAGTTGACAGACTGCACAGTCGGTGACCAGGCGTTTGATTTTCTCAGAAACATTTTTGATTTTTAATTTACTTCGTCTGATGAGGTCCTGGAGTCGTTGGGTACCCAAATGGGTGCTGTGGTGGATTCGCTCCAGGATGAATGTTCCCGGTTTTTCAGGGAGGATGATGTTGTCCCCAGTGTCCCACCACCATCCGTCTTGGACATGAGTCAAGGGGAGGTGGTGGATCCACTTAATGTCCTCTTCCGAATAGTCAGGCTGGGGGGGTAGCTCCCGAGGCCCCGGATCAGGTAGTTGTAAGGGAAGCAGTTGCACCAGAGTATGGGCTGCCTCTCGGGGGGCTCGGTTGGCCAAATTGTTGCCACGGGCAATGGAATTGGTGGGCTTCTGGTGCCCCGGGCAATGTACAATGGCCAGTTTCTTAGGCCCCCATATGGCAGCTAGTAGCGCCAGGATTTCTTCTTTATTTTTGATGTCCTTCCCTTCCGCAGTGAGTAGCCCTCATTCCCGGTATATGGCCCCATGTATGTGGGCAGTGGCAAAGGCATACCGACTGTCGGTGTATATGGTGACCTTTTTGTCCTTGCCCATTTTGAGAGCCTGAGTTAGGGCGATTAGTTCAGCTTTTTGAGCTGAGGTCCCTGGGGGAAGGGCTTCCGCCCATATCACCTCAGTCTCACTGGTTACCGCTGCCCCGGCATACCTCTGACCTTGATGAACGAAGCTACTGCCGTCCGCGAGCCAGGTAACCTGTGTGTCTGTCAAGGGCTGATCTCGTAAGTCCTCCCGAATTCCGTGGACTTGGGCCAGGATCTCCGCGCAGTCATGGAGCGGAGTGTCCATGTCTCTGGTTTGCAAGTTTGGGCCTTCTTGGTGGAGGCCAGGTATCCCAAGGTGCCGAGGGTCCGCAGGAGGTTTCTTGTTCCCTCTAGGCAAATTTCAACGGTCTCAGCAGCTATTAAGAGATCATCAACATATTGTAGGAGGGTTATATCTGGGTTCTGTTTTCGATACTCACTGAGGTCCTCGTGGAGGGCTTCATCAAACAGTGTGGGTGAATTCTTGAATCCTTGTGGAAGTTGGGTCCAGGTAAGTTGGCTGCTTATCCCTCTTTCAGGGTCTGACCATTCAAAAGCAAAAAGCTCTTGGCTTTTGGGTGCCAAGGGCAGGCAGAAAAAGGCATCTTTTAGGTCTAGCACAGTGTACCAATGCTTGTTTGGGCTGAGGGCACTCAGGAGGGTGTAAGGATTGGGCACCGTAGGGTGTATGTCCATGACCCACCTGTTGACTTCCCTTAAATCTTGCACCGGCTGGTAGTCCTTGCTGTTGGGTTTGTGGACTGGCAGTAAAGGTGTGTTCCAAGCGGACTGGCAGGAGCGTAATGCCCCCTGATCAAGGAGTCGATGGATATGCGGGGTGATACCTGCTCTTGCTTCTTGGGGCATAGGGTATTGTCAGACACGTGCGGGGTCTGCCCCGGGTTTAATTTCTATGAATAGGGCCGGGCGATGTTTAGCTAGTCCCATTTCCCCTGTTTCTGCCCAGGCCCCAGGGAACTGTTGAAGCCAAGAGTCTATGTCTGGATTTTGAGGGGGAGGCTCTTGGTGGAGTCGGTATTCATCGTCTAACCTTAGGGTGAGCACTGATATAGGGAGTTCTTGTGGTCCGGTTACAATTGGTCCTCCTGGTCGAAAGTGAATTTGCGCTCCCCTCTTGGTGAGTAAGTCTCTCCCCAGTAAGGGGCAGGGGCTATCGGGGATTACTAAGAAGGAGTGAGTCACTTTCCCGGTACCCAAGTCCACAGTTCTCTGAGTAGTCCAGGGGTAACGTTTGACTCTGGTAGCCCCTTGGACCCAGGAGGATTTGTCAGAGATTTTTCCATGAGATTTGACTAATACCGAATGTTGTGCCCTGTGTCTACCAGGAACTGGACTGATTTCCCCTCCACTTTCAGGGTTACCCTGGGTTTGGGGAGGGGATCCAAACCCCGTCCTCCCTATTCCGCCTCATGTGTAAACAAAACTGCCGAGGCTTGTGATTGCCATTGGCCAGGGCGCTGTGGGCGCTGTTTTTTCTTGGGGCATTCCCGAGCCCAATGGCCCTTTTCTTTACAGTAGGCACATTGGTCATTATCTAATGGCCTCCTAGGAGGTCGAGTAGTTTGAGAACCATCTTGATCTTTTTGGACTATGGCATCCAGGACTTTAGTCATTCTTTCAGTAGCCTTAAGCTGTTTATCTTCTGGGGCGTCTCGGTTGTTAAAGACGCGTTGAGCGATACGGAGCAGGTCCTGTATCTGCTTTCCCTCTAGATCCTCTAATTTCTGTAATTTCTTTTTAATATTGGGGGCTGCTTGGTTAACAAAGGACATGACAACGGCAGCCTGATTTTCAGGGGCTTCTGGGTCCATTGGCGTATACTGCCTAAAGGCTTCCATTAATCTTTCTAGATAGGAGGAGGGACTCTCTGCCTTACCTTGTATAACTGAATAAACTTTTGCCAAATTAGTGGGCTTGCGTGCAGCAGCCCGGAGACCCGCCATTAGAGTCTGGCGATAAATGAGCAGCCATCCCCTACCTTCTGCAGTGTTGTAGTCCCAGTCATCCTGTGGGGGTCGGGTTGGGGGAAAGCAGCATTAATGAGGTCAGGATTGGCTGTTGGTTGACCATCGTCTCTGGGGACCAGCTTTCTGGCTTCTAATTGGATTCACTCCCATTCTTCGGTGGTGAATAGGATGCAGAGTAGCTGCTGACAGTCATCCCAGGTGGGTTGATGGGTGAACATAACACTGTCCAAAAGAGCTATTAAATCTTTAGGGTTATCAGTGAAATGAGCATTCTGGGTTTTCCAATTGTATAGGTCACTGGTAGAGAATGGCCAATATTGGAGTCGGGGGTTTCCTGTCTCGTCAGGGGGGCCTATTTCCCGTAGGGGTAAGGCTACCATAGAATCTGGGTGATGGGACCCTGGGTCTCCTGCTGGCTTCACGTGGGTAAGGGAGCTGGTTGTGCTTCTCGGTCCTCTGGTTCGAGGACTGGTGGTCCCTCAAGCGGGGCTTCTGGAGGCCCTGCTTGGGGAGGAGGAATTGGATCAGGAGCAGCAGAGAGGGGGGCTGCTTGTGGGGCTGGGGGAGGAAGCAGGAATGGGGGAGGATCCAAGGAAAGTGGGTCTTGGATATCTTGGAGTATGTGGTACAGGGTCATAGTAGGAGCTT
Source organism: Catagonus wagneri (assembly GCA_004024745.2). Taxonomy (NCBI): domain Eukaryota; kingdom Metazoa; phylum Chordata; class Mammalia; order Artiodactyla; family Tayassuidae; genus Catagonus; species Catagonus wagneri. Next base: position 121,386 of record PVHT020008754.1, on the reverse strand, counting down.
GAGGTTTAGGGGGGGAACTGGCCAGGCTGCAAGGATTTTGCATGACCTGGTCGACAGGAAAGGAGCCATCCAGGGAGGTGGATCTTCTACCAGATCTTGCCATACTAAGATGTAGGAGATTTGGCCCGATGGCCTTCTTTCCCTGGTAAGAAAACTCGAGATTTGACTTTGAGAATTATAGAAAGACAGAAAGTGCCCTCTAGTGGCCAGCCAACCCTGAAGGTTGGCCATTCGAGTGGCAGAAGGTGACAAGTTTCCCTCTCCGCAGTTCTAGGCTGAGGTTGCGTCCTCGGTTTTTTACGTCTCCAAAGTTGGCGAGAAGGAGGGTGAGGGGTGTACTTTGGGCTTGGCCCATTTCCTTATACCTAGGGTTTAAACGTATTGGTTAGAGGCTGTTATCCAGTGTAGCAGGAGTAAAAAGTATGAGCAAAAGTTCCTGTTGAAGGAAAGCAAGTTAAAATCGCAACTGTTGAAGGAGAGCAAGTTAAATCACAAGCTCATCGGGGAGCAGATTTCCCCCAGAAAAAATCCCGATGGGCCAGTAGCCCCAGATGGGTGATGGCGGACGTCTCCAGCCACACCCAACTGAGCATGCTCTAGCGCGTCCGCCAGGACTGCACCAGTCCCCTGAACCAGAAGGTACCCAGATATTCAGTGCCGGCTTGTCTACTTACCGATTGGTGAAAAGGTCCCAGTTGACCAGAAGTCTGGTGGGCTCGGGGGGTGGGGGAGAATCCCAGACGAGCCCCCAAATGTAATGCCCACGGTCGCGAGACCCCCTCGCAATGAGCACACCAGAGTCAAAAGTCAAAGCCAAATCAGCAAGGGTCCTTTATTGCAGGTTCAAACCTGGACCCCTGCGCACTTGTTACCGGTGATGCAAAGAGGTCGCGACTGCAGCGAGTACAGGGTTTTTATGGGCACACACAAACAAGTCCGGGGCTTAGATTGGCTGATATTTGAATTGGGACACCATCTGCTATATGATTGGCCTGGGATCACGCGATCCATATTCAGCAAGCAAGCAGGTTTACAGAAGCAGATGTGGCGGTTAGTGACTGGCTATAATTGGCACACGCGGGACTTTTGAAAGTTGCAGACCTGGGGGGGATGGAGAATTTCCTAAATGGTAGCCTGTTATGTCTTGGCCGGTTTTATTGACCCTTTGTTGTGAAACACTGTCACAACTGATATTTAGTGAGCAAGTGATGTTACAGAAGCTAGAAGGGAGCGTTAAGTTTCAATTTCCTTAGGTTTCATCTCTCACTAGACCAGCCATACATCTGGTATACAAATAATATTCTAGAAAATACTTGATCTCATTTGAAACCCCAAACAGTGAGCATTAAAATTCTCAGTGTTTCATGATAAAGTGTTTCAATTTTTTTTTTATGCTGTGAGAACCTATAGTGCTGTGAATGTAACTTCATTTGGAAGGGTATTTTTTAATAAGTTCCTTAACCTTAGGAAGTTTCTTCATAAAACTGTTGGGTAAGTCTACCACAGTCCTGTTTAACACCTCCTATCTCTTCTGGATCAGCATACTTGAGTTTGGTCAATTACATTTATCACTCCCATTTAAAAATGTCACACTAAAAAAAAGAAAAGAAAAGAAAATGCCTATAGTACATCTGCTGTGAATTTACTATGTTTAAAAATGTGTAGACACCACTATTACCATTGTAAATAGAAAAGGGTAATCTCATAAAAGTACTATTTTTTAAAGGAAATGAGAGAGAATATCTCCTTACACTGGTAATCAAAACGGATATTGTCTCAGGCCAAACAATATGATGTGAGAGGCACAAGTGGCCTCAAGGATGAAAAGGTAGGGTGCCAATATGGATGGGGGTACAATGGAAGACCAAATAATAATGAGGAAGAGAAAAAAGTGGGATGTGTGGATGTATGGTGTGATGTGTACTATGCTATATATATTCATAGCCTACTAGGATTCATTCTATACATTCTTAGCCTGAACATCTCTTCAAGGCCACATATAGTTAGGAAAACGTAATGAAGAGCAAACAAATTACAAGGACCAGTTGTATGGTGCAAGAAGACTGTGTTGTATTTCTGAATTGTGACTTGAGCACATTAGCCATAGATGGAAGGAAAAAATCAGAAACCAAAATATTGGACTTAGAAAACTTCCCTACAGACTAGTAGCTTCTGATATTCAACAGGGACTGACACTGTTCATTGTGACCTACTTGTGACAATAGTGACAAATCATGAAGACTTTTAGCATAAAACAAGAATAAGACTG
>PVHT020008754.1:73491-101329 GCA_004024745.2 Catagonus wagneri | reverse complement strand
GAAGACAAAAATTATAATCAAAATGCATTTCTGTATTTCTATGACAAAAGGCGAATAAGTTGAAAATGACATAAGTCAACTTATAATGAGACATATATTTCCAAATCCATTAAAAAGAACATATCAATATTATTCTAAATTACAATGTATCATAAGTTTTTATCAGGCTTGATTTCCTTTGATCATGTAAATTCATCCTTGAAAGATAAGGATATTTGTGTAGTATTATAACAAGAAAAACCTGAAAATAATTTGTTTCTCATAATAGACAAATAAGATCTACTGTAGTGCCAGCATAATAATGACGTGTGGACTTTTGAGTCAGAAACACATAGATTTGAAACCAAACTAAATGTACTCAGACTATGGAGTTCCTATTGTAGTGCAGCAGAAACAAAACCATGAGGACTAGTAGCAATGAAGATGTGGGTTTGATCCCTGTCCTCCTTCAGTGAGTTAGGGAACTGGCATTGCCATGAGTTTGGTGTAGGCTGCAGACATAGCTTTGATCCCACGTTGCTGTGGCTGTGGTTTAGGCCATCAGCCATAGCTCTGATTAGATCCTTAGCCTGGAAACTTGCACTTGCTGTGGGTGCAGCCCTAAAAAGCAAAAAAGAAAAGAAAAGAAAAGAAAAAAGAAAAGAAAAGAAAGAAACAAATGTACCCAGACCCGGCTTCTGACTTTGTTGGGGGCATTGCAGCTTCCATCTCCTCTTCCTCATATGTATATTGGGCATAACAATATGGTCTTTACATAAAGATTTATTTGAAGAATGGAGAAGAATGGCATAAGTAAACTCATTGTACATTCCATATTTACCTATTTTCTATATTTGCATTAACATAACTGTGAAGATAATTTGCAATCTATAGTGATCTTTGATAAGTTATTAAAGGAAAACAAAATACAAAATATTTCTGCAGCATTGGAACAATGTAGATTTGGGTCTGCACAGGTAGAGTTACAGATCCATCAAATACAGGTGCCACTGCAGAAGATTTGTTTTCCTTTATGGTATTAATGTTAACATTTTTTCAATGAAAACAATAGAAAAAACACTTTAGCAAGTCAGCTTAAAGTTGTGAATAGCTTAATGCACAGGATCTTTCAACAGAAACCAAGGCAATGACCGCAGAATCTTTTGTAGCTCGAATCTTTGTGTAGACAATGGAATTGGGAGAAGAGAAACAGGTCTTTCCCTCATATATCTCTTTCGGCTCTCCACTCCATCCTCAGAATACTATATGTTAACAATCTCTATTATAGTACTAAATATCTTTATAAAATATTCGAATATAAAAATGCCAACTCTTTTCTGTACTTACTCAGGCAGATACCTTGAAGAGATATGTTTCAGATCAAATGCACCCAGGTAAAGGAGTTTATTCTCATGGGATCACAGACCAAAGGGAGTCCAAGATGCCTCTCTCTTTGATTGTCTTGTTCATCGGCTTCTCCACAATGGTAGGCAATCTAGATTTTATTCTAGTCAGTAGAACAGACCTAAGACTCAACACACCAATGCACTTCTTTCTTAGTAAGATGGCTCTTTGTTGTTGTTGTTGTTGTTGATTGCTGTTATGCTTTCATTACTGCACCCAAAATGCTTGGGAATTTCTTGTACAAACAGAAATCTTCTTCAATGCATGTGCTACTCAGGTTGTTTTCTCATCTTGATGGTGTCAGAATGTTTGCTCCTGGCTTCCATGATATATGACCAATACGTGACCACTTATAGCCCTCTCCTCTATAAGGTCTCAATGTCCTCAGAGTCTGCATTCAGCTTGTGGCTGCCCCCTACAGCTACAGCTTTTTGATGGCACTGTTTCATGCCATCTGCACCTTTTGCCACTGTCACTCTAATACCAATCACATTGTGATGACATGCCTCTCCTCAGGCTAACTGGCTCAGACACTCACTCAAAACAACTATCAGTTTTAACCTGTGATGGTGCTACTTTCATCTCCTCTATTATGACTGCCTTTGGTCCCTACATGTACAATGTCTCTGCCATCCTAAGGATTCACTCAGTTGAAGGAAGATGCAAAGCCTTCTGCACATGTAACTCCCACATGCTGGCAGTGACTTTATTATACAGGACCATCACCTTTATGGACTTACAGCCAAGCTCTAACCATTCCCTTGACACAGATAGGATGGCCTCTGTCTGCTACACTTTGATCATCCCCCTCAAGCCTGCCCTTGCCATGGGCCTGCTGAAGAGAAGACATGCCCACAAGGAGCTGCCAATGACCATCTCCAGAGCAGTTCCCAGGACATGAGGACCCAAGACAGTCTCCACTTTACCTGGATGGTCTCATTCAGTGGTCAAGACCACCTGTGATGTGTTCCTGTTCCATTTTCAGGATGAGTAACCTGAGGCCCATAAAGCTCAATAGGACTGTCCAAGGTCACAAAGCAGTCAGCAGCAGATCACAGACACCTCCTGTTTGGAGAACATGTAAGCATGCCCCAAGGGGCATTCAAACATTCCCCAAAGCTAAAAAGATTCCAGGCTAAAAGCAGAGAGGTAAGACAACCCACCCCACCCCAACCTGGCCAGTGCTAGATTCCTCATGTGGCCAAAATCCTCCAGGCAAATCACCCCCAACTTTGGCCTTGGAGAACATTTCACACATTCACCCCTGCCTATTTAAAGGCATCATCCATTTTGGGATGTGCTCCAGTTGGAAGCATGTTGGGGAGGCTGAAACAGCCTGCATCCTCCTGGCCCCTCCTAGAAGTCAGGGGTGTGGACCATCCAAACAGAGTAATAGGAACAGATTTCACAGCAAGTGGTCAGGAGAGTCCACTGGACACACCAGAATGATTAGAGATACCAGAGGGAACCTGGACAAAGTCCTCTCATTCCCAAGCTCTGAGACCAGCCTGGTCAAGCCATGGATGAAACTGCTGAGCTAAAAACCCCAGTTAATGTGGCTCTCTGGACCTCAGTTTCTCCTTCTGTAAAATGTCCATAAACATATTTCACCTCCAAAGATGGACTGTGGAAATTTCATGAGATCACAGGCAAGAAAATGCCTGGCACAGTTTAGCAATGAAACTCCGACAAATTTTGTAGATAAAACACAAATAATAGTAATAATTCAGCAAGCTACACACAGGTATAGATAACTATTATTTTATTTTGCTCATTTTATCTTATTTTATGTGATGGTAATATTAATAGAAAATATTGAGCAAGAGTATTGATTGACATGTTAATACTACTATATATAAAATAGATACATAACAATGACCTAGTGTAGAACACAGAGAAATCTACTCAATACTCTGTAATAACCTATACGGGAAAATAATGTGACAAGAATGGGATACGTATTCTGCTGTCACCTGAAACTAACACAGCATTGTAAATCAACTCTACTGCCATAATTTTTTAAGGAGTAGGAGTTCCCTGGTGGCTTAGTAGGTTAAGTATCAAGAATTGTCAGTGCCATTGCACTGGCCCAGGAATTTCTTCATGTCACCAGTGCAACCAAATAAATACATAAATAAATATTATGATATAATAAAGTAGGCCTACTAAAGAAATCATTTTGCCTCAGAACACATAGCATAGTGGAGCTGGCTGGTTGGTCAGTTACCTCACAGCTATTTCTCCTCTTTTGGACCCAACCGCATTCCACCTACCCCACCGCTGAGCACAGGTTACATTTTGCTGGGGAACCCACCAGGTGTTTCATGTGATTGAACACCCTGACAGCCTCAGGATTGTGTGGACCTCCTAGCAGGGCCCAGAAAACTGTCTGTATGTCTGGGAACAGCAGGGAATGTTCAACAGCAACAATAACACCCTTTTGGGCACTTCCAGTAAGAATCCAGCTCTTTAGGAAAGTGAACCCCAGAAGAAATTTCACTGGTCTTGGTCTACACTGACCCACATTAGCTTCAGGGTTTGGGGTCACCTGCTGGACCCTTGGGGCCTGGGTACCAGCAGGGAACCCACCAGTCCCCGGCCAAGTCCCACTTTCTTCCTGAAGCCCAATTTTCCCCAAAGGCTGGACATCAGTGCCCAAGTACCAACATCCTGGAGCTGTGATGAATCCTACATCAGTAGAACCCATGGTGTTTCTCTCTCTCTCCATGCACCCTCTCTCTGTGGCTCTAACTCTGCCATGTACCCTCCAGGGTATGAGTTATAAACCTTGTTGTTCAAGGTCCCCTGATGACCATAGCTGGAGAACATCCTGCAATCATAATAAGAATCACAAGTGCTGACCCAGTCAAAACACTAGCTCTAGCCAGGGGAAATGTCCCTGTGGGATCACCACAAATTTTAAGGCCCACTTGAGTGCCCACAAGCATTCCTAGTTAATAGAATCACAATACACACATTCACTGAAACATTAATAAAATATTCTTTAATGGGGCAAGATATTTTGAAGTGATTGCTTTGATACATCCACCATGGCCCATTTCTTTTTATCCAAAGTCTTTTTTAAATATATCAAATGACCTATCTTTATCTTATGACTTTTAAAAAAATTTCAATTAATTTATTAAAAAAAAACTATACCCAAACCATAAAAATTACATTATCAACAATCGTGAGATCTGTTTAACATTTTAAGACATAGAAAGACACTCTAAGCTTTAGGAGGAGTGATGGATTAGGTAGTGACTAGAAAACCTCTCATCATTGTTTCAGTATTTGCACTTACTATAAAGTGCGCTTGTTTATCCAAAGAAAAATCCAACACTGTTAATTTTAGAATCTTGCTATTAATATCTTAGTTCTCCTTTGCCACATTTGTCATTTCTGACAAATTACCTCTAAAGAGCTTCCAATCATACCATCCCTCTTTTGCATTAAAAGGACTTGGCCATTCTGATTATTTATGAATTCCTATGGTTCATGTAAATAGAAAGCAGCAGAAAGCAGAATACAAGCGAATATCAAGCACTGATAGAGAGTGCACTATGTGCCAGGCACTTTTCTGAACACTTTACATATATTAACTTATTTGATCCACACACTTATTCTAGGAAGTAGAGATTGAGGTCATCTCTGTATTCACAGGCTATTGTTTCCAGGATAAGCTGCAGATCCCAAAATCTGCAGATACTCCAGTCTCATAGTCCCCCTTCCTTGTCCTCAATGGATTCTGCATTTGCAGATTCAAACAACCACCACTGGTAAACACAGTAATGTACCTACTGAAAATAACGTCTAAGAGAACCCTTGCAGTGCAAGCCCTTGTTGTTCAAGTGTCAATTTTATTGCCATAGTCCATCTGGTAATCAAGGAAACAGGGGGTACAAAGAGTGAATTAATTTAACCAAGGTATCTACATAATAAGTGGTAGAGTCAGGATTTAAAGTTATTCTGTCTTCAGAATATATCCACATAAACACAGTGGCATTCTTCTGCTCTAATAAAGGCCACCTGAGTACATAGGAAATAGAAGTGGGTCAGGACAGATACCAGGTAAATAAGGATAGATGGAGATCATTGTTAAAATAGATAATTAAAGCATTATGTTCTTTAAAAAAAAAAGCTGAGGTTGTCTAAATGTACAACACAGAGTATCAGAGACTATATAACTGGCCTGTCCTACATTTTGATCCTATTGATGACAGATAAATGTATTGAAATGAAAGAAACAGTGTTACACAGCATAATACCTTCAAGATATTTGGTGATGATTGAGTTTAAACTGTATCTCCTAAAAAATTTTCAAAGACCAATTTTTTTGGTCTTTTTGCCTTTTTTATCTAGAGCTGCACCTGCAGCATATGGAGGTTAACAGGCTAGGGGTCTAACAGGAGCTGTAGGGGCTGGCCTTCACCACAGCCACAGCAACGCGGGATCCGAGCCGCATCTGCAACCTACACCACAGCTCACAGCAACGCTGGATCCTTAACCCACTGAGCAAGGCCAGGGATCGAACCTGCAACCTCACCGTTCTTAGTCGGATTCGTTAACCACTGAGCCACAAAGGGAGCTCACAAAGACCAATGTTTGATACTTACCTTTTTCAAGAATCTGCTTTGATTTAATGCTTATTGTTTTAATCCTCATTGTCCATTGCAGAATATTTTGTGTTTTTCAAACCTCTTTGAGATTTGTTCTGTTAAAGATTTTAACTCATTCAAGGATTTTAAAAAATGCATGCAATTGCCAAGGAAGAGTGCCTTGGATATTTGTTAATTATTCTCCAAATATACCATTAGGAAAAGTCAAAAGTATTTCATGCCTGGGTCTGACTGAATAATTAAATTATACAATAACGCTAAACATTGGAAAACATAAATGTGCCTTAGCATCTCAATTACACAACATAATGCTGGTGTTAAGTATATTTGATACATACACACACATACACAATGCACAAGTAAATGAAAAAATGACTCTGTAGCAGAGCATTATGCAATATTATGACAAAGCAGCATTCATTATCCAAGAAAAATTTGGATGTATATATAATTATAAATGGACATAAGACAATGTTTTATGACATGTTCTTTTTGCCAAAGATCATTGGTAAATATTTTCTTCATTGTTCATAAGTTATCTTTCATGCCAATCATTTTAAAATATTTTTCTTTATCCTAGGTTTTCATAAATCTTATATGACATATTTTGATGTAATTTGCTTTATGTTTATCCTGCTTAGAATTATTTTAGCATTTTATGTCTTGGGATTATTGGTTTTTTTTTTATTTGTTAGAGTTAGGAAAAAAAATTCTGGCCAACATTTCTTCTGCCAGTTTTTCTGCCCCATATAATTTCTTCTTCCTACTTGGACCTACATTTAAATATACAGTATGCAGCCTGCTGTTGTTCTATGGATCACTGAGACTATTTTCATTACATTCATGCAGTATTTTGGCTTCCCTCTGACTTCATTTTTGAAAGCCTTTATTGTGATGTGTTTAAGTATAGCTGTCATTTCTTTTTCAGCACATTGTATGCTCTTACTCTCATTCAATAAATATCGTTTCCTGTTGAATACTGAATTTTCATCTCCAGAAGTCCCATTTGGTTATTTTTAATCTTTTATTTGTCCCCTCAAAAGGTTGAGGTTTTTATTAAATCACTCAGTATTTTGAATATTTATATGTTCATCTGGTGTCAACTAAACAAAATACAGTATTTGTGAGCAGAATTATTTTCTCATAATAGGGGAAAATAATTTCCATATCTGATTTTGAAACTAAAACAAATAACAGAATCTTCTCAAATAGAAACCACATATGAAATCACATACACAGTTGCTACAGATTAAACTCTAGGGTCAGCAGTATTTGGAAAATAAACATGGATTAAAAAACACCATGTAGACATTAATATAGAAATATTAGGCTGTATTTTCTCTCCACAATGGCATCAAATTTTTCTTTAGTACATTTCCATTTTGTCTGAGAATTCTTGTGGAGTTCTAAAATTGCTCAATAGAATATAGAAATGGTAACATTGTAATTTTAAAAATATTTTATCAACAAATTCCACCCTCTGCATTTCATAAAATTTGCATGGAAAGTCAGTAAAACCAAGCAGAACTACTCTGACTGAAGATAATGAACCTGTTTTAGCTTAATCCACCTAGATTCTCTTCATTTTACATTCTGTTTCTCCTTTGTGAATATCTGGAACTCCGTAAGTGTGATTTTCAATTGGAGGAATAATTAGCATTCAAAATATTCAATCATATTAAATGTAGTATATAATCACTATAATACAGAATGCTTGATTTAGCCTCCACAGTCCAAAAGTGTCATGGCAGAAACTTCTCCCTATCAAGTGAAACTTCTGGGAGCTGTCAATTAAAAAAATAAAAAAGTCAGGGACAGGGAGCTCCTGTCATGGCTCATCAGTTAACTAACCTGACTAGGAACCATGAGGATATGGTTGGATCCTGACCTCACTCAGTAGATTGAGGGTCCTGCATTGCTATGAGTAGATGCGACTCGGATTTGGTGTTGCTCAGCCTGTGGTGTAGGTGGGAAACTGTAGCTCCAACAGGACTCCTAGCCTGTGAACCTCCACATGCTGTGGGTGTGGCCCTAAAAAGCTAAAAAAAAAGTCAATCTAAAAAAAGAAATGGAAGATTTTATTTGAACCAAATTAAGATTTATAACCCAAGGCCAGCCTCTCAGAAAGCTCTGAGAACTGCTCCATCCATTAAAGGTAAAAGCACAGTTGTTTAAGTATTTGAGACAGAAGGCTGTACATTAAATGATGGATTATTGATAGTTTATATAATCCTGATCTATGAACACAAAGCAAATAGTGAGTCATGGGTCATTTTGGCCTCCTACAACATTAAGAAGGAAGGTTATCGCCTAAGGAATTATCTAGTTAATGTTAGGAGATTGGTGCTCAATCGAGCAGGTATTTCCACTGACAGGGAGGTCTGTTGATGCACAATGCAGAAACACAATGCACAGTAGAGGGAACAGCAGGCTAAAGGGTAGAGAAAAAAAATTGTTGTAACACCTGCTATCAAAGTGTTCCTGACAATGGGAGTCACACTGAGTCAAGCAAATGAATACAAAATTCCAGTACCAATCCTACCACTTTGAAGACTTCAGTGTGTTGTTGGGATTTATTCTAGTGTTTATTTTCACTTTGAGTGTAAGTTATTAACTCCCTCTCAAGATATCTCTTTCAACCTAAACCACAGTTTTTGGCAATGCCTGACCCTTAAGCTACTGAGCGAGGCCAGGGATCAAACCCACATCCGCAAAGACATAATGTTAGTTTCTTAACCCACTGAACCACAACGGGAACTCTGAAGATGTCTTGATTCTTTTATCCTGCCCATACTAATCTGTGAATTTATCCCATATACTTTTAAGGGTACATTGCAGTATTATTAACTACATGAGAAATGTTATACAGTAGATCTCTAATCCTAGTCATCTTGCAGATTGAAATTTTATATCTATTCATTAGTAACTCCCTATATGGGTCCAGCAATCTCATCTCTGGGTATTTATTGCAAAGAATGCTATCAAGAACTTTAAAAGGTTATGGATACCCTGCACATTCTTATTTGAGAAAGGATAGCTTTTGTTGTTTTTTCTTTTTTAAATTATTTTTTATTTTGGCCATACCTACAGTATATGGAAGTTTCTGGTCGAGGGATTGAACCTAAGCCACAGCAATGAGCAGAGCCACAGCAGTGATGATGCCAGATCCTTTACCCACTGAGCCACCAGGGAATTCCTACTGGTCATTTCTTAAGATCTTTTTTTTTCCATTATACCCAGCTATACAGGGTTACACATACATATATGGATTCATCACAGGTGGTTAGACATAGTTCCCAGTGCTATACACTAAGATCTCCTTGCTTTTCCAGCCCAGAGGCAACAGTCTACAACTATTAACCCCAGACCCCTCTAACATCCCATGCCCTCCCCCACACTTTTGGCAACCACAAGTCTGTTCTCCAAGTCCTCAATTTTATTTTCTGCATAAAGGTTCATTTGTGCAGCATGTTAGATTCCAGTTATTAGTGATATCATATGGTATCTGTTTTTCTCTTTCTGACTTACTTCACTCATTGTGAGGGTCTCTAATTTGATCCATGTTGCTGCAAATGACATTATTTTATTCTTTTTTATGGCCGAGTAGTATTCCATTGTGTATATATACCACATCTTCCTAATCCAATCACCTGTCGATGGCCATTTGGGTTTTTTCCATGTCTTGGTTATTGTGAATAGTGCTGCAATGGACATGCGTGTGCAGGTGTCTTTTTCAAGGAAAGTTTTGTCCGGATGTATGCCCAAGAGTGGGATTGCTGGGTCATATGGTACTTCTATGTATAGTTTTCTAAGGTACCTCCATACTGTTTTCCATAGTGGTTGTACCATCTGTATTCTCTTTTTAATTAGTTTGATATCATGAAGTTTTGATAATTTGTTTATTTTTCTTATGAATCTCCAATTACTCCAGCATCATTTTTAAAGTCCGTCTTTCTTTATTGAAATGCCTTTGCACATTGATGAAGCATTAATCATACTTTTTGCAAGGTCTATTTCTAGGTTCTCCTTCTGTCCCATTGACTGATATGTCTGTCTCTCCACAAATACCACACAGTTTTTTTTTTTTTTTGAGGACTGTGCCTATGGCATATAGACGTTCAGGCTAGGGTCTAGTCAGAGCTGTAGCCACCGGCCTATGCCATGGCAACACGAGATCCGAGCCCCCATCTGTGACTTCCACAACAGCTCACTGCAACACAGGATCCTTAATACACCAAGTGAGGCCAGGGATGGAACCCATGTCCTCATGTATACTAGCTGGGCTTGTTAACCACCTGAGCCACCATGGGAATTGCCCACATATTCTTGATTACTGTAGCTATATAGTAAGTTTTAGCATGGAACAATATTCCTTCTTTTTTATTCTACATTTTAACTTATGTTTTAGTTATTCAAGGTCTTTGGACTTTTATATATATTTTAGTATAATCTCATCTATATCTACAAAATATCTTGCTGAGATTTTAATTGGCTTTTCATTAAATCTGCAGATAATTTTGTAGAGAACTGGTGTCTTTATTTTATTGTCTTCTAATTGTGAACTGAGAATATTACCAGCTCATTCTGATCTTTTTGATTTTGTTAATCTGCACTTTTTATGATTTAGTATGCAGACCTTGTTCATTTTTCCCCAGTTTCACAAAAGTATTTAATTATGTTTGGGTGATTTATGTTTTCTTAGTTTTTACTTATATATTTCATTATACTTGAGGTGACTTAAGTGATAGGTATTTAGATTGATGTTTATTTGATCTTTTTATTTATTTATTTTTGGCCATGCCCTTGGCTTGTGAAAATTCCCAGGCTAGGGATCAAACTTGTGCCTCAGTTGCTGCCTATACCACAGCTGCATCAGCTGCATCAACACTGGATCCTTAACCCACTGAGGGAAGCCAGAGATTGAACCTGCATCCTCATGCATACCTGTTGAGCCATGATGGGAACTCATAAACTGATTTTTGAACATTAAACCTAACATAAATTTCTGGGGTAAGCTAAACATTGTACATTAATGTTTTTATATATTGCCAGATTCAATTTTCTGAAATTTTGTTCAAAATTTTGGAATATATGTTACAATTGATATTCCCTTTTATTTTTGCTTTCTAGGGCCACACTCAAGGCATATGGAAGTTCCCAGGCTAGCCTTAGCAGATCTGCCAGTCTCACAGCAACATGGGATCCAACCTATCCCACAGTTCAGAGCAATGCTGGATCCTTAACCCACTGAACCAGGCCAGGGATAGATTGTGCATATGTGCATCTTCATGGATGCTAGTCAAGTTCGTGACCCACTCAAGCCACAATGGGAATTCCTATTTTCTGTAATACTCTCTTCATTTTATACCAGAGAAAACTCTCCAAATAAAATTTGGTAATGCACATTCTCTTTAGTTTTCTGAAAGAAAGAAGATAGTTATTTACTTCTTTCTCCCTAAACATTATGTAGAGTTCTTGTCAGGTCACCAAGACCCGATTTTGGTATGGAATTATGTTATTTATTTATTTATTGTAAGGATTTTTAAGGCTGCATCAGGGCATATGGAGGTTCCCCCAGGTTAGGGTTAGAATCAGAGCTGTAGCTGCTGGGCTACGCCACAGCCACAGCAACTTGGGGTCCGAGCTGTGTCTGTGAACTACAGCACAGCTCATGGCAACACTGGATCCTTCATCCACTGAAAGAGACCAGGGATCAGACCTGTGTCCTCACAGTTACTAGTATGTTACTAGTCAGATTTGTTTCCATTGAACCACAACAGGAAATCTGGGATTATTTTTAATACAAATTTCTATTTGCAATCATCTTCCTTCTTGAACTTTTATATTGTCTTTCTACACATGAACATCTATAAATACATTTATTTATTTATTTATTTATTTATTATTTGTTTGTCTTTTTCCCTTATCTAGGGCCACACCCACAGCAAATGGAGGTTCCCAGGCTAGAAGTCTAACAGGAGCTGTAGCCACCGGCCTTCACCATAGCCACAGCAATGCAGGATTCAAGCTGTGTCTGCAACATACACCACAGCTCACGGCAACGCCGGATCCTTAACCCACTGAGCAAGGCCAGGGATTGAACCTGCAACCTCATAGTTCCTAGTCAGATTCGTTAACCACTGAACCATGACAGGAACTCCTATAACACATATATTTAAATTAAAACATTTCTTAATCTGGTTTTAGCACAGAGTGTTATTTAAAAAACAATATTAGTGTTAGTAATGTTTCTTTTATACTTTTTCTAATTTCTATTTTTAAGAATCATTATTGCATTATGCATCAAATTTTATTGACATTCAAAATATGTTCCCTGGTTGCCTGTCATTTAAGAATCCCGGGTTGTCACTGATGTGGTTAGGTTTCTATACCTGGCCTAGGAACATCAACATGTTGAGGGTGTGGCAAAAAAAAAAAAAAGTCCTATGAAGTGACTCATTTGTATACAGTTTCTTTTTTTTAATGTTTGTGTTCTGTGGAAAATTAGATACCTTCCTTAGATAACTTGTACGTCTACTTAATGACTTAAAATGAAAGAAATATAATATAAACATTTGTAAGTCTCAATATATTCTGTTTACCATTTATACATTGTTTAGGGACTATCATTTTAAGGTACACTTAGATTTATTTTTGAAATGAGACATTGGGTCGTGTTTAGCCACAGTTTTTTTATCCACATCTAATATTAGAAGTTTTACATTCTTTATTTTAAAATTATAATTATTTATGGACTGTATTTGGGGAATAACATGTAAGCAAAAATATTAAGTATTTTTATAATCTCAGAAGCCACTACTAATATTAATAATTTGCTCTACCTGTTTCTAATATGATTTTCTAGGAACAAAAGTAGTGTCTTATATTTATATATGCATAGTTCAAACATAGATATATTACTTTTTGTAGTTAAAATCAACTGTAAAATTTCTTAAAATATTTATTTAATATGACAAAATACTATAATTATTTTATTCCAATAAATTTTGTTTATTCAAATATTTGACTACAAAAAATAGTTAGTCCTTGACAGTGGACAAAAAAAAAGGCCAGTCTCTCTATGACATAAATAAAGTGACATGAATGTTAAAAGTATTTAAAATAAACAAAAATGTGGCAGAATTTAGTGAGGGTTTGGAAGAAGTTTGTCAAGTCATAGAATGTGCATCAGTTGCTACATATTACACTACATTTTCACTAGAAATATAGCATTGACCAAATAAAGAGATTATCTCCTTTAACTTCTTTTTTAAAATTTTTATTACGATTGATTTACAATGTTCTGTCAATTCCTGCTGTATAGCAAAGTGACCCAGTCATACAAATATATACATTGTTTTTCTCCCATTATCCTCTATCATGTTCCATTAGAAGCAATTAGATACGTAGTTCCCTGTGCTGTACATCAGGATCTCATTGCCCATCCAATCCAAATGCAAGAGTTTTCATCTACTAACTCCAAGCTCCTAATCTGTCCCACTCCCTCACCCTCCTCCCAGAAAACAGGAGTCTGAGTCTGTCCTACAAGTCCATGATCTTTTCTGTTTTGTAGATTGATCATTTGTGCCATATTTTAGACTCCACATATAAGTGATATCATATGGTGTCTGTCTTCCTCTTTCTGACTTACTTGACTCAGTATGAGGGTCTCTAGTTCCATCCATATTGCTGCAAATGGCATTATTGTGTCCTTTTTGTGGCTGCGTATTATTCCATTGTATATGTGTACCACATCTTCATAATCCATTCACCCATCAGTGGGCATTCAGGTTGTGTCATGTCTTGGCTATCGTGAATAGTGCTGCAATGAACATACAGGTGCATGTATCTTTTTCAATGAAGCTTTTGTCTAGATATTTGCACAAGAGTGGGATTTCTGGGTCATATGGTAGTTCTATATTTAGTTTTCTGAGGTACTTCCATAGTGTTTTCTATAGTGGTTGTACCAATTTACATTCCGTGCCACAAGGTAGGAGGGTTCCCTTTTCTTCACATCTGCTCCAGCATTTATTTTTTGTTGACTTTTTAATGATGGCCACTCTAATTGGTGTGAGATGGTTCCTCATTTTAGTTTTGATTTGCATTTCTCTAATAATTAGTGATGTTGAGCCTTTTTTCATATACCTGGAACGCAAAGGAGGATAATGTGAGAAAAAGAATATAGATATATACATATGACTGTGTCACTTTGCTATACAGCAGGAATTGACAAAATATTGTAAATTAATCAAAATCAAAATAAAAATAATTAACTGAATGTTGAGAAATAATTGGTTTTGGTACATATTCAGGTATAAAACTAGTTTTTTAGGATCATACCTGACTCTGATATGTCATTGGCATTTTCCTGAAGGATGCATTTTTCTTTCAATATGATATTTTTTAATGGTTCCACATAATTGCCTGAAATCTTTTTCTTCAGATGTTCTGGTTAATAAATTTAAATTATCACTTTCAAAAAAAATGACCTTATTTTGTCACACCCTTGTGATTCCCGTGTTAAATCCTTTGATTTACGGCTTACAGAGCAATGAAGTGAAAGAGGCCCTGGAAAAACTGGAACTCAAAAGAAGGTTTTGTGTGTTTATAATATACTTATCCATACACATTGTGTTTATTTTATTTTTAAAATTATTTTGCATGATAAAAGATAAATTATAATGTCTCAAATACTTTAACTGATAAAATGAGTATTGTAAGGCCCAATCTTAGAAAAAGTTGTAATTCCTCAAATATGTCATACTTCATTTTGTGTCTAGAATTTTTGTATCTACTCATTCTTTGTAAAGGCAACTTTCTTTTTTTTTATTATAGCTGGTTTACAGTTTTCTGTCAATTTTTCAACTGTACAGCATTGTGGCCCAGTTATGCATATATATATATATATATACATTCATCACAAGTGATTAGATATAGTTCCTGGTGCTATAGAGCAGGGTATCCTTGCTTTTCAATCCCAAAGGAAATAGTCTACAACTATTAGCCAGAAACTCCCATACCATCCCACTCCCTCCACCACCCTCTTGGCAACAAAAAGTCTGTTATCCAAGGCTGTGATTTTCTTTTCTGTAGAAAGGTTCATTTGTGCAGTATATTAGATTCCAGAAAAAAGTGATACCATATGGCATTTGTCTTTCTCTTTCTGATAACTTCACTCAGTATGAAAGTCTCTAATTCCATCCACGTTGCTGCAAATGGCATTATTTTATTCTTTGTTATGGCTGAGTAGTATTCCATGGTGTATATATAGCACATCTTCCTAATCCAATCATCTGTCGATAGACATTTGTGTTGTTTCCATGTCTTGGCTATTGTGAATAGTGCTGCAATGAACATGCAGATGCAAATGTTTTTTTCAAGGAGTTTTGTCTAGCTATATGCCCAAGAGTGGGATTGCTGGGTCATATGGTAGTTCTATGTGTAGTTTTCTAAGTTCCCTCCAGACTCTTTCCCATAGTGGTTGTACCAGCTTACATTTCCACCAACAGTGCAGGAGGGTTCCCTTTTCTCCACATCTCCTCCAGCATTTGTTGTTTGTGGACTTGTTAATAATGGCCATTCTGACTGGTGTGAGGTGGTATCTCATGGTAGTTTTGATTTGCATTTCTTGAATAAGCAGTGATGTTGAGCATTTTTTTTTCATGTGCTTGTTGGCTATCTTCATATCTTCTTTGGAGAAATGTCTGTTCAGGTCCTTTGCCCATTTTTCAATGGGGTTGTTGGCTTTTTTGCTGTTGAATTGTATAAGTTGTTTGTATATTTTAGAGATTAAGCCCTTGTCAGTTGCATCATTTGACACTATTTTTCGCAACTGTAAGTTGTCTTTTTGTTTTCTTTTTGGTTTCCTTGGCTGTGCAAAAGCTTGTCAGCTTGATTAGGTCCCATTGGTTTAATTTTGCTTTTATTTTTTTTGCTTTGGGATATTGACCTGAGAAAATATTTGTAAGGTTGATGTAGAGAATGTTTTACCAACATTCTCTTCCAGGAGTTTAATGGTGTCTTTTCTTATATTCAAGTCTTTAAGCCATTTTGTGTTTATTTTTGTTCATGGTGTGAGAGTGTGTTCTAGTTTCATTGATTTGCATGCAGCTGTCCAGGTTTCCCAGCAATAGTTACTGAAAAGACTGTCTTTTCCCCATTTTATGTTCTTGCCTCCTTGTCAAAGATCAATTGACCGTAGGCATCTGGGTTTATTTCTGGGTTCTCTATTCTGTTCCATTGGTCCGCATGTCTGTTTTGGTACCAGTACCACACTGTCTTGATTACTGTGGCTCTGTAATATTGCCTGATGTCTGGGAGAGTTATCTCTCCTTCTTGGTTTTTGTTCCTCAGAATTGCTTTGGTGATTCTGGGTCTTTTGTGCTTCCATATAAATTTTTAGATTGTTTGTTCTAGTTCTGTGAAGAATGTCATAGGTAATTTGATAGGGATTGCACTGAATTTGTAGATTGCTTTGTGTAGTATGGCCATTTTTACAACATTAATTTTTCTGGCCCAGGAGCATGAAATATCTTTCCATTTGTTTCTATCTTCTTTGATATCCTTGATTAGGGTTTTATAGTTCTCTGCCTATAAGTCTTTCACCTTCTTTGCTTGGTTTATTTTTAGGTATTTGATTTTGGGGGCTGCTATTTTAAAAGGTATAGTAGTGTGATATTCTTTTTCTAATATTTCATTGTTAGTATAGAGAAATGAGATTGATTTCTGAAGGTTAATCTTATATCCTGCTACTTTCCTGAATTTGTTGGTCAGTTCGAATAATTTTTTCCTATTACTTAATGAATTTTATTACAATTATAGGTGTACAAAAATCCTCACAGCTCAATTTGATAACATTTCCATCCCTAACTGTCAGTGCATTCCCCCACCCCCCAGCTTGTCTCATTTTGAAAACCATAGGTTTTTCCAAAGTCTGTGAGTCATTATCTGTTCTGAAAAGAAGTTCATTGTGTCCTTTTTTTAGTTTCCACATGTAAGCAGTAGCATTTGATTTTGGTGTCTAATTGTCTCACTGGTTTTACTTCGCATGATAATTTCTATGTCCATCCATGTTGCTATAAATGTTATTTCATTCTTTTTAATGGCTGAGTAATATTCCGTTGTGTATATGTACCAGATCTTCCCTATACACTCCTCTGTCGATGGGCATTTAGGTTGTTTCCATGACTTTTCTATTGCAAAGTGTGCTGCAATGAACACTTGAGTACATGTATGTCTTTTCGAGTCATGGTTTCCTCTGGATAGCTGCCCAGGAGTGGGATTGCTGGATCAAATGGTAATTCTATTTTGAGTTTTCTGAGGAATCTCCATACTGTTTTCCACAGTGGCTGCACCAATTTGCATTCCCACCAACAGTGTAATAGGGTTCCTTTTTCTCCACATCCTCTCCAGCACTTATTGTTTGTAGACTTTTTGATAATGTCCATTCTGCCTGGCATAATGTGGTACCTCATAATGGTTTTGATTTGCATTTCTCTAGTAATGGGTGATGTTGAACATCTTTTCAAGTGTTTTTTGGACATCTGTATGTCTTCTTTGGAAAATTGTCTGTTTAGATCTTCTGCTGATTTTTTGATGGGGTTGTTTGTTTTTTTGGTATTGAGCTGAAGGAGGTGTTTGTAAACTTTGGAGATTAATCCCTTGTCAGTCGATTCATTTGCAAATATTTTCTTCCATTCTGTGGGTTGTCTTTTCATTTTGTTTAGGGTTTCCTTTGCTGTGCAGAAACTTCCCATTTGTTTATTTTTCTTTTTATTGTCCTTACTCTGACAGGTGGATCTGAGATGATGTTGCTGTCATTTATGTTGGAGAGTGTTTGGCCTATGTTTTCCTGTAAGAGTTTTATAACAACTGGTCTTATATCTAGATCTTTAATCCATTTTGAGTTTATTTTTGTGCATGGTGTTAGGAAATGTTCTATTTTCATTTTTTTATACGTGGCTGTCCAGTACTCCCAGCACCACTTCTTGAAGAGGCTGTCTTTTCTCCATTCTACATTTTTGCCTCCTTTGTCATAGATCAGTTGACTATAGGTGTGTGGGTTTAATTCTGGGCTTTCTAAGCAGTTCTGCTAATCTATATTTCTGTCTTTGTGCAAGCACCATGTGGATTTGATGACTGTAGCTTTGTAGTAGTGTCTGAAGTCAGGGAGCCTGATTCCTCCAACTACGTTTTTCTTTTTCAGTATGTCTTTGGCTATTCTGGGTCTCTTGTGTTTCCAAACAAACTTTAAAATATTTTTCTAGTTCTTTAAAAAATATCCTTGGTAATTGGATAGGGATCGTATTGAATCTGTAGATTGCCTTGGGTAGTATAGTCATTTTGATAATATTGACTCTTCCAATCCAAGAGCATGGTATGTCTTTCCACCTGTTTAAGTCATCCTTGATTTCTTTCATCAGCATCTTATAGTTTTCAGAATACAGGTCTTTTGTCTCTTTAGGCAGGTTTATTCCTAAGTACTTGATTTTTTTGATGCAATGGTAAATGGGATTGCTTCCCTAATTTCTCTTTCTGATCTTTCATTGTTAGTATATAGAAATGCAGTTGATTTCTGTGTATTAATTTTGTGTCCTGTGACTTTGCCAAATTCATGGATGAGCTCTAACAGTTTTCTGGTAGAGTCTTTAGGATTCTCTAGGTACAGTATCATGTCATCTGCAAATAGTGATAGTTTTACTTCTTCCTTTCCAATTTGGATTCCTTTTATTTCTTTTACTCCTCTGATTGCTGTGGCTAGGGCTTCCAAAACTATGTTGAATAGTAGTGTCTTGTTCCTGATCTGAGGGGGAATTCTTTCAGCTTTTCACCATTGAGAATGTTGTGAGCTTTGGGTTTGTCATAGATAGCCTTGATTATGTTGAGGTATGTGCACTTTCTGAAGGGTTTTTATCAGAAATGGGTGTTGGATTTTGTCAAAGGCTTTTTCTGCATATTTGAAAGGGTTATATGGTTTTTATTTTTCAGTTTGTTAACGTGGTGTATCACACTGATTGATTTGTGGATATTGAAGAATACTTGCATCCCTGGGATAAATCCCACTTGATCGTGATGTACAATCCTTTTAATATATTTTTGGATTCAGGTGGCTAGTATTTTGTTGAGTATTTTTGCATCTATGTTCATTATTGGGATTGGCCTGTAACTTTCTTTTTTTGTGGTATCTTTGTCTAGTTTTGGTATCAGGGTGATGGTTTCTTCATAGAATGAGTTTGGGAGTGTTTCTACCTTTGCAATTTTTTGGAAGAGTTTCAGAAGCATAAGAGTTATCTCTTCTCTAAATGTTTGATAGAATTCACCTGTGAAGCCATCTGGTCCTGGACTTTTGTTTGTTGGAAGATTTTTAATCACAGTTTCAATTTCAGAACTTGTCATTGGTCTATTCATATTTTCTTTCACCTTGGTTTAGTCTTGGAAGATTGTACTTTTCTAAGAATGTGTCCGTTTCTTCTAGGTTTTCCATTTTATTGCCATATAGTTGCATATAGTAGTCTCTTATGATCCTTTGTATTTCTCTGATGTCCGAGGTTACTTCTCCTTTTTCATTTCTAATTTTGTTGATTTGTGTCCTCTCTCTTTTTTTCTTAGTAAGTCTGGCTAGGGGTTTATCAATTTTGTTGATCTTTTTAAAGAAGCAGGATTTAGTTTCATTGATCTTTTCTATGGTTTTCTTCATTTCTATTTCATTGATTTCTGCTCTGATCTTTATGATTTCTTTTCTTCTACTAGCTTTAGGTCTTGTCTGTTCTTCCCTCTTTGGCTGCTTTAGATGTAAAGTTAGGTTGTTTATTTGAGCTTTTTCTTGTTTCCTGATGTAGGCTTGTATTGGAATAAACTTTCCTCTTAGAGCTGCTTTTGCAATATCCCAGAGGTTTCAGAGTGTCGTAACTTTGTTGTCATTTGCTTCTATGTGTTTTTTGATTTCTTCAGTGATCCATTGGTTGCTCAGTAGTGTGTTGCTTAGTATCCATGTGTTTGTATTTTTTGCCATTTTTTTCTTGTTGTTGATTTCCAGTTGTATAGCATTGTGGTCAGAAAAGGTGCTTGATATGATTTCAATTTTCTTAAAGCTACCAAGGCTTGATTTGTAGCCCATGATGTGATCAATCTTAGAGAATGTTTTGTGTGCACTTGAGAAGAATGTATATTCTGTTGCTTTTGGATGGCATGTCCTATAAATATCTATTAAGTCCATCTCATCTAATGCTTCATTCAGGGCCTGTATTTCCTTATTGATTTTCTGCCTGGATGATCTATACATTGCTGTAAGTGAGGTGATAAAGTCCCCCACTAATATTGTGTTATTGTTGATTTCTCCTTTTAAGGTTGTTAGCATTTACCTTATATATTGTGGTGATCCTAACTTGGGTGCATAGATATTTAAAATTGTTATATCTTCTTCTTGGATTGATCCTTTGATCATTATGTAGTGCCCTTCCTTGTCTCTTAAAATGTTCTTCATTTTAAAGTCTATTTAGTCTGATATGAATATTGCTACTCTGGTTTTCTTTTGATTCCCGTTTATATGGAATATTTTCTTCCATCCTCTCACTTTCAATTTGTATGTGTCCCTAGAAGTGAAGTGGGTCTCTTGAAGTCAGCATATATATGGGTCTTGTTTTTTTATCCATTCAGCTAGTTTATGCCTTTTGGTTGGGGCATTCAGTCCGTTAACATTTAAGGTAATTATTGATGTATATGTTCTTATTGCCATTTTATTAACTGTTTTGGGTTTTTGTTGCTCTTTTTTCTTCCCTTATTCTCTTGTTGTCTTCTCACAAGATAACTATCTTTAATGTTGTATTTGAGTTGATTTTTCTTATTTGTTTGTGTATCAATTGTAGATTTTTGGTTTGCAGTTACCCTGAAGTTTTGATATAGGAGTCTATATAAAAATGAGATTGTTTTAAGTTGTTGGTTTCTTAATTGCAAGTGCATCTCCAATGTCCTGAATTTGTGCTCTCTTCTCAGAATATCTCATTTGCATGGATGATTTAGTATTTTTACTGTATATATGTCTTCACTGGTGAACCTTGTCAATTGTGGTGTTTTTGTTTCTGGTTGTGGCCTTTTCTTTTCTGCCTAGAGAAGTTCCTTTAGTATTTGTTGTAAAGCTGGTTTGGTGTTGCAGAAATCTCTTAGCTTTTGCTTATCTGTAAAGGTTTTGATCTCTCCTTCAAAGCTGAATGAGAGACTTGCTGGAAGTTTTTTCCTTTCATACTATTAAGTATATCATGCCACTCCCTTCTGGCCTGCAGATTTTCAGCTGAAAAATCTGCCAATAACCTTATCCAGGGTTCCCTTATATGTCATTTGTTTCTTTTCCCTAGCTGCTTTCAATATTTTCTCTTTGTCTTTAGTTTTGGTCATTTTGATTAATATATGTCTTGGGGTGTTCCTCCTTGGGTTTATTTTATATGGTACTCCTCATTTCCTTGCAATCTTTTATCTCTTTTCTCCTCCACATTAGTGATTTCCACTAATCTGTGCTCCACCTCACTTATTCATTCTTATGCCTCCTGTATTCTATTGTTGGCTACTTCTAATGAATTTTTTATTTCAGTTATTTTATTTTGTATCTCTTCTTGTTTAATTTTTACATCTTGTATTTCTTTGCTCAGTGTTTCCTGTCAGTTATCAATCTTTGCCTCCAGTTTTTTTCCAATGTCTTGCCTCACCTTCAGCATCAACAGTCTAAAGTCTCTTTCTGGAAGGCTGATTATCTCCTCATCACTGAGCTGTTTTTCTGGGCTTTTTTCTTTCTCCCTTATCTGAGTTATAGCTTTCTGTCTTTTCATTTTTATGGGTTTTTGGTGTGGTGACCTTTTTGCAGACAATAGAGTTGTAACCTCTTTTACTTCTGGTGTTTGCCTCCCTTGTGGCTGAAGTTGGTATGGGGCTGGCTTGCTGTAGGCTTCCCGATGGGAGGGACTCATGCCTGCCCACTGCTAGGTGGGGTTGACTCAAGTCCCTCTGATGGATGGGGCTTTGTCTCTGGGTGAGATTAGAGAGAGTCTGGCTCTGTGTCTGAGGGGTCTTTAGGCAACCTATTTACTGATGGGTGGGGCTGTGATCCCACCTGATTTTTGTTTGGCCTGGAGCTTCTCAGTGCAGATGGGAGGGATCAGATTTTCCCAAAAATGGCCACCTCCAGAGAAATGCAGGCTGATGAATGTTCCAGAGAACTTTGCTTCCAATGCCCTTCCCCCACAACAAGCCACAGTCACCCCTGTTTTCCCATGAGATCACCATGAATTGCAGTCAGGTTTGACCCAGATTCCTATGGAGACTTTGCTTTGCCCTGGAACCCAGTGCTCGTGAAAGTCTGTGTGTGCCTTTCAACAATGGGGTCTACTTTTCCCCCAGTCCTGTGGAGCTCCTGCATACAAGCTCCACTGGCCTTTAATGTCTGATGCTCTAGGGGCTTTTTCCCCCTGTGCCAGATCCCCAAGCATGGGGATTTGATGTGGGGCTCAGAACTCTCAGTCCTGTAGCTGAGTCTCTGTGAGGCAGTTACTTTCCAGTCTGTGGGGCTTCCCACCAAAGAGGTATTGGGTTGCTTCTATTGCATAATCGCCCCTCCTACCTCTTGATGTGGTCTCCTCTTTGTCTTCTGGAGTAGAATATCTTTTTGAAATTGTACAGTCCATTTGATTGAAGGTTGCTTGGCATTTGGTTGTAGCTTTGTTGTTTTTGTGAGAGAAGTTGAGCTCCAGTCCTTCTATTCTGCCATCTTAATCCAATCTCTTTATGATCCCATTCCTGTCTATAAATAATGAGGGCAAGAAATCACCTGGACCTTCACTTCTAGTTTTCAATGGGCCAGTTCGAGTAATTTTGGAGTTGAGTCCTTTGGTTTTTCTATATATGGTATCATGTCATCTGCATACAGTAACAGTTTTATCTCTTCTCTTCCTATTTGGATGCCTTTTATTTCTTTTGTTTGTCTGATGGCTGTAGCTAGGTCTTCCAATACTAGTTTTTTTGTTTTTTTTTTGTCTTTTTACCTTTTCTAGGGCTGCACTCATGGTATATGGAGGTTCCCAGGCTAGGGGGTCTAACAGGAGCTATAGCCACTGACCTATGCCACCGCCACGGCAACATGGGATCTGAGCCATGTCTGCAACCTACACCACAGATCACAGCAATGCCAGATCCTTAACCCACTTTGCAATGCCAGGGATCAAACCTGCAACCTCACAGTTCCTAGTTGGATTCATTAACCACTGAGCCACAACAGGAACTCCCTTCCAATACTATGTTGAATAACAGTGTTGAGAGTGGGCATTCTTGTTGTTTCAGATTTTAGTGGGAAAGCTTTCAGCTTTTGTTCATTGAGTATTATATTAGCTGTGGGTTTGTCATAAATTGCTTTTATTATGTTAAGATATGTTCCCTCTATACCCACTTTGGTAAGAGTTTTGATCATGAATGGATGTTGGGCATTGTCAAATGCTTTTCTGAATCTATTGAAAGGATCATGTAGTTTTTGACTTTTGTTTTGTTAATGTGGTGTATGTTGTTGATTGATTTGTGTACATTGAAATATCCTTGTGCACCTGGGATGAATCCAACCTGGTCGTGGTGTATGATCTTTTTTATATATTGTTGAACTCGGTTGGCTAAAATTTTGTTGAGAATTTTTTTGTCTATAGTCATCAAAGATATTGGCCTTTAGTTTTCTTTTTTCATGATATCTTTGGTTTTGGAGACAATCTTTCCTATGCCACCAATTTTTTGTTTCATTCTTTCATTCAGTCATTAATTTGATATATTTAAATGTATTCTGTGTTTACTAAATGATTTTGGAATATTTAAGGGCTTTGTATTAAGCACTTAATAAAAAACACATTAAGTAGTTTTCCATACCAGTATAGCTTATTATCTATTTGATGTGGCATGGATGTTAATTAGCGCCAAGTAATTCCTTCTAATCTCAATGTCATCATGAAGTAAAAACAACTGGTATTAAAGCTAAGGAAAGTTCTCAAATATAGTATAGAAGATATTCTTCACTGAATGGAGATTTTCATTCTCAAATATAAAAAGATGCATTTTGGGATAGGAAAATATAGCAGTTAAAGAATATAAGAGTTAGAGATATCTGGAGGTGGACAGTCCTCTAGTCTGCAGGTGGATATTTTAGAAGTAATGAACACTTGAGGAAGGAAAAAAAATAATTCTACCTCCTATTCTGTTAGCTGATCTAAAATTAAGTTGATATGAGATAGATTAACAAAGAAAAAAACAGGTTTATTTATGTACATAGTAAGAATTCCTATAACATGAGAGATTACAAAGACTAGTAAAATGAGTTTTATGTGTTATCTTTCACAAGGATGGGATTCTGAAAATTAAAAGTGGAGGAAGGTAATTCACAGGAAGACAATGTAAACAAATTTTTCCCTGGCTGTACAGAAACAATGAGACATAGAGAGAAATTTTAGTTAACCCTTTTAAGTTCCTCTCTGTCTACACACCTAGTTCATTTTATTCTGTAGTTATCTATGGTAACATTTCCCTTCCTGGAACAGATCCTCTATCTAAACACTTTTAGGCAGTTAAGGAGAAGGTACAAAAGAAAAAAACTTTCCAAGTTGCTTGTTTCCTAAAAATATTCAACTCAAAATAATCCTCATACCAAGGAGGTGTATTTTGGCATGGCAAATTTTGCTCCCCCACAAAATCATGGTTGTAAAAACATGGATGGAACTTGAGGGCATTAAGCTTAGTAAAATAAGTCAGACAAAGACAAATACTATATGTTTCCTTTTTATGAGGAATCTAAAAGAGTAGAACTCAAAGAAACAAGGTAGAATGGTGGCTATAGAGCTGGAGGAGTGGGGAAATAGGATGGTGATGTTGATCAAATGGTACAAATTTTCTGTTTTAACTTAAATTTTTTCTGGGGATCTAATCAACAACGTGCAGAATATAGTTGACAATTCTGGGTTATACACTTGAAATTTGCTAAGAAAGTAGATCTTAAATGTTCTTAACACAACAGAAATAAAAAGGAAATTATTAAGTTTATAGGGGCAACATTTTCACAAATTGTGCATGTACCAAAATATACATTGTGTACCTTAAGTAAAACCCAATGTTTTCAGTTTCATCTCAGTAGAATTGGAAAAAAAAAAAAAGAAGAAAACAATCCAAATGGTTAGGTTATAAAGAGCATTGGAAATTGGCCTGGCAAAATATATCATTGCGTTTTCATTACAATAATCAACTCCTTTATCAAACTTCCAGGAAATTTTACTTTCCTTCTTACCCCTTCTGTATCTTATTTAAATGTTCCTTTTTTTGTAATTCATAATAAAAAAAAACTCCTTTAAGCATTGTTTTAATAAAAACTTGTTTATTAATTTACTGTCTCTAATATGAGATTGTGAGCATTCTTTGCACAATGATTGGACATTCCATTTCTTTTATCCAAAACTCTGCATATTGTCTGGAACACATAATTGGAAAACAAACAATTGAATAATATATTTAAAACACTAGGTAACATTTCTGAATATCTATTAGAACACATAACACAATTATTTATGTATAAGCTGTGTGGCTTAAATATATATATATATACACATGTACATACATATAAATATTACGTAATTTATATATTTTATAGTGCATATACATAATTTATGTGTTTTGAAAAGTACATAAACTATTTCCAGATAGTAAGGTAATTGATTTTTAAAAATTTGCTTAATGGAGTTCCCTTTGTGGTGTAGAGGAAATGAATCCAACTAGAATCCATGAGGATGTGGGCTTGATCTCTAGCCTTTCTCCATGAATCAGGGATCTGGCCTACCATGAGCTGTGGTGTAGGTCGCAGATGCAGCTCCACTTCAACACCTAGCCTGGGAACTTCCATACGCTGTGGGTGTGGTCCTAAAAAGTAATAATAATGATAATAATAATAATAATAATAATAACTTGCATAATAGTTACACAGGAAGTAAAGAGCATTCATCTGGGGAGTTCCCATCATGGCTCAGTGGTTAACGAATCCAACTAAGAACCATGAAGTTGCGTTTTCGATCCCTGGCCTTGCTCAGTGAGTTAAGGATCTGACATTGCCATGAGCTATGGTGTAGGTTGCAGATGCAGCTTGGATTCTGCATTGCTGTGGCTGTGGCAAAGGCCAGCAACTGCAGATCCTGTTAGACCCCTAGCCTGGGAACCTCCATATGCCACGGGTGCAGCTCTACATAAAGGCAAAAGACAAAAAAAAAAAGCATTCATCTGTGTATTTCCTTAAAATCTATATTTCTTTGGTCTCTGCTGTGGTTTCTGATGACTAAAACTCTGAATCAACTTGTTGATATACATAGATATGCCCATATATTTGAAGGATCAAATAATACTCAGGATGTTTTTAATTATCCTTTATGGTTTTAGACATTAAAATCTAACGAATGCACTAGCTGCCATTTTTAAATGCCCTTGTGTGAAAATATTTCAAAAAGGAAATAAGCCCAAGAAGCTCTTCTGCTTCTCAAAGGAGCATTTGTAGGACACTGTAACCTATCACTATGTATCATATTGGGAAAAAATATGAATAATACATATTTTTATAATAGGTTTTAAAACTTTCCCCCTATACCATATTCTCTCAATTAACTAATAGTCTTTTGAAACTCACTTATGAGCAGTAGCTTGGAAGAAAGTTGTTTGGAATATACAAATCCAAGAAAAGCAGAGTATCAGTGGATTGCTGTTTAAAATTAGAGTGTTAATATGTAATATGTAAGTGTTAAGCAATGTACATTTTAGGATTTTTAGGCCATAAACTCATTGTCACAACCACTTATGATTGTCCATGTCTTAATGTAGAGCATATATAAAAAATGACATATCCCAAATGCAGTAAAATCATATATACCACAGTTTCCTGAGAATATATATTACAAAATGTGTCCCCCGAAACAATAAAATTCCATGTACCAGTGTTCCTATCATTGTGAAGCAGAAATGAATCAAACTAAGAACCATGAGGATGAGAGTTTGATCCCTGGCCTCACTCAGTGGGTTAAGGATCTGGCGTTGCTGTGAACTGTGGTGTAGCTTGCAGACACAGCTCAGATCCAGCATTGTGGTGGCTACGCTGTAGGCCTGCAGCTATAGCTCCAATTCAAACACTAGCCTGGGAACATCCATATGCCAAAGGTGAATCCCTGAAAAGTGGAAAAAAAAAAGGACCATATTTTCATGACACCTTCCCTAGATTAGATAAACTACTTTGTGGTAAATCTGGATGTTGGAAAACCACACAGCAATGAAGATGAACAAAATACTTTAACATGCAACAACATGGAGAAATCTCCCAAACATAATTCTGAGTACAATGAGCAAGACAAAAAGTGAAAACAAAACTGTATGATTTTACTCCAATACACATCACAAAATTACAAACTAACCTATCATGTTGGACATCAAATTGATATATGTCTATGAGATGACTTCTGAGATGTTAGTCATGTTCATTTTTTGTCCTGTACTAATCGAAGTGACTCTTTTCATTTCTGAAATCTTATGTAAAGTGTAATTTTTCAAATGAAAATATCCCTTATATGTGTTACTGCCGAGGTCCAGCCTCAGCAGGGAGGTGGGTGCCCCTAAGGATGAACGGCGTCGGCGAATAATGACAGGAGTCAGGTGTGCAGCAGGCGAGGAGCTTCTATCTTCGCTCCTGATTTATTCCTCAGTTTTTCTTATATACCATTTTGGCTCCTGGTGGTCTGATCATGCCACCAGGGTACCCCTTTTTCTCATTGGCTTTCAAAATCAGTAGGTCACACAATAGG
>PVHT020008754.1:60456-72491 GCA_004024745.2 Catagonus wagneri | reverse complement strand
ATACTATATATTATATATAAATATATAATTTATATAGTATAAATACACAACATATATTATATGTATATATACATA
Source organism: Catagonus wagneri (assembly GCA_004024745.2). NCBI lineage: Eukaryota > Metazoa > Chordata > Mammalia > Artiodactyla > Tayassuidae > Catagonus > Catagonus wagneri. Next base: position 72,416 of record PVHT020008754.1, on the reverse strand, counting down.
AATATATATACATACATGTATATATATATGGGATTATACACATATATTATACATATATATACATAAATATATGTATATATAATATGTATATCCCATTTTTGGGATTAAAATGTATTTTAAAGTTTTTGACTAATCATAGTTTTAAAAATGTGATATGGACTAATTCAAGCCATTGGATAATAAATGATGCAGGAAAGCAGCGGGTGATAAATATCTCTTGGAGTATCAATGAATGACTTCCTGCAACAACTGAGTTAACAAGTATGTAGTGTTAGCACAGAATGTCGTTCCGTATGTTTTATTCTATGTTCTACACTCCTCCAACTCTCATTTTCCTTGGATAATATTACTTTTATTAGATGCTATCATTTATATCCACATATATGTGTATATATATATATATATATATATATATATATATATGTATTCTGCTCATTATTTGCTTTTATTGTTTAATACATGTCATGGGTGTTTTTCTGTCTAGGTTAAAAAAGATGTTATAGAGACTAATATTTCTAGTTGTCTCAAGGATTTACCTGTTAAATATTGAGTTTTTTTATCTCTGTTAAGAAATGCTCTTTCTTAAAATATGATGTCCTTGCCTTGTGTTCTAGAATCTGAAATACATCATTATCTAGGATTCTTCTCCTGAACTCTCTCTGTTAAACAAACAGGGGCTCTTCATGGGGATTTTAATTTGTCCAGAAGTTTTTCAGTGGTGCATAATGCTAGTTTATATCCCTTGGAGGTTTATATCCCTTAGGATCCCTTTGATCCTAATAAATTTTGTATCAGGGTAACTATTCATACTTGCAAGAACTGAATTAACTGTGGATTATTTTAATTTACTATAACCCTGCAGTTTTCTAAAGATGCTAGTAGATGAAATTCACATGTTCAGACCTTACCTTTGCTTCTTTTCTTTCTTTCTCCTTTTTTTTTTTTCTTCTTAGGATTGCACCTGTGGCATACAGAAGTTCCCAGTCTAGGGGTCAAATTCAAGCTGCAGCTGTTGACTTAAATCACAGTCACACCAATGCCATATCTAAGCTGCATCTGCAACCTATACCTCAGCTCATGGCAAGGCCAGATCCTTAACCCACTGAGCAACTCCAGGGATTGCACATGTATCCTCATGAATGCTAGTTGCATTCTTAGCCCAGTGAGCCACAATGGGAACTCTGATCTTTGCTTATTTTCTTTTCCCTCTCATTCTCTGTAGATCTATCACAGAGGAGCCACATAAATGGCTAACAGAAATGTCAGTGGGATAACTGAATTCATCCTCCCATGGCTAACAGATAACCCTGAATTAAATACACTCCTCTTTGTACCATTTCTCCTGCTCTATGTCCTTACTGTGGTGGGCAACATCAGGTTATCACAGTCATCCTGCTCAGTGCCCAGCTCCATTCTACCAAGTACATTTTCCTCAGTCAGTTGGCTTTCCTGCATTTCTGCTACTTAGTCTTTATTCCTAAAATGTTGGTGAACTGCCTAGCTAAACAGAAAGTCATCTCTTACAGAGGTTGCCTCCTTCAGGATTCCTTTGTCAGCATGTCCCTGACCACGGAATACTGCTTCCTGGCTGCGATGGCCCTTGTGATCAGTACATTATCATTTGCACCCATTTCACTAGTAGATGTCTCATGACCACCACATCTGCATCCACCTGGTGACAAATCCCTACCTACTAGGTGGTTGGTGCCCAATCACTCGCCCACCTGACTGGCTTGCTTGGTCTGTCTTTCTGTGGGCTCAATGTCATTAACCGTTATTTCTGGGATATCCCACTGTTTTTTCCACTCTCCTGTTCTGACACCCAGTACAGTGAGGCTGTAGTCACTGTCCTCTTTGGGGAACCACCTCAGTGGCTGCCTTTCTGAGAGTGGTTAGTTGCTACCTGGGAATCCTTCTCACTGTCCTGAAGATATGGTCTCTGAGGGGCAGATGCAAAGCCTTCGCCACATGTGCCTCCTACCTCATGGTGGTGACTCTCTTCTATGGAACAATAGTAGTTACTCACCTGGGGACCAGCTCAAACTACCCACAGGATATAGCCAAAATCCTGACTGTGTTCTGAACATTTTGCTGCCAATATTAAATCTTCTGATATACAATGCAAGAAACACAGAGGCTGAAGAAGCATTGAAAAGAAATATGATGAAGACTCCCATCGTGGCTCAGAGATTAACAAACCCAACTATCATTCACGAGGACACAGGTTCAATCCTGGCCTTGCACAGTGGGTTAAGGATCTGGCATTGTGGTGAGCTATGATGTAGTTTGCAGACACTGATTGGATCCCTTGTTGCTGTGGCTGTGGTGTAGACCAGCGGCTACAGCTCCAATTGGACACCTAACCTAGGAACTTCTGAATGCCCTGGGTGCAGCCCTAAAAAGGCCAAAAAAAAAAAGAATTATGATGATAAAAATATTTCCTCAGTGGCCATCAATTTTGCAACAAACAAATACAGATTGATGCTAGAGGCAGGTACATGATTAAATACCTGTGGGAGTTGCTGGAAGAAAATAAAGATACTATTTTTTTTGTTGTTTTTTGTCTTTTTGCCTTTTTATGTAGAGCCGTACCCACGGCATATGGAGGTTCCCAGGCTAGGGGTCTAACAGGAGCTGTAGCCGCCGGCTTTTGCCACAGCCACAGCAACGCGGGATCCGAGCTGTGTCTGCAACCTACACCACAGCTCACGGCAAGACCGGATTCTTAACCCACTGAGCAAGGCCAGGGATCGAATCCATAACCTCATCGTTCTTAGTCGGATTCATTAACCACTGAGCCACAAAGGGAACTCCCTAAAGATACTATTTTAAAGATAAATTCCTTATTGACTTTTGGAAACCTGTACACATATGTCATATATATTATATCACATGTTTTGTGTGTGCATATATATATGTATACACAATATACTCTATAACTGAGAAAACACTTTCCTTCTACTCTTAGATTTTCTGACTAAGGGCATGTAAATTAAACAGGCAAAAAGTTAATTAACAAAAGGATAGACAAAGTGTATTTATTTAATTAATTTTTTGTCAATTAGAATAGATTTTATGGTTAGCAAGATCACACTTGCAGTCAGAACAAGCAGTTCTGATTCCAAGCTGAGGGGAGGGAGGTGGAGTTGGGAGGCAGGGTGGAAAGGATTTCTGCCACAGCCTTGGACATCCTCAAGGCCTCCCAGGAGTGGGCTTAGCAGAGTGAGGGGCCTTGGGGCCTGACAGCACTAGGTGGCTGCTGTCTTGGCCTGCTGAGTGGAGGTGACTGACTGCTCTGGCTCCAGACTGGTCAGAAGATGGCCACACATTGGGTCCTTCCTGCAAGTCCCGCATGACTTGTAGCTCTCAGTGCCATAAACCAAGTGGGCCAAGGACAGATCCTGCACAATCTCAGGAAAGAGGATGTGAGAAAAGCTGTGGCTGCCAGCCTGCCCTAAGGAACAGCCAGTGGGGGGCAGAGCACTGACCCAGAACCAAGAGCTTTGGCTACTCCCTGCCCTTCGCTGACCACACCCAGTGGACCTCAGGTCAGGAGGCTTGTCCCACATGCCTTTTGAGCCACTTCTTCCCCTCTATGCCCACTGCTGCTGCGCTAATGAGGGCTTTTCATTTTTCACTGGTTTCTGAAATCACCATGTGACCTGGACGCTCTCTCTGTCATCCCTCCCTTCCCATCATCTAGTGCCAGGTGGACCTTCCTAAAACCTTAAGCTGATTTTTCCAGCTCTCTCCCAGCTAAGCTAAGAATGGCTCCCGGCACCACTACGATCTTCCACTATCCGAAATGGATTTATATGTGTATAAGAGGGCATCAAAAAATGGCTTGCTCAATAATTAGAGATAGAGTTTATATACCTAACTTAATCTAAGGAAAGGAGAGGGAGACATGTCTTCTATGGAAAAATAAATGAGTTTCTAAGGGAACAAGTGGGAGAGAAGGAATTCTGTGATGTCATTTGTTAATGATAGGGCAGGTGGACTTCTTTGTTTTCTTCCTGGCAGACAAAACAGCCCCAAAGAGAGATTTATGGCAGCCACACTCTCTTAGTTCTGCCTTCAGTCAGATAAAGGAAACTCTGAGAAACCCTCCCTCTGCATTGCTTGAATCCCAATGTGTCTCCCCTAAACAATAACTTTATAACACTGTAGAATTTGGATTCCTCTGTTCCCAAATTATTACCTTGACTCTCTAATAATTTCTTATGTAATAAAGTGACACCATCTTCTACAGACTGGTTAGTTACAAAATACAATTTTCAGTTTTGATGGAATATGGAACTAGTAGGTGATAATTACAGAAACATATGGACACACAGACACACATAACTCAAAGTTACAGAGCATGAACTCGATCTTCCTTCTTTACAAATCTAGAAGAGCTAACAGATTTTATAGCTGAGGAAAAAAAGGATGAATGCAGTTAAAAACTTAATTAACCAAGATAAAAAAAAATCAAGATTTAAGGGGTAGAATTCAAATATACACATATTTATATATTTGTACTCAAGACTTCTAGAATTTTCTATATGTATTTTATATTCCATATCAGCCTAGAACTGTTCAAATTTGAATATTTAACTTTACAAAACAATTCCACAGTCACCAAGGATGTTTTCTTGCAGCAACTCCATTTCTGGAGTTAAGTAGAAATACCAAAATAACTCTGTTATATCAGAGTACACTGGAATTCACTAAAAATCCAACTTTAGGAAATATCAGTAAAACAGTATAGCCATTTGAAAATACTGATAGTTTTTTTTTTTTAACAAAATGACTATTATATAGCAGAGATCCTTGGAGAAGTAGTTGTTTCCACAGCTGAGTTGGGGAAAATAAAAGATAAAGCTGGAGTATAGAAAGTGCTACCAGGATGTAGGAATTGAAAACAAACAAAAAAGACAAAATCTTGTCCAAAAAAGCAAAACACGCAGGAGCTAATTCAATGATGGTTCCATTAGCAAAGCTAGAATGATTTGAGCAAGAGAACAAGTGATATTTGTATAAGCTAATAACCCCCCAAACCAAATAATGATCAATGATTGTATATTGATATAAATAAATAAGAAAGAACAACTTATCTTTACAGAATAACTTTATTAAAGTATTGAAAGTAAGGGGAAACATTAATTTACTGTGAAAACATCACCATAGAAATTGGTAGAAGCAACATACTGATGGATGCCAAAAAGTATAAATAAGTTTTTGTTGTCTAAATTTTCTTCCACATATATAATTTATATATATATATATATTATACCTATCTCTCTCTCTCTCTCTCTCTCTCTCTCTATATATATATATATATATATATATTTGTGTGTGTGTGTATGAGACAATGTAAAGAATCATAATCCTACAGTAAAGAAGTCTGGTGTACACTCTGTTAACTAAAAGACCAAGTTTAAAATAACCAGTAGACAGTCTCACTTATCAGCATATGTATCCTCTTATTACATGAAAAGGGCATATATATCACAGTGCTGATACTTTTTTCTATAATGAATAACTCAAGTTGATCATGCGAAAACACCAGGCCAACTTAAATTCTGCAAAATACTTAACCAGAAATCTTGAAAATTATCACAGTCATGAAAGAAAAGGAAAGAAAATACGACAATCACAGATTGCAAAAAACTAAAGAAACAGGAACCTAATTGGAGCATGATATTTTTATTTTTTATTTCTTTTTTTTTTTAGGGCTGCACCTATGGCATATGGAGAGTCCCAGGCTAGGGGTCAAATTGGAGCTACAGCTGCCGGCCTACGCCACAGCCACAAACTACATCTGAAACTACACCACAGCTCATGGCAACACCAAATCCTTAACCCACTGAGCAAGGCCAGGGATAGAAGCGGCAACCTCATGGTTCCTAGTCTGAATCATTTTTACTGGGCCATGATGGGAACTCTGAGCATGATATTTTGGATAGTATCCTGGAACAAAAATAGAAAAGGACTTTGTGGGAATAAATGGTGAAACTGAATAAAATCAGAGCTTTAGTTAATATTATTGCATCAATGTAAATTAATTTGGGTTAATAATCATGCTGTAATCATGTAAGATGTCAGGGTCTATGAAGCTGGGTAGAATGCATATGGAAGCTGTAAGTCTGAGAATACCTAAATAAAAAGTTATGAGTAGATGATTAACAACTATAACTCAGAATGGGTTTATAAAATATATGGTTTGAATTGAGCAAGCATTTATTACCTGTCCATTGAACCTATAGCATGGTCAGCCATAGCCCCTCTACAAATCATGCATTGGTAGCCATGATACCTACTAGCACAACAAATATCAGAGTATTGGGAAAATTGAGACAAATTTTGACTCATGAAAGAGGCAATCAACTCTAGTAACGTTTAACTACAGACACTTATTCTCAACTCTGCAGTCCCACACAAAGCATAGTATCTATCATTTATTTGCTGCTTAATAAAAGCTTGTTGAAAGAATAAGGAAGATCGATGTTCCCTTGTGCCTTGCAGTTAAGGAGCCAGCCTTGTCACTGCTGTGCCTCAGGTCAATGCCATGGCATGGCTTGGAACACTGGTCTGGGATTTCCACATGCTGCAAGTGTGGCCAAAAAATAAAAATGAGATAATGGATGGAAATTTGAGGTTACAGGTATATAACCCAGTGTTTCAAAGTTTAAGTTTTTCAAGAAATAGTATAGAGGAAAAATGTAATACCATTTCTTTTTGATCTAATATGTGAATATGCTGATGATCATTTAAGTGATATGGCCATTCTATAATAGATTTCATTCTTCTTTTTAAATCTCTATTGTGAAATATATATTTTTCCCAATGATTAATCTGTCTTGTTTCATTATTGTAAATGAAATCCTTTCTAAAGATAAGTAAAATAAGAAAATATAATGATAACGGCAGAAAATTAACTTAATTAGACAAGTCTATGAGATTTGCCTAAGCTAGTATTTTGAAATAGTCCATGGATATGAGGCATATTGAAAATTTTGCTTTTGTGGAGCTTACAACAACCAACCTGAACTCTTTATAGGGTTGTGGCCTAGGAAGATGCTTTAAAAATAAACAAAAACCAATAGAATAATAATGTAATTAAAGTTTTGAAATTAGATTTGGCATGAAATTGATAGCATGAGTTTTAATTGCATTTAAGGTTTTTTTTTTATTTTCCTAGATGGTATGCTTATCCTCAGCCAATCATTTTGTGTATGTAACATTAAGTACAGTCAATTAAAAATCATTGATTACCTGCATTAAAACAAAATACATATATGATGTATTGACATAGGTGGTAACATAATTTCAATGTATATTAACCCCATTAAATCAGACAGGAAACTCACTTCTTTTTGCTGGGAGAGTTTAGCTTGACAGCCAGGCAGTGGCAGTGATTATCTGATATCCTTTAATACCATGTTTCTCATTTACATTTCATAATGTTTTAGAAAATGTCTTATATATGTGTGTGTTGGTATATAACATGTAAAATATCAAGGTAAATATATTTTTTAAAACTATGATAATTGCAGTTTTCAGTATATCTATGGACATTTAAAATGAAATACAAAAAGTAAGAAATATTTATTTCCAAATGCTTCTATTGGAGATGTATCTCAGATAAAAATAAATCTTGGGGTACAATTAAAATACAAAACTCAAGAGATCAAAGGTGTTAGCTAATTCCTTTATGATTTAATTTTATGAGTTTAGAAAAGATGCTGGTATAAAAAGATTGCTGAACTCTAGATTTCAGCAGACAATCCTTTGTTATGGGATTGTATTAGAAATATACTACAAAAAAAGTCATCCTCTATGCAAATCTGAATTTGAGCTAAAATATAGATTTTAATTTTGAGAAGGCATACAAAATAATTACTTTTTTAACTTGGCTCTTATTTTTATTTTATCAATGGAAGGTAGTATACATATTATCATTTGAACTGTCATCGAAAAAAACAACCTTTCCATCAACTTTCTAGTGTCTTCAGGAGTCCATTATAAGAGTCCTGTGTTAACAATGGCAGCAGCAATAACATCAGATTCAAGCTGTTGTACAGAGAACTCAGGGGATTCCGAATTGTTGAGGCAAACATAGGCCAAAAACCTATGGTGAATTTCACAAATATGCACAATGTTTTCTTTCTGTCTGATCATAAACCTGAAAATAGCTGGCAGAGAGCTGAAAGAGAAGGAAGTTTCCTTTTGTGGACTAAATCCCAGGTAAATGTAATTTTAACATTTTCTTCATTATTGTGTGTGTGCGCGCACGTGCATTTTCTCATACTGAGAAACTTTTTCTTTTTACAAAAGCCTGCATATTCCAGTAAGTTTTAAGAAAAAAATGTCTTTAATGACTGGCAAGACAAAATGCTGCCATTGACTTAATACTAAAGGAGAGAATGGACAAATAGGAACACTGAGAACATGAAAGATACTAAGTGATTAAACATATTTAATATTACATAAAGCCCTTTGGGTTACTCCAGCAGAGTGCAAAATATCTGAAAATAGCTTGCATTAACATCAGGCTAGTTTTAGCCGCTGGGTCAGGACTGGTGGTGGCTGCAGATCCCAGGCCTGGAGCTAGGCTGAGCCCAGTCCAGGAACCCTGCTGGGCTATGCATTCATCCTGCCTGGCCAGAGGCTGCTGCCAATTGCTCCCATCAACCTGCAGTGGCAGGGGCTCTGGTCGGCTCCTCCACGTGGGTCCTGCTCATGCTCTGCGGGGGTGTGGTGCCTAACTGTAGAGGGCTGGGCTGCACCCCTTGGCTTAGAGTCTGGCAGCCATCTGCTCCCTGGGCAGTGCACTCAGCTAGGGCTCCCAGCATCCGCACTCACCACGCTCTCAGCGAGACCTGGAGAACTAGCCCTGGCCTTACTGCGCACTGTCAGTCCAGAGCCGGGGGCTGAGACTTGGAGGTGCAGTTTCGCTAAAGAGATGCGTGGGTGGGTGGCTGGGCGCAACTGTTCGTCGGGGGGGTTGCCGGGGCCACTCCCCAGCAGCCTCACCACCCGGCTTCCCTGCGGGGCGAAGCTAGATGAGCCTGACCAAGAAAGGCAGGCTGGGGTGCCCTGTGTGGCCTCGTTTGTTGGTTCCTGGGCTGTAGACTGATCTTCAGGAAGGCTGAGATAATGATGACATAAGTGATGATGATCAAAGAACAAAGAATGGTGAACCCAGCCAAAACAAAGATCACTATTTCTGTGCTGACTGCATCCACACAGGACAGGGCCAAGACAGCTGTGGTGTCACAGAAAAAGTGATTGATGCTGCCCCTACACAAAGATCAGAGGTGAGTTCAGAAATGAATTCCAGATATTATCTGAATTGGAAAATACTGTAAGGTAAGTTAAGATTTTTTACATAGGATATTTGCATTTCAAAATATGGGAAAGGGAAATGGGCTGACAATCTAAAAATAGCATAGGAAAATACATTTTAGAGAAGATACAGAAATACTGGTATTACAAAACATGAATATATTAGAGAAAAAAATGACTAATCTTACATTGATTCAGTGTAACAAATTCTTCTAAAAAGACAAAGATTATCAAAGTGAGTCAAAAGACAATCTCCAGTATATTATATTTTTCACACAATTTTTACCATAATACAGTGAAGTAAAACATTAGGGTAGAGTAATTTTATAGAACACTGTTTTTACTACTTCATTTGCCTGATTCTCACAGCTTTCAGATATATTTTTAAAATATTTCTACCTCTCTTCTTTCAGTGTGACCATATCACTGAACACTCAGAAAAAATTTCCCCAAGAAAAACCTTTTTTTTTAATTTTATGGCCACACCCACTGCATATGGAAGTTGAATCTGAGCCACAGACACAGCAACGCTGGACTCTTAACCCATTGCACTGTGCCAGGAATCCAACCTGTACTTCTGCAGTCACCAGGGCCATTGCACATTGCCCTCAGTTTCTTAACACACTGAACCACAGTAGAAACTCGAAAATTTGTTTTTAAGCAAAGAGGTCCACTTTCCGCCATGCTATTCCCTGCGCTTTGTTTCTTTCCACAGCACTTAACACCATAGGTACACAAATACTTCATTATTGTTTCTCCTGCCACCCCTTCCCCAACATAAAATCCCAATTTTACTATATAGTACTCTCCACCCCTGAGGCTGCTTGGCTCATCCACTGCACAGGGCCTCTGCACTGATGTTCCCCTGTCTGAACCACTCCCCTGCATGACTAACTCTTCCCTCTTTCAAATCTTTGCTCTCATTCCAGCTTTGTATTAAGCTTACCTTGACCATACAATCTCTGATTGCTTCCTCATGCCCCATCCCAGAACTCCTTCCTCTAAGCTGTCTCACATTTTATTTTTACAGCACTTTGCACCTTCTAATATGTTATATTACTATTTTTTTATTTTCCCCAGCTGTGAATTTATTATCTATAAGACTGTAATTGATTAGGCCAGATAAGCATATCAACATTTGAGTCTTTCTTTCCCAGCATCTGTGAGTCAATTATACTAGTTGAGTAATACATAGATTTAAATCCATGAATTTCATTTTATTGATCCATAAATTAATTGAAAACCTGATTAATCCATAAATTTTGATAAATTTACCAAATTTATCTTAAATAAGTCATATTTATTTTCTGTCCACAATGTGGTACAGTATAAAATTGATACTTGAAGAGTGAAAGTAGGGAGCTCCTGTCGTGGCTTAGCATTAATAAACCCTACTAGTATCAATGAGGATGAAGATTTGATTTCTGGCTTCCCTTAGTGGGTTAAGGATCTGGTGTTGCCCTGAGCTGCAATATAGGTTGCAAAAATGGATCAGATCTGGTGTTGCTGTGGCTGTGGCATGGTCTGGTGGCTAGAGCTCTGAACATCCATATGCCAGAGGTTTAGCCCTAAAAAGACAAAAAAAAGCATAAAAATATATCTTTTAGTTTGAACCTAATCTTATAATTTAATTTTTGCATTTTAGGGCTGCCCCTGGAGCATATGGAAGTTCCCAGGCTAAAGGTTGAATACAAGCTATAGCTTCTGGCCTACACCACAGTCACAGCAACACAGGATCTGAGCCATGTCTGAGGCTACACCACAGCTCACAGCAATGCCAGATCCTTAACCCACTTATGGAGGCCAGGGGTTGAAACCACAACCTCATAGTTCCTAGTCAATTTCATTTCTGCTGCACCACAACAGGAACTCCTAAATCTTGAATTATTCTTAAATAATAGGAAATTAAAAATTTTAACTTTATATTATCTATTTTATATGCCACAAAAAGAATAATTAATATTACTATATACAAATCAAATTTAAAGCAACACTCAGATGAATTATGCATATATTAAATTCCTGTATTATCAAACAGATAACAAAAAGTAAAGAAAACCGATATTACTAGATGCTAGAGAAAAAACAATGAATTCAACCCGAAGGGGAAAAGCATTGCTATGTCAAAGTACGCTTCTTTGACATAAGGATAAACTTGAGCTGGTTATTTTTAAGAAACAGCAGACACAGGAGATGTTCTTAAACTGAGTAGAAGTTACTCTTTTGTAAGAGGCATTTACATTTGAAATGGAAATCTTCATTTGTAAGGATGCCTTCTCTGTACCAACAAGAGGAAGATAAGTATCTAGAAACTTATCAGTGAAGAAGGCTTGGACTTGAATCTGCATTGACTAACATACCATTGTTTACTATGTTTTTTCCTGCCTCCCCTCCCCCTCCCCCATTATCCTTTGTCTTTAGCTTGATATGTTATTTAAGGCAGTGGCTTGGGCCATGAAGGGGTCACTCAGTTTCCCTGGTATCACCCATGTATACAGGGGATATAAATATTATTAAATTTCTGCTTATTTTTCTCCTATTAATCAGCCCTTCATTACAATGTGTGGGTCTCAGTCAAAAAATGAGAAGAACAGAGGGAAAATTTTTTGTTGTTCCCCATAATCTCC
>PVHT020008754.1:2055-44767 GCA_004024745.2 Catagonus wagneri | reverse complement strand
AATAGTTTTCTGGTAGAGTCTTTAGGATTCTCTAGGTATAGTATCATGTCGTCTGCAAAAAGTGATAGTTTTACTTCTTCTTTCCCAATTTGGATTCCTTTTATTTCTTTTTCTTCTCTGATTGCTGTAGCTAGGACTTCCAGAACTATGTTGAATAGTAGTGGCGAGAGTGGACATCCCTGTCTTGTTCATGATCTCAGTGGGAATTCTTTCAGCTTTTCACCATATTATTAATTCCTTTAAAAACAGTTTGACCAGATCCATAAATTACATATTTTATTCTTTCATGTAATATATATATAATTGTGATTGTTAATGTGCATTTAAGCATTTTTCTACCAGATGAACTCCAATTAATTGTATTTTGAATATGATTTTTTTCAATCAGGGAATAAAATAACTTCATCAATTTTATGATCTGTTAATAAAAAAAAAACACACACAACTAACTGCAACCCCACTTGCCATTTGCAGTGGCCTTAATTTTGCTTTTGGTAAGTAGGATAATGAAAAATGACAATGTTAAACACTTAGTTAAATTTAAATTTTCACTTCTGTTAGATAGATATAACTAAAGCAATATCTCATGTGTTAATTCCAAAATAAATGTTATTCTGGGTAACCCTAACTCTGTATTAGGACTCAGAGTTATAAAGACAAAAAGGTTATAGTGCTTAAAGAGTTTAATAAGATAAGGTCAATAATTATAATTAATATAAAGTCACTTCCAAACATATAACTTTAATAAAAAGTAGACTGCTCCACATATCTCAGGCACCATATTGAAATACAAATTGTGCCAAGGAGATAAATAATAACAGCCATTTATTGAGCTGTAAGAATGGACTTTTGCACGTGTAATTTTTCTCACCTTTATAATAATGCTCAGAGCCAAAAAGTACCAGAGCCAAGATCCAGTCCCAGATCTTCCCCATAATTCACCATTTTCACTGCTTCTAATTATACCTTGGCTTCATTCTGGAACTCCGTCTCACCCTCCCACTCCCATCAAAATAAAACAAAACATGATCTTTGATATATTTGGTTATTTTTTAAGCCATTAAGACCAGAGAAATATTATGAAGTAAGTAGTAATCTGAAGTGGCTTCTGTTTTACATAACTAGCAAGATAAACATAGGATAAATATTGATTATTTTCCACATATCAAAATATAAGCCTCCAGATAGTTGAATAGGTCAAATGTCTTCTTGGATTCTGTTGATAAATTTTCTGATTATTTTACTTCAAAAAGGTCTACCTTCTTCCCTAAGGAAAATGTAAACTTACAGTCTATTGAGAGCAATCTCATTACCTCTACAAACATACATTCAACAACATCATTTTTTTTGCTTTATTTCAGGAAATATGGTTTTTTAATTATTAGCTAGACACTACAGAAATCAGGTAGTGATGAATTCATTCCATTTATTGATGCAATACTGAATACTCATTGAGCTTATTACTGGGGATTTTATAACATACTTGACTCCAATATTTTAGGTCCAACCTCCTGAAATAATCTGAAAATGACCTGAAAATTTCTCTTACCTGGGTAACAACAGATGCAGGCTTAAGCACATTATGAATATGGTTCATTTATATTGCTTATATCATTTTACTTAATGGTTGATAAAACCCACAGGGGATGCTCCAAGGGGAATATGCCCCAATTACCTTCTGGTTCAAAATAGCAACATGATAATTTAATAATAAAAAATAAATTATTCTTCAATAATGTACTACATGATGATATTTACAAAATGATAAAATTTGAGATAAGAAATCTCAAGATATGAGATATATACTTCTACCACACCTTTTTCACTGGGTTAGCACTAATTTTTTTGATAACCAATGTCCGCATTCCAGGAATATAAATCATTTTATACAGCAACATGTAAGTCTATGTGGTAATCTATAATAATGTAAAACCATAGGAGTTCCTGTGGTGGCTCAGCAGATTAAAAACCAGACAGAGTGTCCATGATGATATGGGTTTGATACTTGGCCCCACTCAGTGGGTTAAGAATCCAACATTGCAATGGTTGTGGTGCAGGCCAGCAGCTGCAGCTCTAATTCAACTCCTAGCCTGGGAACTTCTATATGTCTCAGGTGCAGCCCTAAAACAAAACAAAATATATAACCCTTACAATTTTTTACATTTCATTTCTCCTGTTTGAGCAGCTTTCTGCACAGCTATACACATGATTCCTTCTTTTAAATGCCTTTTCTTAAGAAGGATCACATTGACTATAATATGATAATGCAATTTACCTTAGATAGATACCAAAGAGTGAGCCCAGGCACAAATGGTTTTGTTGCTGAATTGCTCCAAACATTTTAATTTGCATCAATATCAATTCTTCACAAGCTCTTTCCAAATACAGAAAAAAAAGAAATACTTATTACCTCATATTTGGACATTGGTATTACCCTGATGCCAAAACCGAAGACATCACAAGAAAGATGTAAAAGGATGCAAAGGAGAGAACAGTTAATTAAATGATAAGATGGTGCCAGAGAGACAATCTGTATTAGACAGGCTACAAATTACTCCAGCTTAAAAAAGGTATTTGGAAACAGAGTGTTTCAACAAAGAAAAAAGTGTCCTGGATATAACTGTGCAGAGGTTAGTTGACTAAAGCTTGTGGGAGATGCATTTTCATGAGACAATTCTGGGAGCAAACTGTGTTGTTCTCCTTCAAATATCTGATTCTGCATGGCTAGTGAGGGTTTATCTGGCTATTAATCACCATTCTAGTCTAATGGAAAGATGAATATTTTTTCATGTTGAAATAATAATTTCCAAATTTATGTACATGTGCATGTATAACGTTTTTTCTTTCTGCCACATTCATTGCATATGGAAGTTTCCAGGGTAGGGGTCAATCAGAGCTGCAGCTGATGATCTATGCTACAGCCACACCAACATGGGATCTGAGCCACGTAAAAGACCTATACCACAGCTCACAGCAACACCTGATCCCAAACCCAATGAGCAAGGCCAGGGATCCAATCCACATCCTCATGGATACTAGCTGGACTCAATTTCTGCTGCTTCATGATGGGAATTCAGAGCATAGTGAATTTCTAACTGCAACCTCATCAGAGATGCTGAGCCTGAAGTACCCAAATGAACTGGTCAAATTCCAGACACACTGGAACAATCTGAAACAATATAGTAAATGTTGATGTTTTAAACCACTATGCTTGAGAGTGATTTTTTTTAATAAGGACATTCTAGTATTAGATAAACTAATTGAACTAAATGGAAAGCTGAAAAAATTGAAAAACAGAAAAGAGTGTTTGTATATGAAAGCAGTGATAATTGCTGGATAGTGGGAAACAATCATTATGGAATAAAATTCAGTGGCTTAGCTCTTAAAAAAATCAATTCTTGCAAAACTTGGTAGAAAGGAAAGGTGCTTTAAATCAGAAAGTGATATCAGTCATTAATTTCATCCACTTTTATGGTCATTGTGCACTGTGGCAGAGAAGAAAGCTCTGTAGAGACTCAGTGAGCAACAGGATCTACTTGATAGCAATACTTGTGTGGCTCCTGTCACTGCTGAGTGTCCAAAATCCCAGTAGTAAAGTCCAGCACTAACTCCCTCATAGGGCACAAGTCTCTAGAGAAACCAGTCAAAAATTTGTGGCTTCTTAGATCATTACAACTTCTCAACCTGGGAGTTATCTTGTGGCCAAATGGGTGAAGGAGCCCACGTTTTCACTTCTGTGGCTCTGGTTGCTGATATGGTGTGGGTTTGATTGCTGGCTCAGGAACTTCCACCTGCCATTGGCACAGCCAACAAGCAAGAAAATGAACAAACAGAAACAAACAAACAATAAAAAAACCCTCTCAACCTGAGGAAGACAAAATTTAGTCATAATATTCTGGGTGTATATTTGTTCCCTCTACTTGTATTTCTTCTGTCTTCATGCAGCAGAAGCCATGATCCATTGCCAGGATCAGAAGCCATGATCCATTGCCAGGATCATTCACCCTCATTTCTAACAAGTTCACATATTTTACAGTAAATAAAGCAAATCACTTGCCATCATAGAATTCACTGGTGTCATGAGACCTCCCATCACCAAGAATCATTAACTGAGTGAAAAATCGGCATTTCCTGCTGAAGGCTGAACTGTAGTACCACGTGGGACACTCTACACTGAAAGTTAGGAATACTTTCCTATATGTTTAGAATACAGTATGTGCTCAGAAAGCTTTGGCCATTTTAGACTTCATGCTAGCCATACTCATGGAAGAAGACCCCCATGCTAATGAAATTTCCCAAATGAAGCCTTGTATTTTCTCCTCTCCATTCCAATAGCAAAAAGATCCATTTCCAAGTACGTGCCCAGCTTTAGCAATTTTCGATTGAACAAGCTACTTCCTTCTGGAACAAGACTGTTTTCTATTTGAGTTCTAACGATGGCTGAAACTTTCTTGATCCAAAAGCCATGAGAGACAGCTCTGGATAAGGACATGAGGTCTCTGATGAGGAGGCACATGCAAATCTTTAAGAGGCTGTCTGCTAACAGCACTCTCAGCAATAGGAAAAATAAATTATTCTTTTCTAAAGGGGACCTGGGTAGTACATTATCGTATTCACCATAGTCCATCCCTTATGCCACTTGAATCCATTTCCTATATGAACAGTGAGCATGGCACCTCTAGGGTCCAGTTTCTAAGAGTAATTTAGAAGAGATGGTTAGAGTGGTGATCTCTGTACTTTGCTACCACTGTTGATCTTAGAGTGGCATCTTCTACTTCTCATCTTCTTCCTTTAATATCAATTCTATTCTAGCTTCAATTTTCAGCCACACCTCAACTGATCTTGGTAACTTAGCTGAAGATCTAGTCCAGAACCTTACCATACCAGGTGTAATCATTCTTCAAATTATTCTTCCTGACACCACTGTGTTTTAGCATTTCCATTTCCACCAAATATTCTGGGTCAATTACCTCTGCCAGTGTCATAGAAAGAACCTCTTCTATAAATTATTACAAATTACAATCTTTCTAGTGCTCAGGGTGTAAGATTTAAGCTAACTACAACACCAACAAATGAGACAAAAGAAGAAAGTAAAGGCTTTTATTATACTATAACTGATCATTTTTATCAACTCACTCTGAGGGTTTCCATGATTTTGGAGTTCGCATTTACATTAGCCAGTCAACAAATATCCTTACATTTAAAAACTATTTCATTTGGTTTCTCTTTCATTTACAACTAAAATTATCCTAGTTGAAACATGTTTAATTTTTTATGGCATATGGAATGTCCCATCCTGAGATCATATCTGAGATGCAGTTGCAACCTACTCCTTAGCTGCGGCAACACAGGATCTTTTAATCTACTGTGCCAGGCTGGGGATCGAACCTGTGTTCTCGGTGCTGCCAATCCTATTGTGCCACAGCAGCCATTCCAGATTTTATATGGAGATATCCTCATTTTAAATATATATGAGAAATTGGGCTAATTTATGTCTTGTTAATCATTTGTATTATATATCTATTTCTGAGCCAATATATGATTTCAATTGTAATATTATAATTTTTGTTGTCTTCTAAAATGACTCATTACTCTTTTAAAAGTGAATTGCAATTTGTATACATTTCTGCTTCCAGATGAACTTCTAGAAGCAAAGAAGTGTCAGGCATAGTTCACTTTTATATGGAAAGGAATACAATACAGTTTTATCATTTCCCCCCACAGATATAGATTTAACATACTGTCATGCTTGTTAAAAAAGAAATTTATATGGGACCATACCTAAAGTTAATTTATTATATGGACAACCTCATAATAGTTTCTGTCTTGAAGTGAGAAGCTTGGGAGACTATACAATCTATGGTAAATAGAATTAGCCAGGGAGAACAGTTCAGTTTAGCCAAACTAAAAGTCTTGAAGTAATGAGGCAAGTTTTGGGGAAAATGTGGTCCAAGATCATCAGAGATATGCTACAAACCCTACCAAATTCACCACTATCATTTCTGTATCCCAGTAAGAAGAAAGAAATGAAAGTAGCTCCAGGAGATTCATAGTAGGAAATTATTTATGCATGTCATTGGAGCTCTTTAATATGAAAGCTGAGAGGTTTTTGGAGGTGTAGACTCCATGAATCCTTGCAGGCTGATGACTGAGGCAGAAGACAATTAATTCTGCCACCCTGTGGTGGACACTGGGATTTGGAATTCAATAATTCCTTGCTACAAGTGGCTAGAGGCATCTCATTTAAAAGACAAATCCTGGAAGTCACTGGATTTTTGTAGAAAACTTAACTTCATCACAAATGCCCTTTATGTCATGGTTAAGGTCAGAGGGTCATTTGCAAAATGATGGTGTAGCATTACAAATCTTAATGAGACAGAAATAGCATATATTGTCCTGGCCTGCTGTCACTGCCCTGGAGAGGTATTGGCTGCACTTGTTACGGGGCAGGACCTGTGGCCTGGGCCTCAGTGGGGCTGCAGGGCTAGGCCTGCAGCATGGCCCTGAGGGCAACCTTAGCCCATGCTGAAGGGCAAAGGTCCCAACACTCTGGCTTGAACCCAATATCAATTGGTCACTTCAGTGGACAATCATAGTTGCTGGGAATGTTGGGAAGAGATGTCCACCTCTGTTGCAACATCTGGTCCTGAGATCTGCCCAAGGATGGTAAAAAGTAGGCCAGATTGGGAGGCTCTTGGAACCTCTGGGAGAGTCCTGATGCTATGGCCCCCTCTTGTTTCTGCTCCTCAGGCTTTAGGCAGGCTTGGATGGGTGTGGGTCCGGGCTGCTGGTGCTGGGCAGGTGGTCCATGGAGGGCCAGACGATCCTCTCCAGAGAGTCCCTTGATGCTTGTGGGGCAAGGCCTGGTTCCAGGGATGGTCACTCCAGGCCCAGGGGCCTCATGGGGGAACTCCCCAGGATCAGCTGGAAGTGAGCACACCCGGTCAGCTTCTACTGCAGGCTCCTGGTGGCCCAAATGACAACCCTGGCCCCACTCTGAGAACATCCCTCAGGCTAGGGAAATTTAGGGTCAGCATCTGAGGAGGCTGTCCTGGGGCTGAGCCTCAGAGCAGAGGAGCAGGTGGATGGGGTGAGCAGGAAGGCCCTGGGGGCTCCATGGGTCACTGCCCTGCAAGGGGATTCAGGAGGAGACCCCTGCTGAGCCTACCTGGTGGGGGCAAGCCGTATTTCTTCCTGTGCAGCTCAGTCATGGAGGCCTGCAGCTTTTTGATCACTGCATCATCCTCTAGGGCCCATGGCTGGGAGACGGTGTCACGGAAAAACTCATGCAGGCCTTCCAAGGGCAGCTTCTGGAGGTGTTCTGGGGGTGGGAATGCCATCAGACAAATAGGGGCTCTGCTGGGAAGGCCCAGCCCCATCCCTGGGGCCCCTCCCTGGGGGAAGCAGGCATGCTCTGCTGGGGCCAGGAGAGCCACGGCAGCGCCATGGCCAGGGGCCAGCCCCAGTAGCACCACCTTTCCCGGGGGCCCTGCCCAGCCCATGTGCCAGCTGGCCCTCCTCTGTGGCCTGAGTGACCCAGGCTCAGGCTTACTCACTTTTGTGCAGCTTGATGGCTGTATAGGCCATGGTTGTGAGCAATCGCTCACCATCTATTACGTATACATCCCACAGTCTCAGTGTAAGCAAGAATGGTGTCTGTGGGGACAGCAGGCCCAGGAGTGGTGGCTTGAGCAGGGAATGAGGTGTGTGGGAGAGGGGGTGTCCCAGCCCAGGGTAGGAACGACCACTCCCTCTGGGTCCTGCAGTCCCACAGGCTGCCTCCAAAAAGGCCCTACTGCTCTTAACTGAGTGGACAGAGGAGGTCCACCAGGCCACTTGGGGTACAAAGTGCACGGTCTGCACCTCCACTGACCTTGGGACAGAAGACTGCCCCATGCTCCGCAGGAGCCACTCAGAGCAGCCTGGGCCTGACTGCAAGTTGGGCACAGACTTGACCTCCCCCTGGCCTGACCCAGCCTTCCCCACAGGAGCCCAGGGGAAGACGGCCTGGCCTGAGGACCCCAGATGCCCCCTCCCTGGGGTTCTGGGCTTGCCCTGGGATTCCCCTCAGGGAACTAGGCTCCCTGGGCACACTTACATGGCCAATAAAGCAGCGTTGAAACCACAACATAGTATAAATTGCTGTGTACATGTACTTCTGGTCCTGAGAGAGGCACAAGTATACAGGACTAGCCTGCTTAACTCCAAACCTCCCCACTGGGAGGCCCCTTGCAGCCACCCCTTTAGCTAGTGGAACCTAGCTAGATTGTGGCCACACCAGGATCAGGAAGATGAAAACGCAGGCGTGCCAGGCCAGACCGTTTCCACTCACCAGGTGCCGCTTCAGCCTAGGGAGGGTCCTTTTCAGAATCTTATCAAGATGGGCCTGCAATCTCTGCAGGTTCGGGGACCCCGGCATGAAGAAGCCTGAGAAGCCACAAGAATCACCCCCACAAAAATCAGAGAGGTGCCTGGCAGGGGCTTGTTTGCCCCACGAACCCAAGTCCTCCTCCCTGTGCACTGACCCCAGGGTTCAGGGCCCACCCCAGCCTGGCTGGATGGATCTTTCCCCAAAAGGAGTGACAGCCTTTGAGCCCTGGCTTGGCCTGTGGTTGAGGACCTGCTCCTGAGGCCCAGCTTGGCCAGTGCCCAGTGCTGAGCATCAGGCAGGCATCTGTCTCTGGCATAGGCCCTCCGCACCATGGCTGCAACAGTGGAAGGGTATCCACTACTGAGCGCAGGGAGTGTGGCCCATGGGATGGGGGATGTGGTGTGCACGAACATCTCCTGGGCTTGGGAGTCAGGCAGGCTCAAAGCAGGCATGCATTGACACAGGGCTTCCTCTGATCACAGGCTTGGGGTGGGGGTGGAAGTGGCCCAGTGGGTGGCAGAAGAGAGGCAGAGGGGCCAGCAGAGATGGCGTGGTCTGGACATGGCTGGGGCTGAGGTCCTTGGCTGTGGGGCCCATAGGGCTGTGTAGGGAGCCGGTGCCCTTGGCTGATGGGGAGATGGACTGGGCCAGTCCCTGCCAGCCCCACCATGGGGGAACTTTGCAGGGAGTCTCCTGGCACAGAGTCACATCCAGCGCTCTGTGGCAGTCACCTACCATGCATGGCATGTCTTTTATTCTCCATTATCTGGGCCAGGGCCCAGAAAGCGTCCTCCTCATTAAGAAACATGAGCAGGATGGCGACAACCTGGCTCATGCCCTGGCAGTAGCCCACCTCCTGCAAGAGTCAGACGTGGCTGCAGGGACCTCCTTGGAGGCCGCCACTGCCCTCTCCCTGCTGCATGGACCTCAGCTCCTGGATGGGCTCCCATTCATGCCTGGGCCAAATCCCAGGGCCCCCTTTTCCAGATGAGGCATGCTGGGTTCTGGGGAGCAGCAAGGTCTGGATGTCTTGCTGTGAGGGGGGGTGATGGGTTGCTGACTGTGACATGTGTGGACCTAGGAGGGTGCATGGTGGTGGTTGTGGGGGCAGACCCAGACCCCACTGTGGGCAGCCTCTGGGGTCATCTCAGCTGCTGTCCCTCGAGGGAATGTTCTGGAAAGAGCAGGTGGGGCAGGGAGCTGCCTCCCATGGGCCACACAGGAGTTTGGGTTGCTGGGATCTCTCATCCCTGCTAGAATTCTGATTCATAAAGTGGCATCTTCAGGATCCAAACTCAAGTGTTGTGACCACAGCAATGCTTTTTAGACCCATTTGACCCTGCTATAAAACATTTCCAAGCTCGCAGGCTGGTGCAACTCAGGTCTGGTGTGTCATTTCTGTCCTAAAATGTGGGGTCTGCACCCCAGCCACCCATGTTGGTTTGAGAGCACAGGTCCCCTGGCATCATCTCTTTGGCCATGAGTGCTGGCATCCTGACTGGCGCCAACAGATCACTTAAGAAGCAGGCCCACTGTAGGACGGCTGCCGTGGGCAGGCACTCACGGTGTTGTAGACAGAGTAAGCTGTGAAGACTTTGAAGAGGGCTTGTTTTCTGGAAAGGGGACAATGGGCTCGCTATAAACACCTGCCGCTAGTCAAGTTTGTGGTGAGCATAGGACACTGGATGGGGCAAGTGTCTCTAATGTAGGACAGGGTGATAGAAATGGGGTTCCAGATTATCTATAGAAGTAGACACACATCAAAATGATGCATCATTTTGACACCTCTGACTCTCACTCCATTCTCCAGTGTCCTGGCACAGCCTGCTCTCTGCTGTCCAGTGCCCCTACCTGCCCACAGGTGCCTGTTGACCTCTGCGGGTGCAGCCAACCACCCTCAGGGCCACCACAGGCCTGTGCATTCGCACTCCCACAGGCCCTCTGTGTAGACCCCACTCTGGCCATGTCAGCTCCAGCCCTCGTCCTCATGCCTCCCCTCCCCCAGGACCCTGGGACACCACCCCCTGCTCCCCTGCCCAGGGACCAGCAGCCCAGAAGCCTCACTTGATGCCGTAGCGCTCCCTGAACATAATGTGATTGCAGAAGGTATTGCTCACATCCATGTCGATGAATCTGATGTCCTCAGAGTAGAGCCCGGCCTGCTCCTTCATTCTCTGTGGGTGGAGCTGGGTGTTGGGGGTGGAGAGGTCCGAGGCCCAGAACCCTAACCAACTGCCACAGCAGAGCAGGTGCTACCAGCTCCACATGAGTGTTTTCTGGAGAAACCATTCTTTTGCTTGTTTCAGAAGCCAGGCAGGGTCACAAGAGTGCCCAGGTCACAGCCTGTGCCCAGCAGCCCTGGGCAGGGGACACTGGCCTGGGGATGATCAGCCTGTGGCTTCCCCAAGGCCCAGGCCCCCATCCAATAGTGACACACCAGGCAGGCCACCAGATCCCCTCCTCCCCTACCCCAAACAAGGCAGTCCAGGATGACAGTGCCACTGCCTGGGCCTATGCCTTTTCCCCTTGGAGGCTGCTCCCGGGTGTGGGTGACCCATGGCAGTGGGAGGCTGGGAGGGTGAATGGGCTGCTGTCCCTTGACCCCTCTGAGTCCCAGCACATACAGGCTGGGTGAGGCAGAAGGCTGGAAGAGAAGCCTGTGCCTGGTTTTCAGGGTCTTTTGAGAGCCTGACAACTGAATGTGATGCTGTCTGTTTTCCCACAGTGTCAGTGGGTGTTCACCATGCTCTAGGCTTTTCACACCCCCCATTCTCAAGCAACTTGGACAGCAGTGACAACTGTCACCCCTGCTCTCACTGCACTTTTCCTGCTCATGCTGCTCAGCCTGGGTGTGTAGAGCACCCTCCCTGCGCTTTGGGACCTGGGGAACCCACCGTGGGTAAGGGGGTGAGAAATGGCTAGGGCACCCCTCTGGGTCAATTGATTGAGACCTGTTTCTTGTCCCAAGTCAGTCAGGCCTGTGTTCATCTGGCCTGGCCATCTCCTTCCATGGTTTCTGTGGGGGTCTCCTTGCTCTTTCCTCCTGGCTTCTGTTCCCTGCTCTGTGTCTCTGTTCCCCTCAGGTGTCTGGGAGGCCTTAGTGTGATACCAGGTGGCACCTGTCCATCTCTGAGCCCAGTGTCTCCACTGGGCCAAGGCGACAGTCAGCAAGGATGTGGGCAGGGCCTTCCTGGCAGGTGGGCCCTGGGCCCATGACCATGGGAGGTGCCAGGAAACCTGGGGTTGGTTAGGGGGGTCCCCGAAGTACAAGTGGAGGGACCATACCTGGTATTTCCCTTGGTTCTCCATCTTCACCTTCTCCAGGTCCAATAGCAGAGACCATACCTGCCCTCGCACCTGTGGGGGGATTCCCTTGTAGACCCTCTTGTGCATCCATGGGAAAGAATAGGCCCTAAGACAGGTACAAGGGAACCCCCCTCAGATCGAGTAAGACTCATCCAGAAGATGCTCAGGAGAGGCAGGGTCTGCCCGTACCTGGGCCCATCTCCCACAACTAAAAATAGGCTGTGGTGTGGGCATGGCTGCTCCACCCTGTGTGGTCCTGGGCTAGGGTGGCCAGGGAAGCCCCGGAGACACAGGCCAGCCCCCTTAGGGTTAAGATCCTCAGTTTTCTATCTTTTGACTGCCCCAGTATTTACTCCAATTCCTCAGCATCTTCACCCACTTAGTGGTTTGCCTGATCTTGTGGGCTCTTTGCTGGAAAAGGGAACATGGTGGTGTTAGCCAAGCTGCTATCTTCCCTAGAGTGGCCCTGACTCATGGCCGTGATCTTAGAGGAACCATGAATTCACAGATCCCTCACAGCCTGAGGACCCCCAACAGCTCTGGGGTTAAGCAGCAGGGAATCACAACCACACCTTGGCCACCTCCCACCTCCCACCAACATAGCATGGATACCTCTCACCTTCGCCACGTGGGTGCTAAGGCAGTGGATGCTGAGGCCCTGGGTGCTGAGGCTAGGCTGCTTCTGACTGCAAGGCAAGAGAAGCAGAGCTGTGGGGACCAGGTCCCCAGAAACCCCTGCCCCTGCCCACCCCCATCAGAGCCCTGGAGACCCTGGAATAGAGGACTGATCCTAGGAGGGTGCTGGCTCTGGAGTGGACTGCAGCTCCCCTAGTGGTGACCCTCTTCCCACTGCTGCTGGCCACATTCTCTGCCCTGCACACCCCTCAATCCTGCCCTGCAAGGTAAGCAGCCTCTCCCATAGCAGACCCAGTGAACTTCAGCCTAGGCTCCCCTCCCCCACCATGGCCAGGTCTCGCCACCTACCCGAAGTCTCCTCTTGGCACCAGACAAGGGGTTAAACTCCAGCTGCCTCTGTCACCTTCCCGTGAGCTTCCAGGTCCTGCCTGACCAACCCCAGACCATCTCTCCAATGTCTGAAGCAACATCTCACTGCCCTTCATGCTGTTCCCATAAGGCCCTCTGGCTGGGACTACTAGCCTTGGAGGACTATTGACCAGGTGCCCCTCCCCTCATGGCCAAGCTCTTCAGAGCCACTGCAGAGCAGATAGAGCCCTGAACCTGAACCTGACCCTGACCCTGCAGGACAGGTGCACTGGGATCTCCCCAGTGTGGGTGTGGACGCTATGTGACTGAGGCCCAGGCCAACCCAGCCCACAGTTATGACTTCACTACCTCCCCAAGCTCTCTCGCCCCAAGCTAGCATGGAACCTGGTTCCCGTGGCCAGCAGGGCTAGAGGCCCTGAGCTAGGCAGAAGCGTCCTGCCTTGAGAAGTGCTTCTGCAAATGACAACCCTCCCCAGAGAGAGTGGGAGGGGGTGTCCAGATGACTCACCTCAAAAATCCCAGCCTGTTGGTGGCTTTGTAGGCTGAGAGGTCAGCATCATCCTGAGGGTCTGCTGGCAACCCCACCTGGTGCCCCTGAAATTCAGATGGGGACCGAGGTTTGGGTACAAGCAGGCAATGCTCAGGAACCAAGGAATATCTAATGGTGGCCCAGCATGAGAACCTGCCCCAAGGGGAGCCACCTGCACCTCACCTGCTACTATCTGCTCCAATCCTGCCCAGGACACACCTGCTCCTGCTGCCCCTGGGCCCCACCTGGGCTCTTTACCTGCTCAGCCTTGGCTCTGATCCCACCAGAGACATACCTGCCCCCTTGGGCTGTGATTCCTTACCTGGGCCTCACCTTCCCACTTGGACTGTGGTCCACACCTGGGCTGTTATGATTCCCACTTGGGGGATGTACCAGCTCTGGCTGATGATGATGCCTCATTGGGCCTCACCTCTTCTACCTGGCTCTGTTCCCCACCAGGCCTCCCTGCCTGTCCTTGGCTTTGACCCCTGCCAGGGCTGCACCTGCTCCTAGTGGCTTCACTCCCTCTGGGACTCACCTGCTCATAGCTGGCAATGATATCTTCTCGTTCCAGGGTCAGCAGGGTCTCCAGGCTCACCATGTCCAATGCTGAAATAAAGAATCCAAATATTCCAGTGCACTAAAGATCTTCAGAGAACCAACAGGTTTAAGTGGGATCCCTGTTGGCAGCTCCCCATCTGTCTGACCAGAGGGGAGAAAACTGTGCCGCCTATGTGGGTGACATCCCAGACATCCTAACCCTTTCCACTAACAGACACTTCCCAGTAGCCTGGAGATCCTGTCACAATGAGATGAGGAGGAACAGGAAGGGAGCCCAGAGGACCAGGCCAATGGTTGTCCTGCAGCACAAGAGGATGTGCTCCTGGCCCAGGGGTGCTGAGGGGAGGGCAGCTGCCATCTGGGGAGGGCACTACAGGTTCATGGGACTCACATTTTGCTTAGGCATCAAAAGCCCAGGCAACAAATGGTAAACATTGAGAAACTGGACTTGGTAAAATTATAGCAACTGTGCCTCGAGTGACACTGTCAAGAAAAAGACAACCCACACAATGAATAAAAATGTGAGAATGAGCTGAAGAATAAGGGCCCAGTATACAGAATATGGCCAAACTCCTAGCTCCACTATAGACACAGCCCAAGCACATGATGGGCCCAGGACCCAAACAGACATTTCTCCAAAGTCAATCCCACATTAGAAAACAAGGCCAATGGGCACGGGAGACATGTCTCAACTTTATCATCAGGGGATGCAAATCAAAGCCATCAGAGGACTGAACTTCTCACCCACTGGAGTGACTGTTACTGATCAAACAAGGACATGGAGAAGCTGGCCCCTTCCTGTATGGCTGGCAGAATTGTAAAAAGGTGCAGCTTCTATGGAAAACCAGTCACTTCTCCAAAAGTTAAATAAAAGGATGCTACAGTACCCAACAGTTCCACTCCCAGGTATACACCCAAGAGAGAGGAAGACAGGGATGCAGGTATATGTACACACATATTCATTGCAGAACTACTTCCAAGAGCAAAAAGTGGGCCTCATCTAAGTGGCCCTGGATAGGTGGCTGGAGGATCAGGATATGGTGGTACATCGTTCAAACAGAGAAGGAGTGAAACACTGCCACGTGCTGCAGTGTGAATGGATATGATGCTCAGGAAAGAAAGCAGACACAGAAGACCACATATTGTGAGGTTTCCTGGAGGTGCCATGTCCAGCAAAACCAGGCTCAGAGTGCCAGGAAGAGGTCAGTGGTCCCCAGCATTGTCAGTGGGGCCAGTGGTGGTGTCTGCTGAGAGGAGATTTTCTTGATGATATATTGGAAGGTAGAAAGAGTGGTGCTGGTGGTATGGCTCTGCTAATACACTAAACACCACCGAGTGGTATATTTTAGCAAGTACATTCAATGTGTGAATTTTAAGAAAAAAGTTCTGAGCCAGATTCCCCACCATCTGGACCCCTAGAGGTTCTAAACGTGGGAGTGGAAGTGGCACAGGTGAAAATAATGCCAGGGGCTCTCCCGGCCAAGACAGCCCTTTACTCCTGCTCACTAAGCTCTTCCCTGACCATGCACTCACCACGGATGTGCCCAGTGGGGAAGTAGCCAGGGTGTGGGAACCAGAGGTATCTAGGACAAGAGGCTCCTATCTGCTCCATTCTCCTTAGCTCTCAGCTCTCAGCTGATTCTGGCTGGTGAATCAGAGAAGTAGGCAAGCCCATCAGAAGGTGTGGGATAGGTGAATGGATTACATATTTGACCATAGGCAGCCTCTGTGCTATTAGACCATCCCTAAGTTCACACTTTTGAACAAGTCACATGGGTAGGGCCTCATTTTCCCTGTTCATGTGGTGGGACACATCTGTTCTGGGACAACACACAGATGTTCTAGCCAGTTAGGAACACAGCTGGGGTCTGTGGGGCAGGTGATACATGGTGCGACAGGAGATAGGATGCCAAATTGGGTGACACCCTGTGTACCTACTCCAGCCCACATGTAAGACATTCTCACACAGCTGGGGTCCCTGATCTCAAGTGTGATGAATGAGAAACTTCCAGGATTCAGGCCCAAGAAGAGGCTTGGAGGGACCAGTGGGCCTTGGAGAGTTGCCTAAGCTCAGACCTCATACTCTGCAATTGCCCTGGGCTGGTCCTCATCCCTCTATTCACCCCTCTCAACCTCCTCTGCCTCCCTAATCTCTACCTCCCACCACCACTTCTCCACGTTTCTCCAACATCCACAGTCATCCACCATGGGCTCACTGCTGCATTCTGCCCATTCCCCAGGCCTATGTCTCCTCTGCCCACCTCCACGATGGTCCTCCTCCACTGTTCATCTTCCTCACCCAATGCTCCTCCAACAGCCATTCACCCTTCCACCTCCTTCCATCTCCTACATCCATCTCACGCCCTGATTCAGCATTCTTGCATGTCCACATCCTCATCCTGCATCCTCTCCTCTCGCTCATTTTCTGGGCTAGGGGTATGAGCTCTGACCTTGAGCTCCTCACAGATATTCAGGCACATCTGGCAGCAGCCCACACCCCATGGAGCACTGAGGGGGCTACATCCTCACTGGTTGGTGCTGGAGGTCCTTGTCACTTTGGCTACAGAACAGAGTGATCCAGGCTCCCACCAGCTACCTCTGTGCCCTAGTGTCAGTATGCAGTGAGGGTGCTAGTCACACTTACTTTTTTGACCTCTCACTGCTCTGGCTGTGCCTCTTTTGTGGAAATGCACCCAGGGACAGGGCAGGAGAGACCACAGGCCCTCCAACTGTCTGGGGACAAGAAAAATGTGAATCCCAGGAAACATACTGAATTCTTGGGCTGCCGCCATTCCACCCACAATAGGGCTGAGGCCAGAGGTCAGAGTTAGCAATGAGCCCATAACCAAGGAGTTCATCCTCTCCAGGGGCAGGGCTGTAACCTGGCAGGGAAGATGACAGGGGCAGCTGTAGCTTGTCAGGCAATGGACCTGGGAACATGGAAAATCAGTAACACCTGGTCACCCAAACCTGACCTTCTTTAATTCCTCCTCTCTCCCTCCATTTTAGGGCTTCCAGGAGGATAATGATGTAGACTCTAAACCCCTGGGGATTGTCATTACTCAGGCCAGCAATGGACCACCCAGGCCTCACCAGCTCCCAGATTTCTCTGGGTCTGTGCATCAACGGTGGCACTCACATGGGCACACCTTTAATAGACACCTTCTGGGTCTCAATAGAGCAGGCTCTGACCTGGCCTAGGCCTGCAGCTTCTACTTCAGCTCCTTCTCCATCTCACCTTCATTCTCTTCCATCCACCTCCCACTCTTCCATCTCCTTTTGCTTTCTCCTGCCACTCTTCCTTGTCCTTCCACACCTCCTCCATCATCACCCTCCCCTCCATCAAAATTTTCTTTTCTTCCTCATACTCTTGTTTTCAATGCTCCTCATCACTCATCTGCTTCCTCCATCCTCCTGTATCCACATTTCTTCCTACATCCATCTCTGCTCTGGCTAGACCTTCCTTCCTACCCATTCTCCTTCTCCTGTGTCTGCATCCTCTCCCCTCCTCAGGCAAACTCTCCCCTCCCTCCTACCCCAACTCTTCCTTTTCTGGTCCAGGGTTCTGAGGTCTGACCTCAGGCTCCTGAAAGGGACACAGGCACCTCTGGCAGCAGCCCATATTCCATGTTGGCCTAAGGGGGTGCACACACGGTGGTTGGTGCTGGACATGATTGTCACCTTGTGCTCAGACAAGAGTGGTTTAGGAACCCACCACAGGGTTCTGTCCTTGAAGTGCCAGTAGGTGGTGAGGGTGTCAGCCCATGCTCATCTTTCTGACTCTCGCTGTTGGATGTGGGCCTCTCCTCTCAAGATGTTAACAAAGTGACCAGGTGGGTGTGGGGATCAGGTGGGTCAGCGAAGGGCAGGTAGGAGAGTGAGCGTCAGAGCAGATCAGTGGCCACAATGATCTCCAACTGCCTGGGGACATGAGGTACAGTGGGTTCATGGCAGCAGGGGGAACTCTGAGGTCACTGTCATTCCAACCACTATGGGGCCCATCCCATTGGCCAGGAGCAGCACTGAACCCTTGATATGAAAAGTGACTTTCTCGTGGGGAAGCGTCCTCTATCCACAGAGGGGAGCATCAGCAGGGAAGGTGGAGACTGCCTGGGTCAGACCCTTAGTACCAGCTTGTCCTCCAACCCTGGCCTTCCTGCACTCCTTATCTCCCCTTGCTTGATAGCAGTGCCAGAAGGATACCGCCCTTGCCCTTTGATTTGAATCAAGCCAGCAATTTCCAAACTAGTTCTCACCCAGTTTCCTGTGCTCCCCCAGTCTGAGCATAAAACCAGGGACTCACTTTGGTACAACTTTGCAGGGGCACAACCCAGACTTCCATAGAGCTGGCACTGGGCTGGCCTGGCCCCCCTGCTCCCCCTCCATCCATCTATCCTGATTTGTCCTCCAAGTACAACCCATCCTCCACTTCTCCTTTTCCTGCTCCTTTTTCTTTCCTTCTTGCCCTCAGCCTCCTTTCACCTTTCCTATTCTTCCTCCCCCTCCTGTGTATCCTTCCCCTTCTCTTCCTCCTCCTGCATCATCTCCCCTCCCTACTCCTTTTCCCCATGCACTTCCTGGCCCCAGCAAGCCAAGTTTCTGAATTCTTACACAAGACCCCTCACATGGATTCAGGCAACAGGAGCAGCAGCCAAAACCCCTTGGAGCCATGAGGATGCTGCATGCACCTGGTTAATTATCAGGTCTGGGTTTGGGATCACCCTGGCAGAGACCATGGAGGATGGAGTAGCCCACCCATTTGCTTCTGTCCTCAAGGGTCATTATGCATTAAGGGTGCAGGTCTCAGTTATCTTTCAGACCTCACGCTGTCAAAGCTGGGTCTCTGTTGTATAAATCGACCAGGGTTCAGGTCACTGGGTCAGAGCAAGGAGGACAGTCAAGTGTCAGAGCAGGTCAGTGACCATGAGGGCCTCCAACTGCCTGGGGACATGAAGCAGAGAGGGTGCTGGGTGGCAGGTGGAACTCTGGGGTCACTGTCATCCCACCCACAGTCAGAAGTCATGGTCAGAATTGAGTCTATAACCAAGGATGTCATCCTCTCCAGGGACAGGGCAATAACCCACAGGAGAAGGTGACAGGGGCAGGTGTCACCTGGAAGGTGATGGAAAAGGGCACATGGACCCTCACTAACTCTTGTCCCCCAACCCTAATGATCATTCACTCCTCCTCTCCCCTCCCACTTAGGGTTTCTAGGAAAGTACTGAGGTGGACCCTAAGCCCTTGCAGTTTGACTTGACTCAGGCCAGTGATTTTCTACCCAGGCCTCACTGTGCTGCCAGATTTCACTGGGTCCAAGCATCAGACCAGGAGCTCACTCAGGTACACCCTTCAAGTGATCCCACCCAGATACCAATACCACCTGTTCTGGGCTGGCCTGGATGCCCTGCTTCTCCTCACCCCTCCTCAATCTGTCCTTCATCCTCTTCCATCCACCTATGCCATCCATCAGCTACTCCTGCTCAGTCCTCTCCTCCCCTCCTCCATCTACTGCTCTTCCTCCTCCTGCTCTTCATGCTCTTCCTGATCCATCTTCTATGCATCTTCCCTCTACCTCACCTCCATTTGTGTTTCCTCCTCTTCCACTCACTCCTGTTGCTACTTCTTCTCCTCATCCACCTCCTCCCTCCATCCTGCTGCATCCACCTTTTCTCTTGAATCCATCTCTCCTCTTGAAAGATCTTCCTTCCTTCCCATCCTCCGCCTTCTCCTCCCACATCCTCTCCCCTCCTACAACCTCTCCTCTCCCTCCTCCTCCCCCTCTTCCTTTTCTGACTAGGAGTCTGAGCTCTAAACTCAGGCTTCTCACAGGGAGCCAGACATCTGTGGCAGCAGCCTGCAGCCCATGGAACTCAGAAGGGGCTGCATGCTCAGGGGTTTGTGCTAGAGGACCTTGTCACCTCAACCACAGACCCATGTGCTCCAGGCACCCGCCGCAGTCCTCTGACATTGCTGTATAAGTAGAGGGTGAGGATGTAGCTCAAGCTCACTTTCTGACTCTCAACGTTGGATGTCTGTCTTTCCTCTCAAGATGGTATCGAGGTAACCAGATGGGTGTGGGGATAAGGTGGGTCAGAGCAGGACCAGAAGTTGAGCAAGTCTCAGAGCTGGTCAGCAATGATGAGGACTTTCAACTTCTGGAGACACAAAACTGAGTGGGTTCCATGGAGCAGACATAACTGCAAGTTACTTGTCAACCCCAAACAAAATCGGGCTGAGGTCAGATGTCAGGGGAAACACTGAGCCCATAACCATACTTTCCAGGGACAGGGCTGCAGCCCAGAAGGGGGAGATGAGCAGGGGCAGTTGAAGCCTGGCAGGTCATGGACCTGGGCATGTGGAAACTCAGGCACACTTGGTCCCTAACCTTGAGCTTCCTTTCCTCCTCTACCCTCCCTCTTAGAGGTTCCAGGATGATGCTGATATGGACCCTAAGCCATTGCCATTGGACCAGAATCATGCCAGTGATTTCCCACCCAGGCCTCACCGAGCTCCCTCAGGTTAGTGAGGTTGAAGTATTGAACCAGGGTTTAAATCAGGTCCAATCTTTAGCAACCCAACTTGGACCACAATACAGACTCTCTGGACAGGCCTGGGCCCTCTGCTTCTCCTCCACTCCCTCCTCCATTTCTTCTTCATCCTCTTTCATCCACCTCCTACACCATCCATCTCTTCCTACTCAGTCCTCCAGCTACTCCTCTTCATTCATTTGCCTAACACTCATTCCATCTTTTCGCTTCTTCCTCTCACTTCTGTCTTTGTTCAGTGTCCTCACTCACCAGTTCCTCTCTCCATCATCCTACATCCAACTCTGGTCTGGCTGGACCTTCCTTCCTCCCATCCTCCTCCTCCTCCTGCATTTGCTCCCCTCCCTTCTACCCTCCTCCCTTCTACACTTCCTTTTCTGGGCTGGCATCTGAGCTCCCACCTCAGGCTCCTCACAGGGACTCGGGCATCTCTGGCAGCAGCCCACACCCCATGGACTCTGAGAGGGCTGTGCATTCAGTGGTTGGTGTTATAGGTCCTTGTCACCTCATCCCCAGACCTGAGTGTTCCAGGCACCAATGAGTAGCCTGTCTCCTTGAGGTGTCAGTAGGGTGTGAGCGTGCAGCTCAAGCTGACCTTTCCCACTGTTGGATGTGGTACTCTCTTCTCAAAATGATAACAAGGTAACCAGACAGGTGTGGGGATAAGGTGGGTCAGAGCAGGGCTCACCTGCTCTGTTACTGAGCCTCAGAGCAGGTCAGTGGCCAGGGCCTCCAACTGTCTGGGTATATGAAGCTGAGTGGGTGCAGGGCAGCAGGGAGAATTCTGGGTTCAATGCCTTCCCACCGCAGTGGAGCCCATCCCAGTGGCCAGGAGCAGCACTGAGCCATTGACCTGAAAAATGACTTCCATTTGGTGTGAGGGTCTTCTCTCCATGTGGGGGAGTGTCACCAGCAGAAGTTGGAGCCTGGCTGAGTTGTACACGGGCACCTGGACTCTCACAATAAGTTGGTCATCCAACCCTGACTTTCTTTCACTCCTGCTCTCTCCTGCTTAATGGCCATGTCAGCAGGAAACATGCCATTGGACTTGAATCAAGCCAGCAATTTCCCACCTTGTCCTCATCCAGCTCCCTGAGATTACCCACATCCAAGCATCAAACCAGGGGCTTGCTCAGGCATAGCCTTTGCAGGGACCCCACCCAGACACCTTAGAGCTGGCTCTGGGTTTGCCTGGACCCCCTGCTCCTCTTTGATCCATCCATCTCCTCCTGCTCCTTCCCCTTCCCCTCCATTCATCTTTTCCCCTCTTCATTTCCCACCTGTGTCTCCTCCTGCAACCTCTCCCTGTCCATTCCTCTTCCCCCTCTGCCACCAACCTGGAGTCAGTTTTCTGAGCTCTGACCTTGGGCCCCCTTATTGGATTGGGAACCATGGACAGCCACATGTACCCCTTGGAGCCCCAAGGCGGGGGTGCATGCTCCTGGCTCATGGTCAGAATTGGGTTCAACATCATCTTGGCTGAGAGCAAGGAGAACTGAGTCATGCAACTTGCTGCTTCTGTCCCCAAGGGTCAGTAGGTGGTTCAGGTCTTGCTCACCTTTCTTACCTCCTACTGTTGTTGTAGGTGGTCTTGCTGTATAACTGGAACCGGTTCCAGTCCATGGATCAGAGCACGGAGTGCAGGCAAGCATCAGAGCAGGTCAGAAATCACAAGTGTCTCCAACTGCCTGGGACACAAAGCAGAGAGGGTGTTGGGCAGAGGGTGGAACTCTTATATCCCTGCCATTCCTCCCAAAAGAGGGCTGAGTTCACAGGTCAAGGTAAGCACTGAGTCCATAACCAAGGAGGTCATCCTCTCCAGGGACAGGGCTGTCAGTCAGCAGGGGAAGGTGACTGGGCCAGCTGTAGCTTGGCAGGTGATGGAGTCGGGCACATGGACCCTCAGGAATGCTTGATCCTCTGACCATGACTTTCCTTCACTCCTCCTCTCCCCCTCCCTATAGGGCTTCCAGGACAATACTTATGTGGACCCTAATCTCTTGCCGGTGGGCTTGAAACAGGCCAGTGATTTCCCACCTAGGCCTCATACAGATCACTAAGTTTCCCTGAGTCCAAGCATCAAACCTGGGTCTCACTCAGGTACATCCTTTGCAGAGACCCCACCCAGATCACAGTGCTGCTGGCTCTGGGTTGGCCTCCACCCCCTGATCCTCCTCCATGGCCTTCTCCATCTCTCTTTGTTCCTCTGCCATCCATCCATCTCTTCCTGTTTATACCTCTCCCTCCTCCATCTACTTCTGTTCCATCTTCCCCTCCCCCTCCATTCTCTTTACTCTTCTCACTCTCACTCCTGTCCTCTTTACTCCTCCTAATTCACCTCCTCTTCCCTTGATCCTCCTTCATCCACCTTTCCTCCTATATCCGTCTCTCCTCTGGCTAGGCCTTCCTTCCTCCCCATCCTCCTCCTCCTTCTGTATTGTCTCCCCTCCGTCCTCCTCACCTTATTCCTTATGTCTCCTTGTGGAGACACAGGCACCTCTGGCAGCAGCCCACATCCTACAGAGCCCTGAGGGGTCTGCATTCTTAGCAGTTGGGGCTGGAGGTCCCTATCACCTCAGCCTCAGACCTGAGTGGTCCAGGCACCAACCAGCGGCCTCTCTGTCCTTGAGCTGTTGGTAGGTGTCAAGGGCACAGCCCATGCTCACCTTTCTGACTCTTGCTGTTGGATGTAGGCCTTTCCTCTCCAAATGGTAACAAGGTAAACAGGCAGGTGTGGAGATCAGGTAGGTCAGAGCAAGGCAGGAAATGAAGCAAATGTCAGCGCAGGTCAGAGACCAAGAGGGCCTCCAACTGCCTGGGGACAGGAAGCAGAGTGGGTGTTAGGCAACTGACAGAACTCCAGGGTCACTGCCATCCCAGCCACAATGGAGCCCTTCCCATTGGCCAGGAGCAGCACTGAACCTTTGACCTGAAACTTGACTTTCCTGTGGGGGAGGGTCCTCTCTCCACACTGGGGAGGGTGACCAGGGGCAGTTGGAGACAGGATGGGATGGACCTGGGCACCTGGACCCTTGCAATGAGCTGTCCCTGAGCCCTGATCTTCCTTCACTCCTCCTCTCCCTCTACTTGTTAGCAGTGTCAGGAGGATACTGATGTGGACACTAAACTCTTGTGGTTGGTCTTGAATCAAGCCAGCAATTTCCTACCCAGGTCTAATTCAGCACCTTGAGGTTCCCTGGGTCTGAGCATCAAACCAGGGGCTCATAAAAGTACATTTGCAGGGACACCAACCTGACCCCCAAGGAGTGGTTTGGGGCTGGTCTTGGCCTCCGGTCCTCCTGCTCACCTCCCCTTGCTGTGCTGGTCCTCCTCCTGCTCCTGTTTCTTGCCCTACTGCTTTGCTGTTCATCTTTCCTCCTTCTCCCCAGCACCACCTCCCCCTGCCCCCATCCTCCCATTTCCATCTCTTCTCATCTCCGTTTTCATCTCTCCTACCTCCCCCTTCCCCACTCCAGATGTCTAAGCTCTGACCTTAGCTTCCTTCATGAGCCCGGGCCCCTTGGCTGCAGCTGTTATCCCTCGGTTCTCTGAGGGACTGCATCCCCCCGCTCACCTTCACTGCTCCAGTGTTGGTGTCAGCTCAGCCGCAGCTCAGGGGAAGGGAGTCATCCGCCAAGAGGCCTTTGTCCCCCAGGAGCCCATTTGGGATGAGGGTGCAGGTCTTGCTCACCTTTCTGAGCTCTCGCCGTTGAAGGTGTGCCTCTCCTCTAGAAGCAGTAAGAAGGTGAATGAGGAGGTCAGTAAGTCAGAACAGGACAGATGAGAAATTGCCAGAGCAGGTCAGAGACCACTAGGGCTCCCAACTGCCTTCAGACACGAAGCAGGGTGGGTGCCAGGCAGCACTGGAACTGTGAGGTCACTGTCATTCCATCTACAGGAGGGCCCATCTCATTGGTTGGTATCAGCACTGAGTCCTTTACCTGGAAGTTCCTGCATTTGGGGGAGGGTCCTGTGACCAAGCTTATCTCCCCAGGGAGGCCTGGCCTTGTCCCACTGCCCCTCAGCCACCCACCATGTATCCAGCAGCCCTTGGAGGGGTGTGTGTCACAGGTGTGCTCTGCTCCTGCCCACAGGCCACTGCAGAGCTTTTGCATTTACAGCAACACTGGAGATCTTCATCATCATCTTGGGGCCAGTGACAGTGGCTGTGTAACATGCATTTTATGTATCCATCATGATTTTATCAGTGGTCTTTATTTTTGAGCTCTCAGGGCTTTCCATGAGGCATATACCCAGGGGCACCTGAGGACCCCCACTCCCATGTTGTTCCCCCACGTGGAGGTGCTGTCAGTCACCTCTGCCTGTGGTTTTAACTCAGGGTATTGGTGTTGCCCACTGACCCCAGCTGCACTCTCTGAGACTGCCTGACCCTCAGACCTTCCCTCCCAGCTGTGACCTTGAAAGCTGCTGAGGTGAGAAGTGCCTGCTGCCATGGCTTTTGTTTTCCATCCCCATATCATCTAGGAGTGAGGACAATATGCATATTTTATCTCTCCTCCCTTTGTATTGTGACCTATATGGCACGTCATTTTCATCTGTTTGCCTTTAAGAAGTTGATTTGTAGAAAGCCCTCACTCATTAAGGGCATTAGAAGTGTAGATGTTTTTTCGGTTTCATGTTTTCTTTGACTTCAATGACTATGCCCACCATGTCACCACCCTGCTCAGGAGAGTGTCTGAGGGGTCCCTGCTCCTGCTCCCATGCTTGGTTTTCTGTTCACAAGTTCATTGGGCAGGGTGGCCTTATTCTAGTCTCTGTGCCCTGTACAGCTGCTGGACAGAGTGCAGGCCCCATAATGCAGTCATTTTAAACATGTGTGGCTGGAAAGCATTAGTTCTAAAGATGTCCCTGGTTAACAGTGCTGTGCTTTTCACATAAAAGTCAAATGGATAGATCTCCTACTTACATCATAGTAAAAAAAAGAAAGAAAGAAAGAAAAGTGAAGCGAACATGGTGTAAAGTAAGACACTAAAAATAAACCCCAATATGTCACTAACTAAAGGAACTGTAAAAGGCCCACACTAACTAGTAGCAATTTTAAGTGAGATAAATTAAGATTTATCTAAAAGCATTTACAGCTGGAGTTTCTTAGGTGGTTAGGGATCCTGTGTTTTCAGTGCATTGGCTCAGGCTGCTGCTGTGATATGGGTTCGATCTTTGGCCCAGGAAATTCTGCATGCTACAAATGTGGCCAAAAATAAAGAAAAACAAACATTTCAGAAACACATTTGTAGGGAGTTCCTTTTTTAGCTCAGCAGGTTAAGAACCAGACTAGTATTCATGAGGATGTTGGCATGATCCCTGGCCCTGCTCAGTGGGTTAAGATGCCTGCATTGCCACAAGTTGTGGCATATGTTGCAGATGCGATACAGATCTGGTGTTGGTGTGGCTGTGCTGTGCGACAGCAGCTGCAGATCATATTGGATGCCTGGTCTGGTAAATTCAATATTCCACAGGTGTGGCCCTAAGAAGACAAAACAAAAACAATTGAAAA
The DNA here is from genome assembly GCA_004024745.2 of Catagonus wagneri. NCBI lineage: Eukaryota > Metazoa > Chordata > Mammalia > Artiodactyla > Tayassuidae > Catagonus > Catagonus wagneri. Next base: position 18,935 of record PVHT020008754.1, on the reverse strand, counting down.
ACAAAACACGTATAACCAAAAATACACAAGTTTAGTAGGGAGTGCTCTCTTGAGTATCTCAGACCCAGAGCACAGCTACTGCTCTGTGGTATCCTCAGTATATCCTTGCTGATGGTTTAAAAAACCCACAGATTTGGAAACAAAGACTCATTTCTTAATGGTTCACAGGTCGAAGCAGAACTCACAATGGGAATTAGAAATATTTAGTGACTACACTGACAGGCATGTGGGATGCAGCTTGAGTAGATTTCAGGAGTGGAATCAGTTTGTTGGAACCAAGTGATAGGAGACTCTGCAATTCCTCAAGCATGTCATAAAAAAATGAGGCTGGATGCAGATTGGGCCAAGCCAAAGACAGGAGTAGAGGTTTGAGAAGTGTCCAGGAGGGCCTGGGAGCTGGTCCTTCCAAAAGGACTAGTGTCCATGAGTGCACAGGTGAGAACACAACTCAGTGACCTGGCAGTAGGGGGAAATTCCCCAGGAGCCAGGGTGGAGCCAGGGTACTTCCTGCTCACCTGAGACTTGAGAGCAGTTCCTGGGGTCCTGTTAGACATGGCCTCACCACTGGTTTCCACTGAGCTCGCCAAGGGCAGTGGGAACCTCACCATGGGCAGAAAGCCATCTGTGGTCCTGACCCCCAGCTCTGTGGATGTGCCCAGTGATACCTTCCAGGTCACCAGATGCCATGTAATTCTGGAGAGAGTGAGGGGATTCTGGGGGTCTCTGCAGGGCAGATGTGTTTTCAGCCACAAACAGGCCCCCAAGAGCTGTGGGACCATGCAGACAAAGTGCCCAGCTCCCTTTTGTCTGGCCCAGTCCCTACAGAGGCACCAGGCTCTCCATCCCTCTTGTATTCTGCCCATGTGGGCCTCTACATGCATGGTAGTGCTAGCCCTGCCGATAACCAGCACCGGGAGGCTGGCTGAAGCTCTACTCTCCTGATTGCTCCTCTCCTGGGCCAGGCCAGAAGGTCCCGAGGAGTTGCCAGCCAGGACGCATCCTGTTCACTGCATTATGTGACCACCTACCACTTCTGATTTTCTGATCCCTACAGTTTGAAAGTTCCAATGAAAACCAAAAATATTCTACTGCCCCACACCCCAAACTCTGAAGATAGCCTAGCTCCTGGCAGGTGCCAGGTGGTACTTGCTGTGCCCCAGCAGGAATCTGGGAACCTGGTGCTTCAGGAGTGCTGAGACCCAGCTGGTGGGCAAGCAGTGGGACCTTGCTGTGTGTCCAGTTACTTCTCTGTAGCTGGTCAGTGTAAGTCCCACCTCAGATCACAGTGCAAAGTGACAGTTGCAAAGGAGACCTCCGTTGCTGTCACAGCTTCTATCTCTGTCTCTCTCTGTCCATCTGGCTCTCTGTCTCTGTCTCTATCCAACTGTCTTGAACTTCACCAGCTCCTGGACTGAGTCCACGTCCCTCACTCTGGCCTTAAAACCTGTATTATCTGCTCCTGGGGGGCCTGTCCAGTGCAACCATCTGCTTCCATCTATGGAGCCAGCCGTACCATGATCACTACAGGCAAGGACCAGCCCTGTGTTGTTAGTGATACTGGCTGCCTTGTCTGATGTCTCTTTGGAGGGCATGTGACACAGTTCCCAGTTCTGCCCCTGGCCTTTCCCTGGGGTGGGATTGACACAGTGAGTCTTCTATTTCTGCCCCCTGCAGAGCAGCCTTGAGAATCCCAGCTGCTTCCAAAGGCAAGAACAAGCAGAAAGACTAGGAGGGAATAAATAACACTCCTCATTTGCAGAGGACATGGATGACTAGAAAAATCTCAGGAAAGTAAGAAAAACACAGGTGGAAGAATAGTGACTTTGGTAAGCACAAATGACTGGCCACAGATTCCTCCATGTCACAATGGCCACATGGAAACCAAACAAAGACACGACACCAGATACAGTCACATCTCAGAAAATAAGGTGTTTAGCATCAACGTCATGCAACGTGGATAGGACTGCATGCTGAAAATTATAGTCATAACAGTGCTGTGTAATCAGAACCTAGATTAAATAGCACTAAAAATAAATCAAAACATTATTAGGACCCCAGAAGACTACTCTATTCTTCTTTCTACCGTGAACTGTCCCCTTACATGTACACACACATTCATACACTCATGCAAACACATATATGCACATCCAAAATATTCTGACTTCTAATAACAAAGTATTTTCAGCAATTTTTGGTTATATAAAGGAAATATTATATGTTATTTTTGGTTGTGTCTGGGTTATTTTACTTAATATGCTTAAAATATATTATGATATGTAGTTCTAGACTTTTCATTCTCTAGCATTCTATTTCTTAAAATAGTCCAATGAAATTTTAAAAATCTCATATGGTTATTACTTTGTGTGTTCTGTTTAAAAAAACTGTGCATATTCCAGTATCACAAAGATTTTCCACCATATCATCCTCTAAACTGTCCAAGTTTGAATTTCACATTAGGATCTTTAGTCTATGTATCATTGATTCTGTACAGGAAATTGTGTAGTTGTCCAATTCTTTTATGCTTTTCTCAAATTAAATATGCAAGTTACCTAATACCATTTATTGAAAAGATATTTTCTTTTCTTTTGGAGAATACCATTTTAGGATTACCGAGTTAAGTAACAGTAGATGTTTGGTTGGATCACTTTCTGGATTTACTTATTTAACTGATTTGGCCTGTCTTCACAAAAAAGTTTTCTTCATAACCATATCTTTATAATAGGTATCTGTCCATGGAATATGTAACTTTTTCAAATTTGTTCTCTTTCTTTGAGGTTATCTTTGCTATTTTTCATGCTTTAATTTCTGAATCAATTTTACAATAAGCCATCAAAGTTCCAAATGGAAGAAAAAGGAAGGGAATGAAGGGAAGCAAAAAGGAAAGAACGAAAGAAGGGAGGAAAAAAGGAATGCAAAGAGGAAGGGCCGGGGGGAAGAAAAGAGAGAGGGAGGATTTATGTTGGGACTAAATTGAATTTACAGATCAATCTGAAGATTTTAGACATTGCTACAGTAATAAGTCTTCCACTCTGTGGACAAATTTGGTATCAGTTTTCATTTATTTACTCATTTTACAGTTCTCAAATTTTTTGAGATTTCCCTGTTAGCTTAATGGGTTAAGGATTTGGTGTCACTGCTGTGGTGTGGGTTCAATCCCAGGATAGTTCCTCATCATGGGAGCATGGAAAAACTGTGTTAAATTTTTATATCTGTGATTGCTGAGGGCTTAGATCATTTTGCTATATTTATTCCTAATTTAGGTTTCTTTTTATGGTTTTGTAATTGTTATAATCATTCAATTTTATTTTCTAACTGTTGTGAGCAGGATGTAGAAATAAAGTTGATTTTTCTAAAATTTGTATCCAGTAACTTTGTTCAATTCACTTATTATTTTTCATACAATGTGTATACATCCTGTGTGATCATAATATTCACCATTTTTTAATGGCAGTTTCTAATTCCTTCTTGTGTACCTTTATTTCTTTATCATAGTGAAATAATTACTATCCCCAATATATACTGACTATCAATGGAGAGACTGGGCCTCCTAGTACTGAGATCAATTCAGAGGGGCAGATTACAGTGTTTCAGCATTGCATTAGATATTTTATGTAGATATGTTGTTGTTGTTGTTTTGAGGCTGAGTCGTGGTAATGTTAAGATTTAAGAAAAGTAAAACCTCTGCAGCAGCTCATTAACAACTAGTAACACATGGAAGTCATTGTACCAGAGCTTAAAAGAAATGATGGACACAATCGGGGACCCCTCCACTAGAGGGTGGCAAGCCATACCAATATCACCAACAGGCACCCCAGGAAAGGCAAGCAGCCATATCCACCCTCCTTCAGGGGGAAGAGTCACTAGATTGTCATGTAGATCAGCTACATTGTACCTGGAGATTTGGATCCAGCCACCCTCCCAGACATGGTAGATGTTGACTGAGCCTCCTGAGTAAGCATCTCTGTAGGTGGTTCAGTAGATGGCTCGACAGACCAGATCATAAGCCTGTTCCACTTCCAGGTCATAGGAGCAACTCTGATCTGTGACCTCATAAGCGTACAGAGAGCCAGAACCTACAGAGAAGGCTGCCCCCAAGATCCAGTCTCCTTCACTGTCCATGTAGTGGAGGCCAGAGCCTCTTTCACCCCAGCCACAGATCATGGTGCCCACGGACAGCCCCAGGCCTTTGTGCTGATACACCGTGTTGGCAAGCAGCTTGGATCCAGCTGGCACCGAGATGCATTCCTTGTTTTGAAGCTCATAGGTTCAATACTGAAAAGCCAAGAGCCTCTCCCAGAAACTGCAATCAACTGCACCCCCAGCTGTGGTGCCCAGCAGGTTTGGGTTGATCTTTTTCACCTTCTTTACTATCTGGGAGGTAATGTAGCTACCTGCTGGGGCCTGGGAGTCTGCTGCAACAATGACTCCACAGAGAAACTTGAAGGCAAGGGTGGTGGTACCATGAAGCATTTCAATTCTCAGCTTCTCTAGGATAACCCAGCTGGGCACAACTAGGCTCAGCCCATTCCCAGGGCTTCCTAGACCAGCAGACCTGCATGACCTCCAAGTCCAACAATCCTGTGCTGCTTCACAGCTAGTGGCCTCTCAACATGCTGGCCAGCGCCATGTCTAGGAAAATCTAATAACATATATCCATCATCATAATATTTTAACTGCCCTAAAAATTCTCTGTGTTCTTCCTAGTCACCATCTCTTTATATGTGGAAATTTTTTATGGAGTCGTTTATATATATTTTTTTCTTTTCTAGCCTGCTATAGAGCTAATTACAAATGGGTACTGAAATTTCTAATTAACCTATTTTTAATGTAACATTAATTACATTGGTTGAATTCAAAGTGTGAAACAAACCTGACATTTTTTCTTACATATGGCACCCCTTTAATTGTATCACATATTCTTTAAAAAAAAAAACAAAACAACTATACCATAGAAAGTGTTGGTAACTTATGAGTGCAGCTCAGTATCTTTCATATTTGTTTATACTGGTGTAACTTATAGAGAGTCTGGTATCTTTCACTTAATATGGTATCCATTTTTTTCTCCTCCCTCTTCCCCCTTCTGTTTTTTTCCTCTCTCCCTTCCCCTGTCTTCCCCTTACTTCTCCATGCAGTGTTATGTAGAATCCATTGTGTGAACACTGAATGTGCCATTGTACACTGACCATAATATCTGGGCCGTTTTTACCTAACACCTATCATGAATATATCTGCCAAGAACAAGCTATTATTTATCCTTCAGTAGACCTAATCACTCAGGAATGGAATTGCTGCATCACAGAGACTACACAACTAAAATTTAGTGTTTGCTGCCCTTATTTTTCTAAAGTTTTATAGCAGCATATAGTCTATTAGGCAAATAAAAATTTTAGTATCTTTATGTCCATAACAAATATTGAATAGCTCAAAGTAATTTTTGAGTTTTAGCTATCTTGTTGGTTGTATAGTGATACCATATTATAATCTTTGCACTTAGCTAATAATAATTTTTTGAAACATAAGTACATATTTTTGGATGCTTTGACACACTCCTTTGTGAAGTGTTTCACCAGGTGGCTTGCCCTTTTTTTTTTTCTTAATAGCTTAACATCCTGGATCATACTGATTATAGATGTTAGGCAATCTATTGTCTTTCTGTTTCATTTTGTACAAATTACTGATAACAGTACTTTGTAGCATGCATGTTTCAAATATATTCTCTCAGGATTTCCTTTTTCACTCTCCTATGGTGTATTTTGATAAAACAAGTTATAATTCTGGAAATGGTGACATTATCTTTCTTTTGGTGTTATAATTTTTTGTACGCTGTTTTAGAAATCTTTGCTTGTCCCAAATGATAAAAATATCACTTTACTTTTCTTTGAGGAACTCTGTGATTTTAATGTGCACATTTCTATTTATGACACATCTCATCTATTTTTTACATATATTGCAAGTAAATGACTATGATCCATGTTTTACATAGGAAAGCTAATTGAACTAGGTCAATTTACTGAAAAATCCTTTTTCCCTTGTTGTATTGCAGTGGAGCTTCTGTTTGATGTCAAAGTGAAATTATATGAGTGAGTGTATTTATTGAATTTATTTTCATTTATTTTATTGGTCTTTCTGTCCATACATGTGCCTTGATGACAAAACTGTTAAAATAATCTAGCTTTATTTAAGGACCTGATATTTGCTATTGGAAGTCCTCTGGAATTCTTCTTCTCCTAACATGTTGTCTTAATTGCTCTAGATCATTTGCATTTCCACATAAATTTTAATACTAATTTGAGTATTAAAATGTGGACTTCTGATTGCTATTGCATTAAATCCACAGGGCAATTTAGGCACAAGCTACCTCATCATATTTATTTCTTCCAGCCAATGCTATATTGCTGCATCTACATCTTCTTTACTCAGTAATGTTTCCATAGGTCCTAATAATGAGGTCACACAAGTTGTTCCCTAAGAGCCTTATATTTTCCTAGTTTAATGAAGTATTTAAAATTTTGTCTTTACCTGCTTTATGCTACTATTATCACAAAATAATTGTGTTTTTTTATGCTGATCTTATGTCTACCAACCTTGCAAAGTTCACTTTTCTCATGTGAGAAATTTTTGGAAATTCTTTTTTTTTTCTTAATGGATTTTATTTCAATTATAGGTGTACGTAAATCATCACAAGTCAATTTTATAGATTTTGTATCCCAAACCCATAGTGCATCCCCCCACCCTCCAGACCGTCTTATTTGAAAAACCAAGGTTTTCCAAAGTCTGTGAGTCATTCTCTGTTCTGAAAAGAAGTTCACTGTGTCTTTTTAGTTTCCACATGTAAGCGGTAGCATTGGGTGTTACTGTCTAATTGTCTGACTGGTTTCACTTCACATGATAATTTCTAGGTCCATCCATGTGTCTATAAATGTTGGTAATTCATTACTTTTAATGGCTGAGTAATGTTCCATTGTGTGTATGTACCATATCTTCCCTATCCACTCTTCTGTCGATGGGCATTTAGGTTGTTTCCATGACCTGGCTATTGCATAGAGTGCTGCAATGAACACTGGAGTACATGTATCTTTTCAAGTCTTGGTTTCTGCTGGATAGATGCCCAGGAGTGGGATTGCTGGATCAAATGGTAATTCTATTTTGAGTTTTCTGAGGAATCTCCATACTCTTTTCCACAGTGGTTGCACCAATTTGCATTCCCACCAACAGTGTAATAGGGATCCTTTTTCTCCACACCCTCTCCAGCACTTATTATTTGTAGACTTTTTGATGATGGCCATTCTGGCCGTTGTAAAGTGGTACCTCATAGTGGTTTTGATTTGCATTTCTCTAATGAGCAATGATGTGGAACACCTTTTCATGTGTTTATTTGCCATCTGCATGTCTTCTCTGGAGAACTGTCTGCCTAGATCCTCTGCCCATTTTTGGATGGGGTTGTTTGTTCCTTTGGTGTTGAGCTGTAGGAGCTGTTTGTAAATTTTGGAGATTAATCCCTTGTCAGTTGAATCATTTGCAAATATTTTCTCCCATTCTGTGGGTTGTCTTTTCGTATTGTTTAGGGTTTCCTTTGTTGTGCAGAAACTTTGAAATTTATTTAAGTCCCATTTGTTTATTTCTCTTTTTATTGTCCTTACTCTGACACATGGATCTGAGAAGATGTTGCTATCATTTATATCAGAGAGTGTTTGGCCTATGTTTTCCTCTAAGAGTTTTATAGTATCTGGTCTTATATCTAGATCTTTAATCCATTTTGAGTTTGTTTTTGTGCATGGTGTTAGGAAGTGTTCTAGTTTAATTTTTTTACATGTAGCTGTCCAGTTTTCCCAGCACCACTTATTGAAGAGGCTGTCTTTTGTCCAATGTGTATTCTTGCCTCCTTTGTCATAGATTAGTTGACTATAGATGGATGCATGGATTTAATTCTGGGCTTTCTATCCTGTTCCACCAATCTATATTTCTGTCTTTGTGCCAGTACCATATGGTTTTGATGACTGTAGCTTTGTAGTAGTGTCTGAAGTCAGGGAGCCTGATTCCTCCAGCCCCATTTTTCTTTTTCAGAATGTCTTTGGCTATTCTGGGTGTTTTGTGTTTCCAGGCAAATTTGAAACTATTTTGTTCTAGTTCTGTGAAAAAGGTCCTTGGTAATTTGATAGGGATTGCATTGAATGTGTAGATTGCCTTGGGTAGTATAGTCATTTTGATAATATTGACTCTTCCAATCCAAAACCATGGTATGTCTTTCCATCTGTTCATGTCATCTTTGATTTCTTTCATCAGCGCCTTATAATTTTCAGAGAACAGGTCTTTTGTCTCTTTAGGCAGATTTATTCCTAAGTATTTGATTCTTTTTGATGCGATGGTAAATGGGATTGCTTCCCTAATTTCTCTTTCTGATCTTTCATTGTTAGTATATAGAAATGCAGTTGATTTCTGTGTATTAATTTTGTATCCTGCAACTTTGCCAAATTCATGGATGAGCTCTAACACTTTTCTGGTAGAGTCTTTAGGATTCTCTAGGTATAGTATCATGTCATCTGCAAAAAGTGATAGTTTTACTTCTTCCTTTCCAATTTGGATTCCTTTTATTTCTTTTTCTTCTCTGATTGCTGTAGCTAGGACTTCCAGAATTATGTTGAATAGTAGTAGCAAGAGTGGACATCCCTGTCTTTTTCCTGATCTCAGCGGGAATTCTTTCAGCTTTTTACCATTGAGGATCATGAGAGATCTGGGTTTGTCACAGATGGCCTCGATTATGTTGAGGTAGGTTCACCCTATGCCCACTTTCTGAAAGGTTTTTTTCAGAAATGGGTGTTGGATTTTGTCAAAGGCTTTTTCTGCATTTATGGAGAGGATCATATGGTTTTTATTCTTCAGTTTGTTAACGTGGTGTATCACACTGATTGATTTGTGGATATTGAAGAATCCTTGCATCCCTGGGATAAATCCCACCTGATCGTGGTGTACAATCCTTTTAATGTATTGTTGGATTTGGTTGGCTAGTATTTTGTTGAGAACTTTTGCATCTATGTTCATCAGTGATATTGGCCTATAATTTTCTTTTTTTGTGGTATCTTTGTCTGGTTTTGGTATCAGGGTGATGGTTGCTTCATAGAATGAGTTTGGGAGTGTCCCTTCATCTGCAAATTTTTGGAAGAGTTTCAGAAGGATAGGCGTTAGTTCTTCTCTAAATGTTTGATAGAATTCACCTATTAAACCATCTGGTCCTGGACTTTTGTTTGTTGGAAGATTTTTAATCACAGTTTCAATTTCAGAACTTGTGATTGGTCTATTCATATTTTCGATTTCATCTTGGTTTAGTCTTGGGAGATTGTACTCTTCTAAGAATTTGTCCATTTCTTCTAGGTTTTCCATTTTATTGCCATATAGTTGCATATAGTAGTCTCATGATTCTTTGTATTTCTGTGATGTCTGTGGTTACTTCTCCTTTTTCATTTCTAAATTTATTGATTTGTGTCCTCTCTCTTTTTTTGATAAGTCTGCCTAAGGGTTGATCAATTTTGTTGATCTTTTCAAAGAATCAGCTTTTATTTTCATTCATCTTTTCTGTAGATTTCTTTGTTTCTATTTTGTTGATTTCTGCTCCGATCTTTATGATTTCTTTTCTTCTACTACCTTTAGGTCTTGTCAGTTCTTCCCTCTCTAGCTGCTTTAGATGCAAAATTAGGTTGTTTATTTGAGCTTTCTCTTGTTTGCTGATGTAGGCTTGTATTGGTATAAACTTTCCTTTTAGAACTGCTTTTGCTGCATCCCAGAGGTTTCGGGGTGTTGTGTCTTTGTTATCAATTGTTTCTAGGTATTATTTAATTTCCTCTTTGATTTCTTCAGTGATCCATTGGTTATTTAGTAGTGTGTTGTTTAGTCTTCACATATTTGTATTTTTGGCCATTTTTTCTTGTTGTTGATTTCCAGTCATATAGCATTGTGGTCAGAACAGATGCTTGAAATGATTTCAATTTTCTTAAAGTTACTGAGGCTTGATTTGTAATGCACGATGTGATCAATCTTAGAGAATGTTCCATGCACACTTGAGAAGAATGTGTATTCTGTTGCTTTTGGATGGAATGTCCTATAAATACCTATTAAGTCCATCTGATCTAATGCCTCATTCAGGGCCTGTGTTTCCTTATTGATTTTCTGCCTGGATGACCTGTCCATTGCCATAAGTGGGGTGTTAATGTCCCCCACTATGATGGTGTTATTGTTGATTTCTCCTTTTAAGGTTGTTAACAGTTGCCTCATATATTGTGGTGATCCTATGTTGGGTGCATAGATGTTTAAAATGGTTATATCTTTTCCTTGGATTGATCCTTTGATCATTATGTAGTGCCTTTCCTTGTCTCTTAAAATGTTCTTCATCTTAAAGTCTATTTTGTCTGATACGAGTATTGCTACTCTGGCTTTCTTTTGATGCCCGTTTGCATGGAATATTTTCTTCTATCCTCTCACTTTCAATTTGTATGTGTCTCGAGAAGTGAAGTGGGTCTCTTGAAGACAGAATATATATGGGTCTTGTTTTTGAATCCATTCAGCTAGTCTATGTCTTTTGGTTGGAGCATTCAGTCCTTTAATATTTAAGGTAATTATTGATATACATGTTCTTATTGCCATTTATTAACTGTTTGGGGTTTTTGTTGCTCTTTTTTTCCTTCCCTTATTCCCTTGTTGTCTCTTCTCACAAGATGGCTATCTTTAATGTTGTATTTGTGTTGATTTTTCTTATTTGTTTGTGTATAAATTGTAGATTTTTGGTTTGCGGTTCCCCTGAAGTTTTGATATAGGAGTCTATATATAACAGAGATTGTATTAAGTTGTTGGTTTCTTATTTGCACATGCTTCTCCAGTGACCTGCATTTGTGCTCTCTTCTCATGATTTCTGATTTTGGTAGTATAACTGTGCATATATGACTTATTATCTTTACTGTATATATGCCTTTCCTGGTGAGCCTTGTCATTTGTGGTGTTTTTGTTTCCGGTTGTGGCCTTTTCTTTTCTGACTAGAGAAGTTCCTTCACGATTTGTTGTAAAGCTGGTTTAGTGTTGCAGAAATCTCTTAGCTTTTGCTTATCTGTAAAGGTTTTGATCTCTCCTTCAAATCTGAATGAGAGCCTTTCTGGATAAAGTAATCTTGGTTGGAAGTTTTCCCCTTTCATCACATTTAGTATATCATGCCACTCCCTTCTGGCCTGTAGGATTTCAGCTGAAAAATCTGCTGATAACCTTATTGGGGTTCCCTTGTATGTCATTTGTTTCTTTTCCCTAGCTGCTTTCAATATTTTCTCCATGTCTTTAATTTTGGTCATTTTGATTAATATGTGTCTCGGGGTATTCCTCCTTGGGTTTATTTTATATGGTACTTTTCGCACATCCTGGATTTGAGTGAGTGCTTCCTTTCCCATATTAGGAAAGTTTTTGGCTATAACCTCCTCAAATATTTTTTCTGTCTCCTTCTCTCTCTCTTCTCCCTCTGGGACCCCTATAATATGAATGTTGGTGCGTTTAACATTATCCCAGAGTTCTTTAAGACTCTGCTCATTTCCTTTCAATCTTTTATCTCTTTTCTCTTCTGTGTTAGTGATTTCCACTAATCTGCTCTCCACCTCACTGATTCATTCTTCTGCCTCTTGTATTCTACTGTTGACTGCTTCTAATAAATTTTTTATTTCAGTTACTGTGTTTTGCCTCTCTTCTTGTTTAATTTTTACAGCTTCTATTTCTTTGTTCAGTGTTTCCTGTCAGTTATCAATCTTTGCCTCCAGTCTATTTCCAATGCCTTGCATCATCTTCAGCATCAACAGTCTAAAGTCTCTTTCTGGGAGGCTGATAATCTCCTCATCACTGAGCTGTTTTTCTGGGCTTTTCTCTTTCTCCTTTATCTGAGTTAGAGTTTTCTGTCTTTTCATTTTTGTAGGTTTTTGGTGTGGTGAACTTTGTGTGGACAATAGAGTTGTAGCCTCTCTTAGTTCAGGTGTTTTCCTCCCCTGTGACTAAAGTTGGTATGGAGGGGGCTTGCTGTAGGCTTCCTGATGGGAGGGAGTGATGCCTGCCCACTAGTAGGTGGGGTTGATTCCTCTCCCTCTGATGGGTGGGGCTTTGTCTCTGGATGAGATTAGAGGCTGGCTGTGTGCCTGAGGGGATTTTAGGCAGCCTTTTTACTGATGGGTGGGGCCGAAATCCCACCTGGATTGTTGTTTGGCCTGGGGCTTCTCAGTGCTGGTGGGCAGGACCAGATTTCCCCAGAAATGGCCCCCTCCAGAGAAATGCAGGCTGATGAATGTTCCTGAGAGCTTCACCTCCAATGCCCTTCCCCCACAACAAGCCACAGTCACCCCTGTTTTCCCAGGAGATCTTCCAGGAATTGCAGTCAGGTTCCACCCAGATTCCTGTGGAGACTGCTTTGCCCTGAGACCCAGTGCATGTGAAATATGTGTGTGCCTTTCAAGAATGGGGTCTCTGTTTCCCCCAGTCCTGTGGAGCTCCTGCACACCAGCCCCTCTGACCTTCAATGCCAGATGCTCTGGGGGCTTTTTCTCTCTGTGCCCGATCCCCAGGCATGGGGTTTTGATGTGGGGCTCAGAACTCTCAGTCCTGTAGCTGAGTCTCTGTGATGCAGTTACTTTCCAGTCTGTGGGGCTTCCCACCCGGGAGGTATAGGGTTGCTTCTATCGCATAATTGCCCTTCCTACCTCTTGATGTGGTTTCCTCTTTGTCTTCTGGAGCAAAATATCTTTTTTGGAAGTTTGCAGTCCATTTGGTTGAAGGTTGCTCGGCATTTGGTTGTAGTTTTGCTGTTTTATGGGAGAGAAGTTGAGCTCCAGTTCTTCTATTCTGCCATCTTCCTGCCTCTTAGAAATTCTTTTTGATTTCTGATTAGTACATATATGTCACTTGAAAACAGTTGTACTTTTTTTTTCCTTGTTAAGGCCACAGTTGCAGCATAGTGAAGTGTCCTGGGCTAGGGGTAGAACCAGAGCTGCAGCTGAAGCCCTGCAGCACAGCCACAGCAGTACTGGATCTTAGCTGCATCCTTAACTCACTGAGCGAGGCCAGAGATGGAACCTGCATCCCCCTGGAAACAATGTCATGTTCTTAACCTTCTAAGTGACAGTGGAAACTCTGATAACTGTTATACTCTTATTCATTACTCTAAGCTTATAAATGATCACATGTCATAATTTAACAGAAATCTAAGTGCCACCAACACAGAGAGAGAACTAAAGGGACATTAGGCAGATATTTTTGATGTATGATTCTTTGTCGTATAAATGCCCATCACAAAGAACAGTAACTGCCATCTTCTATGTCAGTATACCAGTATGATGGGCACTATTATTTATATGTTGTGTAATGCTCACAAAATGTTCATTAAAACACACAGGAATGCCTTTTTTAAGATTATTTAGGAGTTCCCTTTGTTGCTCAGTGGTTAACGAATCTGACTAGGAACCATGGAACCATGCGGTTGAGGATTTGATCCCTGGCCTTGCTCAGTGGGTTGAGGATCCAGTGTTGCTGTGAGCTGTGGTGTAGGTTGTAGAAGCGGCTTGGATCCCGTGTTGCTGTGGCTGTGGCAAAGGCCGGCGGCTAGAGCTCCTGTTAGACCCCTAGCCTGGGAACCTCCATATGCCTTGGGTGCAGCTCTACATAAAAATGCAAAAAGACAAAAAAAAAGATTATTTAGTGATACATTCTGTAAAAAAACAAAGGGCTTCCCATCAATTGTAACATACTTGGCAGTGTGAAAACGGTGATCTGGACTTCAGTCTCTTGCAGTGAAACTTGAGGCAAATCAAAGTTAATGGCCACTACTTGAACATCTATAAATTGAAAGCAATAAAAAAAAATCTCCATTTTGCCTGCTTTTGACAAAAGACTGCTTTATATGTTTATCTCATATAATAAACAGTGCTCTATAATGAATGTATCATATAGGGATTCTATATTCAATTTCATATAGGGTTTTTGCACAGATTTCTCCATATCCTGTGCAGAGCACCTTTTACTTCTTTATTCCTCAAGCTACAGATCATAGGATTCAGCATGGGCATTACCAAAGTATAAAATACAGAGTCCTTATCAGTATCAAATGAGTGACTGGACTTGGGCTGCATGTACATAAAGGATAGAGTTGCATAAAATACAACTACCACTGTCAGGTGTGATCCACAGGTGGAGAAAGCCTTGTGTTTTCCCTGTGCAGTGTTCATCCTGAGGCTGGCCTTCAGGATCAGTATGTAGGACACAAGGACTATCAGAAGAGATGAAACAAAATTAAACACTGAACAGGGTAATGTGAGCAATTAGATTTCCCACTTGCTTGAGCACAGCAAAGCTAACAAGGGGAGACTGTCACAGTAGAAATGACTGATGACATTATAGCCACATTGGATGAAATAAATATTGTTACAGTGGTAATCAGAGACACAAAGGCACTGTAAAGACAGCAGACTCCTGACAGGACCCAGTGTACTCTTTGTGACATAACTACTGTGTAGAGCAGAGGGTGACAGATGCCCACACAGCACTCATAGGCCATTGGTGACAGAATAAAAATTTCACTAATGATGAACAAGATGAAGAAAGTCAGCTGTGTAGCACACCAATGATAGGAGATTGTATTTCAATGAGCAACAGTTTACCAACATTTTGGGTCCTACTGTCAAGATCATTGAAAGCCGGGTGTCTAAGAAAGAAGTACATGGGTGTCTGTAGATGTGAGTCCACCTTGGTGATGATGATCATGCCCAAGTTTCCCACCACTGATATGGCACAGATGAGGAAGAACAGCCCACAGATGGGAGCCTACATCTCACAAAGGTCTGTGATTCTCATGAGGATGTATTCAGTCAGCATAGTTTGATTTTGTTTGTCCATCGAAGCCATTGAGGACAATAACTGTGGGTAGAACCATTGGAAAAGACCCTAGGTTTCAGGAGATCTCATCTATTAGAGGTTTAGTATGCAAAGCCATTATATGTAAGATAAATGCAATCATTTTAGACTTTAGAGCAATTTAAAACAAGACTCATGGATTTCCTGTTGTGGCTCAGCTGTAACAAACCTGGCTAGTGTGCATGAGGACAATGGTTCAATCCCTGGCCCCACTCAGTGGATTAAAGGTCTGGTGTTGTCATGAGAGCTGTGGTATAGGCCAGCAGCTGCTGCTCTGATTCAACCCATAGACTGTGAACTTCCATATGCTGTGGGTTCGGCCCTAAAAAGGCAAATAAACAAACAAAAAAAGACTCACATCCAAATTTAGAACTTGGAACCAAATTTAGAAACCATGGCCATCTAAGCTGTACAGTAGCCATTTTATTTTTTTTGTCATGCCCTTGTTTTCATTACAAGGTCTATACAGTCTCTCTATGGTTTTGTTAACAATATATCATTAGACTTGATCTCTTTTTCTTTTTTCATCAGGTACCTCCAGGGGCCATGCACTCTGGAACCCAGGGCACAGATGAGTGGTGGGCAAAGTTCTACTTGAATGAGTCATCCATCTTCCTCCTCAGTCAGTAATTCCTGGGTCAGGGATTGAAGCTGTGCCACAGCTGTGACAATGATGGATCCTTAATGCACAGAGCCATGAGGGAACTCCTCATTTTTATTTTTTATTTTTTTATTCTTTTCTTTTTCTTTATTTTATTTTTTTTATTTATTTTTGCATTATAGCTGTTTTACAGATTTCTGTCAGATTTTCCAACTGCACCGCGTGGTGACCCGGTTACATGTACATATATGGATTTGTAACATGTAATTAGATATAGTTCCCCGTGCAATACAGTTGAAGCTCCTTGCTATTCCATCATTAAAGCACTAGTTATCCCCATTCCCTCCCAGCCCTCCCACACCCCTCCCCCGCCCCCTTGGCAACCACAAGTCTGTTCCCCAAGTTCGTGATTTTCTTTTCTGTTGAGATGTTCATTTGTGCAGTGTTTTAGACTCTGGTTATAAGAGATTTCATATGACATCTGTCTTTCTCCTTCTGACTTGCTTCACTCAGTATGAGGGTTTCTAATTCCATCCACGTTGCAGCGAATGACATTATTTTATCCTTTTTTATGGCTGAATAGTATTCCATCGTGTATATATACCACATCTTCCTAATCCAGTCATCTGTCGATGGACATTTGGGTTGTTTCCATGTCTTGGCTATTGTGAATAGTGCTACAGTGAACCTGCATGTGCAAGTGTCTTTCTCCAGGATATTTTTGTCTGGATATATGCCAAGAGTGGGATTGCTGGGTCATGTGGTAATTCTATGCAGAGTTTTCTAAGGTACCTCCACACTCTCTTCCATAGTGGCTGCACCAGCCTACATTCCCACCAACAGTGCAGGAGGGTTCCCTTTTCTCCACACCCCCTCCAGCATTTGTTGTTTGTGGACTTGTTAATGATGGCCATTCTGACTGGTGTGAGGTAGTTTTGATTTGTATTTCTCTAATTATCAATGATGTTGAGCATTTTTTCATGTGCTTGTTGGCCATCTGTTTATCTTCTTTGGAGAAATGTCTATTCAGGTCCATTGCCCATTTTTCAATGGGGTTGTTGGCTTTTTTGCAGTTGAGCTGCATCTGTTGTTTATATATTTTAGAGATTAAGCCCTTGTCAGTCGTGTCACTTGAAAAAATTTTCTCCCATTCTGTAAGTTGTCTTTTAGTTTTCTTTTTGGTTTTCCTTGTTGTGCAAAAGCTTGTCAGCTTGATTAGGTCCCATTGGTTGATCTTTGCTCTGATTTCTGTTGCTTTGGGAGAGTGACCTGAGAAAACATTAGTAAGGGTGATGTCCGAGAGTGTCTTGCCAATGTTTTCTTCCAGGAGTTTAATAGTGTCTTGTCTTATGTTTAAGTCTTT